>JANAVB010004800.1:395946-595475 GCA_029216955.1 Iris pallida
CGCCAGCTTGTTTGCCATTAAATCTTTTATTATAAATTTCAATTACAACAGAACAGTGTTCAATGTAGGACTTAGACGTAGTCCTAGGAGAACATTTTTGTTTATCTGGGTCCCCGTGTCGTGGAGCCAGTAGTAATGCGTTGACTCCATTGACGATCTGACGACGGTTCTCAGTTCTCTGAAGGTCTGAGTTGCTCTGGGTGCTGGATCTTACGGAGAGGAAGAAGACGTTGAGTGTCTCTTCCGATCTCTAGAAGTAAACTCTGATGCTTTGGTTGACTGTGTGTCTTGATCTCTGACAGTCTCTGTGTATCTCTGTCTGTGTAAAGAAGGAAATAATCCCTCTATTTATAGCTTGCAGGCTGGCTGCTCATGCGCGCATATGTAGGATGCGCCTGTACATGGGGACGCCACGTGGTTGAAGCTGCGGAAGGTGCATGGATGATGCGCCATCATTTGTGGGTTGAATCTTTCATGCTACATTTGTGGGCTGGCACGTAGCAGAGGAGAGGATCTTTCAGTTGCTGAGATCTTGGGTGATTAGCACCCCTTTATTGGCTGAATTGAGTCAAAGGACATGTGGTGCACGTCCTTGGCTCGAAGATATCAGATTTAGTGGGGAGTGATCTGATAGGATGCGCCTGGGTTTGGACGTATGAGAAGACTTTGGCTCGTATCCTTCAGGAGATACGAACCAGTCTGGATGCATGGCTTTTGAGCCGCATACGGGACTTCAGTAGTGACTTGACCTCTGTCTTTAGGGATCAGAGAAAAGTCTGAGGCACATGGCTTTTGAGACGCATACGAGATTTGGGTGCATGGCTGCGGAGGCGCATACGAATTGGGCGGCCATGTGGCTTGTAACCGCCGGAGGAAAGTAATGATGTGCTGATGTTAGCGACACTTCGTCTTCTGAAAAAGCTGCTAAGTGTTCAGTCCTCGGAGACGTGCTGCCAACTCTGTCACTTAAGCATTAATTGCTTGATGGGTGACGAGCCAAAATGGGCACATGGGTCCATATTGATTAGGATGCATAGATTTGTGCTTTGTTGGACGCATCCTTACGGGGTGCTTTAGAACGGACACGTCTGCTGCGATGCGCGTGTCTGGCTGGCGCATCTGTTTGCATGACGTGCCTTTATTGGTCCGACTGTTGCATTCATCGAGTACTTTAAATAGCCATTTTTGACTTGGCCGAATTCGAAGCGTCAGGTTCATCACCATAAATACAAATTCATTGCACGGGATCGGGGTCCGCCACTTGGCGCATGGGTTTGATTTACCCGGCCTATAAATAGTGGCAGTTTGAGAGAGTTTTGTTGTCTCTCCCTTGACTTCTCGACGAAGATGGATTCGACTGATCCTCCTTTTGGCAAGACGTTGTACTATGGATGATGGTTCTCCTTGCTCGAAGAAGCTTTGACGGTGAACTCCTTCAGAAGACTGAGATTCGTCGAGTTGGAATAGACATAGCAGTTTATGTTCGAGCCGCTTGCTGGTACGACATCGAGTGCCAAGTTGAATGCATGGTTTGGGTTTGATGATGGAAGAGCCCCAGGCTGGCAGATGTGCCTGTGCGTTGATGAGGAAGTGATTCACTCTGACGGGGCGGAGTGATGTGCTGGGAGATAGGCACAGCATGTTGCAACTGCTGGAACACAGACTGCCTTGGTGGTGGAGCCACTGTCTTGTGGCAGCAGCAGTTGATGGCGACCGTAGCACAAGTGTGCCCTGTGAGGGGCGTATTATGCTTGTTGGTCGGCTCTCCTGATCGGTGTTTGTGAATGATCATATTACGCAAATCGTTAGAGGAGAGTGCCACTTTCATACCCCCATCTGGTGCATGGCAAGGCTAAGCGCCAGTGTGGTCAAGTGAGAGTGCCACCTTTACACCCCCATCAGGCGCATGGCAAGGCCAAGCGTCGGGGTGGTCATGTGAATGCTGCGCCCCCTGATCCAACGCAAAACATGCGCTCAGATCAGTAGTGGGGGTACAATATTTATTGTAACTTGAACCAGCCTCAGACGCACAACCAATATAGGCGCGGGAGTTCAAGACCACAGAGTTTGCCTTACTCGACTTGGTTGCGAACGCAGCAGATGTGCCCAAGTGAGACAAGGACTTTGAGGGTCGGCTTATTTTTGGTACAGAACCACCCGAGTCAACCTTGTACAGCTTACCATCAGCAGCACATATGATTGTGAGCACATGCTTCTGGTTTGCCGTTGGCATAGCACGTTTGAGGCGCATGGCCCGTGCCGCCTTGGAGTTCTTTGTACTAGCCCACGAAGGCGCATAGTACTCAGAATCCAACTTTTTCTCACCACGACAGCGAGTGAAGAACTTGCAGCCAACCCAGACGAAGAGAAGAACTGCTGCAACTTTTTATGGCTCGAACGGGCTCCCTGGATAACGGGCTTTCTTTTCTTTATTTATTTTGGTGCCCTTTTCAAAGGAGGCAAGAGGGCTCTATATATAGAGTGGAATGAGACCTCTCTTCGTCTCCTTTCCGATGTGGGATTAAAAATAATATCCCTCCTTTTTCATGCTTCTACACTCCAATGCTTACATCCTGTTACCCAGGTATTAGAAGCATGTGGGTACCTAGCCTCTATAGGTTTCCTGGGACTGGGAGTACTGCCCTGTCAAACCTGCCCCCATGTAGACTGCCCTGTCAACTTGCCCCCATGTAGACATAACCTGGACACTTGGATATACTAATTTGGAAGCTCTGATACTATAGGGTCTCTGGATGTGATATGGGATCCCAAGGTCTGATACTTTATGTGTTGATACACTAGTCCCAAACAGGGACTTTGCAGTAGAATATGTATATGTATGGTGACCCTGTGGACTCTGGTTTGGGAACTAGTCTATAGGCTTGGCTTGGGTCCTTCTGTTACAGGTGATGGTGTCAAGCTCAGATCATTAGCCCATAGTTCTAGTCTTATACACATCTATCCTTGCAAGCTGATTTGAAATATCAATACATAAAGGGGTCTACCTAGGTATCAGGTTTACCAAGCTACTCATGGGTGTAACAGGTCAAGATATGCACATCAATTTTCTAGTGGACACTCGAGGACTAATGTTATTCACTGATACAAGGAATATGCTTGGGGTTTCTTGTTAGCGAAAGGATGGGTAATCGAACACAAATGAATAATCACTTATAGGTGGGGAAACATGTAACATCAAGTGTTCTTACGATTCAACTACCAGTCCCATACTTTCCATTATTTGTTCCTGTGGGTACCAGTGTGTCATCCTAGAATATCATTTGTGTTGTATCATGGAAACTGTACACTGGTACAGGCCTATTCCAGTCTTAGGCTATCAGCTCCCTGGCCTACTGGCCTAGCTTCTATTGTACAGGTCAATTTCATATGGTTTAGCCCATTTGATGATAGGGGTCTATGTATCATAGGATTCATGGGTCACAGTGTGCCCCACAACTATCCTTGATGTTCCTGTATACTGGTTGATAACAGGTTGCATTTAATATTCCTAGTAAACAGGTCATCCTCCAATCCTAGGCCTTTGTTAGGTTAGTGTACTAGGTAGTCTATGGTGATTTGGTCTTGACCTCCACAATGTGTCCTTGCATCTGTTAGCACCTGAATTCCAGGAAGTTCAACTACCCACCATTTGTATTGAGGAACAGTCCCCTGTCTGTGTTCTATGGGTTTCCAGAAAGGTTTAATAGGGTGGGGCTTGGTCTACCATACGTATGGCTCTGCCCTTTGGTGTTCAGGGTGTTCTATAGTATGGTTATATCAAATCCCTTAGGTAACAAGGATTTGCCACAAGCTATTCCTTGGGTTCAACCATGCCTAGCCGGTACTGGTGAAACTCGACCCCTGCTTTCTTAGGCCCTATGGACCTGTCTTCAGTGTATTTCCTCTGCTATGTCTTTCCAGACCCTATGGGTGTATGCATGTCCTGCCTATGTGCAAAGTACCTGTCTAGAAGCATAGTCCATGGTAGCCATGACCATCTATGCATGTGTCAATATTGATTTTTTTGTGTATCTATTGAGGAATAACATCGAACACCTACACATCTATCTAAGGTGTAATACAAGATCAACAACCTATGGTAGAGAAGGTGGAAAGTGTAACCTGTTCTCAGCACCAATTCCCAACTCCCAGATTCTGCTCGAACTCTTGTGACCGGAACAATATGGGATTTGCTAGGGTTTGTAGGGAATAATGCATGAACCATCTATGTATATATTTATAGATGGTAGGGATGTGATCGAAGGAAACGTAAAGGGATTCAAATTATTTGAATCTAAATCCTGCTCTATCCATTTCTGTTGAGACCCTTATCATGTGTTCGAATTGTATCAAGAATATGGTTTATATCCTGAATGAAATTTAAATTCGAAAATAGCAATAAAGTCCCTGTACCATATTCTTTTGCAAGGAAGACTCTTTTTTCAATATATATATATATAATATATATATATATATAATATTTTATATATATATATATATTATATATATATATATATATATATATCTATATATATATATATATATATATATACCTTTATGTGTGTGTAATCAAACAGGGGTCCAAATCTCTACCTAAGAATTTTGTTATGCACCTACCATCATACCCTTTGGTCCTCCATTGATATTTGTTGTAAAACAAAAATATAAACATAAAAATATATGAGACAAATAAGAATGGGTTTCAATTTAATAAATTCGAGGAAAGAAAAAAATGGTCAAGGGGTTGACACATGGAAATCTATCAAGCAAACATTTATAGCTCGTTCAACCATAGACTTCGAGCTAATCGCCTTAGAGAAGGCATGTTCTGAGGCTGAGTGGCTTAGAAACCTCTTAGCAGATCTTCCCATTAGTGTAAATGCTCCTCCTCCTGTGCCTATGCATTGTGATTGTCAGGCTGCTATTGCAAAGGCAAAGAGCAAGATTTATAATAGAAAAAGTAGACATATACGTCTAAGACATACAGTGGTAAAACAGCTGTTAAAATCCATAGTTATATCCTTGGATTATGTGAGGTCAGAGTTGAATTTGGCCGATCCTCTGACCAAACCACTTAATAGGAGGCAAGTGGAAGATACGTTGAGGGGAATGGGACTTATACCTAAAACAGAAGACAAGAGTGATGGTAATCCTACCTATTTGATTGGTGATCCCATGACTTAGGTTCATAGGGGTAAGAACAAGTCATTGGTTGTTTTTGTGTACTATCGACTATTGTATTTGAGATGTTCCATTCTTATGACGAGATAGTACTATATTTATGAATATAACTACTGCAGTGAGGAGGTTGAGCTTTGCTCTTAATAGAATCCATATCCTAAATCTTGAGGTGGTGTGTCTAAACTGCAGTACACACTTGATAGAAATCTACCTATACGAGTGAGGAACTGGGTCGGTTCCTATGAGAGCTTTTGGCAGGCTTTCTAAAGCACTCATGAAAAACCAGAAATCAGCAGGGCCAAAAGTGCAAGTTTGGTTCGATTCTGAGACAGTTGACCGGATCGCCGTTTTGCGGGCCCCACGATCCGATTCAACGGACGATTTTGTGTACGGCCCACCGAAATCCAAAATTGGACATACCGTTGGGTTCGTATCATCAAAATAAATCTATAGACATGTAGTTTGATGACTTTAGAGACCACTAACTCTGGCATACTTTTTGGTGCAAAGCAGGTCCGACGACGGACATCATTTTGGCCCGAAATGACCGTTTTGCCTCTGTGTCCAGAATTGGACTTAAGGACAGACAATTCTAGCTAATTTGACTATTCTAAAAACATTGGTAATGTCTGTTTCAGCATCCAGAGGCATTTGCGGAAGTTTAGATTTTATGACGCTTTGATTTGACGAATTATTTGCGAGACATGTGCTACCAACAGGCAAGTATACGTTGCCTCCCTCTACAGTTTGTTACATGCTTATTTCTTTATCTAGTAGTTATATGTCATTAGTTAATTTTATTGGATTGATTTGATTGGCATGCTTTTCTTCATATCATGTATATATGTTTATTGTCTCGTTTATATTCCGTCATTGTCCAGAGTTTGACATTATAGACTATACGAGATTTGTCCTTACATGTATCTTGACTGAGTTGTACCGGGTCGTCACATGTACCTTGACTGAGTCGTATCGTGTCGTGGAGTAAGTGCGTGTAACTAAACTGCTAATTTATGTTTCATTTTCTCAACCTGCAAGTCCACAATCGGGGCAAGGGTTGACCGTTTACACCTGCAAGTCCACACTCGGGGCGAGAGTGTTTTTCTTGATCTATTTGCACCTGCGAGTCCACACTCGGGGCGAGGGTGTTTGTCGTGAACTAACCTGCGAGTCCACGTGCGGGGCGAGGGTTAGTGATTAGTTCAAACATGCGAGTCCACTCGGGGCGAGGGTTTGGTATTCCATTGACCTCTTGTTTACTTGTTCTTCTTGCAGTTCATTTATGCATAGTTGTTCCCATATCTGTGTCCATAGTCACCTGTCAGTAGCCACATGTCAGTTCTGTCTAGTTCCTATTTATATTCTTATGCATGATAGAACTGTTAGATAGGCATGTTTATATGTATCTTGCTATGTCCCCTGAGGACCTGATGATCTTTTCAGGTAGCTGATTGCATGGAGTTAGTTAGCAGATCATGGTGGTAGCGATTACACCTGCAGGGGATACAGGTATTTGCGTGTGATATTACTTTATTATCCTCTCGTGCTTTATATTCCATACCATGATATATTCTGCTCGTTAGCTTATTTTATAGACTCATATTATTCTTGGAGTCTAATCGGACATATATGCTAGTGGGCTACAGACCACGACCCATACTTGTTCATTCATGTCTTATATATTCTTGTGGGTTGAGATACACTGTAGATTACTATATTAGCCATGATACCATGATCTTGACAGCTTATACGTACTCGAGTCGGGCTAGAGTCCGCTTGATACGTAGCTGGCTTCCTCACGCTCTCGCATCCCGAAAAGTGCACTACACCAAATTGGCAAATTAGAAACGCTAGGTATTTTTTAATCTGAAACACTTATTTTTTGTTCCTAGGTTTTGGAACATATTAAATATGTTCCGGAGCAAAAAAAACGTTCCTAATATATTTTATTTTATTTTTTAGAAAAAATATTTTTTAGATACGCTTTTTAGTGTTCTTAATATGTTCCAAATTAAGATAATACCATGTGCATATTAAGTAATTACCAAATAAAGCATACGTCCAAAACAAAAGAATATTTTTCTCCTATATGTAGAGTAAAACCTAAACGTTCCAAATCCTACCAATCCTTTTTTTTCCCTCTCTTAAAATTTTCTCCTCCCTCCAGAACATCTAAATCTCCCTCCAAATTAATTTGCACCTCCCTCTATTTTCTTGTCCGATCGCAAGGTTTCAAGACCTTCGAGATCGTCAGAGGAAGGTTTCAATACCTTCTAGATCCTTCGAGATCGCCAGAGGAAGGTTAGGTTTCAATACCTTCGAGATCCTTCGAGATCGCCAGAGGAAGGTTTCAATACCTTCGAGATCGCCAGAGGAAGGTTTCAAGACCTTCGAACCCACGTAAGATCTTCGAACTGATCGCTATCAAGGAGAAAGGGTTCGCCTAAGCGTACGATTGCCATCGAGGAAGATTTGCATCTCAGAAGAAAATGGTTTGAAGGGCTTGCCATCATCCATCGAGGAAGGTTTATTCTTTCTATTTCCTCTATTTTTTTCTTTAATTTTTCTATTTCACCATGCCTCTCTCTCTCTCTGTATGTTCGTATGCATATTTTTTCCACGTATTTAAGTACTGTATTTTTGTTTTCTTATTTCCTCAATTTACACAAGTTACTTTGATTCTCTCTATGTGCACAGATCCTAGAAAATTATACACCAAAAGAAAATTTTCTCATAAGCAAAAGGAATAATAACTCCTTATGGATATGGATGTCAATTTTCTTCGGACCCTACGGGACCCGATTTATTTCCGGACGGGAGCGAATTTGGGGATTTAAAAATTGGGACCGGGACTGGGATGGGGATTAAACTATCTAACAGTGGAATGCTATAGCTAGAACCCGCATAACAGTAACAGTAGATAAACTGTCTTCAGAGTAAATTATGTTATGCAACTCACCAAGTTGTTGCAGGTTGCATCTAAAGTTTCTTCCTTGCCTACATTTTCCCTCAGCTTTTTGGTGTATTTCACCAAAAACATATCTTCCAGCTTGCTCCTAGGAAGGAGCCCAATGAGAAAATGTCGATATTTTTTCTTTTAGGCCACTTGCACCATGTCTCCAACTCCCTGGTTAACGCGTCTTACAGGGAAAAGCATATGTTATTCATATATTTCATTATGTTCTATCCTTGAATAATTTGCAAAGGCAGTCTACAAAATCTAAGAAACAAGTTAATGTGCACATGTTACAGGAAAGTCTTCTAGAGACGTTTTTTTTCCATGATACATAGTAGTCAAGAAAATATAACATTAGAGACCATGAAAGTACCAGAAATATGACATTAGAGACCAATGGAAGCAACTGATGCAGGTTTGTTTCTTATAGGACCCCTTGCATACATGATTGAAGAGCAAGCATGCCCATTTCCAAGTGCAAGGACTAGCTTTGGTACTAAAACTGGCAAGCAACGTATACACATCTAACACAACGAAAACAAGGAATTTAAATAGAAAAAACTACTACAAAGAAACGTTTGAGTAGTAGTACCAATATTTAATGATAAGACGCCATGGGATATTCTAAAACTAGAATGGACCCCCTGTATCCCAATACACCCCCCCCCAGATCGGTAAAATTTGACGGATTGTCCTGGAATAAGGATTGACGAACAAGAAGAGTCCTTTTAGTAATTGAGATTATTTTTTCCAGCTCATCCTATGACATATTGATGGGAAAATTTTGTATGCGGAGCCTCAAATATAACTCTAGAAGTCTTAATTTTTTTTAGTGGGTAGTTTAACTTGTTTGCATAGAAGATACTGGGATACACAATTGATAAGTATTTCATGATGTTTTATGGACCTTTTCATTTTGTTTTTAAGAAACCGTATTTTTTCTTTTTGCACCATGTTTTCAGTCTTAAACCGTATTTTGTATGTAATCAACTGTATGAAAAACAACTGTATGTAATCAACTGTTTTTTAGATGAGGAGCATTTTAAACTGTTTTAATTCTTCAAGTAATCTGGAAGAATCAAGATCTTTGAGATAATTTGCAATTTATGTTTTCAGTTACTGTCTGCTCTGATCTCCTCTATATGAAATACCAATTTCTTCTGGCTCTCCTCATGTTTTAGTACTTCGGGTTATAATGGGAAGTCCAATATTTCCTCCAGATCCTCTTCTTTCAAATCTTCTAATCCATACCATACTTTTTGGTGATTATCTTGTGATTCAAATCAAAAGTTCATTACCAATCAATAATACTTCTATATGTAATTCAACAGGTAGTTTAGTAACAAGTTTAACCCTACAATTCAATGAAGTAGCTCAAATCCTACATATTTTCTGATCTTTTGGTGTTATTTAGGACCTGAAACCTATTTTCATCAACAGGAATATATTTTTTTTGCTAGAAAATACTTGGAATAGTTATTTAGCTGGAATTTTTCCTCATTTCTAAAATACTCCCCTATATTTCTAAAAAATTATATCTAGCAACTTTGACTCACTTCAAAGTGAAGCAAATAAAGTATACACAGAAATCATGACTACAATAACAGCTCTACACATGAGCAAAGTAACAGAATCAGTAAATAAATGTTTTTGCTCCATATTTGTGTTGGTATTAGTTACTAGATAAGCACGTATAAAGATGAATGCAATTATAAGTGAGGCAACACAACATAAATAATGATCAAAGGCTTAATGGGATGCAGCTTCCAGTTGTAAATAAACAGGAACAGGAACACCAAAAGTTCCTATTCCTGTTTACTATGACATTTATACTTGACATTTAATAGGTTTAGGATATTATTTTGGCTTCCTATTGTAAGTTTGGCAAGTAGTGGTAGTGTAGTACACTTAGCCAAATTGACTAGACTCGGACGATATTCCAACTGGAACCAAAACCTCACCCAAGAATCAACGGTTTTCCAAGCCTAAACAAGGCAATGTTTTGCTGGACGCTGCAGAAAGAATGCAAACTTGTGATAGATAAAGAGATTCATCTTCTCCAATATTTCCTCCAGATTCTCTTCTTTCAAATCTTCCAATCCATCTTTACCTTCCATCCTTTTTGGTGATTATCTTGTGATTCAAATCAAAAGTTTATTACCAATCAACAATACTTCTATATGTAATTCTACAGATAGTTTAGTTACAAGTTTAACCCTACAAGTTTAATTTATTTGACACATGTCATACATCTTGGAGATCCTTAATATAATTGTAATGTATTCCTATGAGTTTATTTACTTTATTTGTTTTTATTTTCTACAGATCTATCTTGTAAAAAGAATTTTTTTGGTATAGAAAATGCCTTTGGACAAGTCATGGATGAGTAAACGGGAGGACTTAGAATATATTGAAGGTGTCAAACAATTTGTGAATTTTGTCAAGGAGAATGCTAACGGAGAAGACCGTTTTTTATGCCCATGTGTTCGATGCAGAAACTCGAAGGGACACATAGAGCTTGATTTAATCAGCTTTCATTTGTTGTCAAATGGTATTGATCAGAGCTATGTGCTATGGGATCAACATGGAGAAAAATCGATGGGCCATAAGTCTACAACAATACAACTTGACCCAATCAAAGAAGCTGATCAACCTATGATGGAAGAACTTGTTGATGATGTTTTCAATGTGAATAATTGGAGGAATGAGCACGAGTTAGAAGACATGAATATTACACTTGAAGGTGGAGTAGGAGGCGATCAAACTATTGGTTCTGAGACCGAGATGAATGAGAGTATAAAATACAAAAAATACAGGGAGATGGCAACACAACCTCTGTACAATGGTTGTCCTAAGGGTAAGACAATGTTGTCTACCATTATCGAGCTACAGAATTTGAAAACATGATACAGTTTGACTGGGAATAGCGTGACTGCTATATTGGATTGGATAAAGTCTTTATTTGTAGAAAACTGCAATCTTCCCAAAAATTATCCACAAATGAAGAACATGATTAAGGACTTGGGAATGGAATGTGAAACCATACATGCATGCAGAAATGGTTGCATCCTATATTGGAAGGAATACAACCAACATCATATGTGTCCCAAATGTGGAGTCAGCAGGTATAAGCTTGTCTTTGAGCATGACTCTGAGGTAAAAAAAAGGTGTCAAAAAAGAGCCAGCAAAATTTGTGAATATTTTCCATTGATTCCAAGGCTAAAGAGATTCTTTAGCATTCCTTGGATCGCAGATGCAATGACTTGGCATAAGAAGGCAAAAACTGATGGAAATCTAATGAGACATCCATGCGACTCAGGTCAATGGGATTCAATTAATGTCAATTGGCCAGATTTTGCCGCTGAGGCTAGAAATTTACGACTTGCAATATCAATTGATGGCTTTAACCCACATGGAACTCAAAGCAGCACTTATAGTTGTTGGCCGATGATTGTAGCACCTTTAAATCTTCCACCATCTTTGTGCATGAAAAAGTGGAGGAGGATCCATTCTTTTGTGCATGAAAAAGTGGAACTCAAAGCAGCACTATAGTTGTTGGACTACATAGATTTTAAGGAGACTGTATTTTATTGTGATTGGGTCAAGGTAGAGGATTCAAAAATGGATGTAAGGTTGATCCTATTTGGAACCTTGTGATGGTAAATTTGAAGAAGCTCAAGAACAAAGAAAAAGTGGAGGAGGATCCATTCATTTTAGCTCGAGAAGCCAGTGGAGTATTCTATTCAAAGATCAAAAGGAAGATGGGTGGCACGTGATTTTACATATGCCCAAGAGGCTAACTAAACAAGTTGACATGATAAGCATCCCTACCGACTATCAATCCATTTTGAATGACAACCCTAACCTTCAAAATTTGTTCAATTTTGATGAATGAACATATTATAGTGCATTGCTTCATTGGAAAATTGTATGGTCTCACTTTCTATAAAATTCCTTAGTTTGTACTCCAAAAGGTTGTCCTTTAATCAGCTTATCATAATTGTTATTCACCTTACTCATTTTATTATTTATTTGATTGAACTTTATGATCACAAATATCAAGATGTTCCATGAGGTCTGTCCCCGCAGATGTCTCCCTTGAGACTTTCAGGTATCCTCTTTCTTGCTTAAGATAATCTATTTCTGCAACTAACTGGGCTTGCCGTGCTTCCATATGCTGAGTTAAGAATTTAGCATCTGTCAACTCCTTTTGAACTGTGCTAAACTGTATTCTGATATTATCTATACCCTGACCAGTCACTGTTTGTGGAACCCTATCAGCATGCTCCAAAGATGTGGTTCTGTTAACTGAATCCTCTTTCCAAAGTGTCTGTGGAAGTTATTTGTCAGCAAAATCTGCAGTTCTAAGTTTGTTTTTATTTGAAGATTTACTAGAAATAATCTCCCAAAGATATTAGCTACAGTGGATGATACAGATTGGCAGTTCTTACAAATGACTCCTTGTCTGAGTTTGGGACCCTGTAACTGTCCCTTGAGGAGTCTTCTTCCTGAACAATAGCAACATAAATCATCTGTTAGAAGAAATAATTTTCGGTAATGAATCTATTCTAGACAGACCTTACCATATGAACCATGTTTTTTCCAATGTCCATATAATGCTCAAGTTGGCGACGCAGATTATCAACTTCCCTGATGACAATGAACATACAGGTAATGGTTTTCTACTGCCTGATCAGATTTACAAGACAAGATAAAGCAAGCAGGGATACACATTATTAATGTTAATAATGATGACTATCAGCATATCACAGCATTTATTAGATACTTCTTTGAGGCTAATGGGAGTTATTTAAGTATGGAAATGCAGGTATAAAAATGGCAAATAGTATCTATAAATTTGTATCTGTCCATATGTATAATTCATATGGATATACATTAAGTAGACAATAGACGACATGCATGCTTCTATATTCATGCATTTAGACGTGTATGTGGTATAGGGATATATTACTCTTATAGATAATTTTCCATGTACTAAATAACATTTTGATACAGATTACTAGTAGGCCCCTAAAACTTTGCTTGAAGCACTTTTTGAGTATCAATGTAATTCCTGCTCAGCCATAATAGAGATAAAAGCATTTGGGTTGATACCTTTACAGTGACTATGACAACTGCAACACCATTTTGCCTTGATTCATGAAAGAGTTTCCTTGCTTCGACAACTGTTACAGATGGAACCACCTGGGGCAATGCCTTTTCCACTATAACAAGTATAAATGGAACCTGGGGCAATGCCTTTTATCCTCTCAGATATTTGTGGTGGGGAAAGCCACCATTTCTGCTTGCTGTTGTGAATTCTACAAATAGTTGATACAACCACTTGTTAGTTTCAGGAAAATATTACTGGTTACAGAGAGTATCAGCATAATATTAATGGAAAATATTACTGGTTACAGAGAGTATCAGTACTGGTTACAAAGAGTATTACTGGAAAATATTACTGGTAACAGAGAGTATCAGTAAATGTTCACTTGTGCATCATAATAAACATTCAACACAAAGTAAATGTTTACTTGTCTGAGTTTGGGACCCTGTAACTGTCCCTTGAAGAGTCTTCTTCCTGAACAATAGCAACATAAATCATCTGTTAGAAGAAATAATTTTCGGTAATGAATCTATTCTAGACAGACCTTACCATATGAACCACGTTTTTTCCAATGTCCATATAATGCTCAAGTTGGCGACGCAGATTATCAACTTCCCTGATGACAATGAACATACAGGTAATGGTATTTTCTACTGCCTGATCAGATTTACAAGACAAGATAAAGCAAGCAGGGATGCACATTATTAATGTTAATAATGATGACTATCAGCATATCACAGCATTCATTAGATACTTCTTTGAGGCTAATGGGAGTTATTTAAGTATGGAATAGCAGGTATAAAAATGGCAAATAGTATCTATAAATTTGTATCTGTCCATATGTATAATTCATATGGATATACATTAAGTAGACAATAGACGACATGCATGCTTCTATATTCATGCATTTAGATGTGTATGTTGTATAGGGATATATTTACTCTTATAGATAATTTTCCATGTACTAAATAACATTTTGATACAGATTACTAGTAGGCCCCTAAAACTTTTCTTGAAGCACTTTTTGAGTATCAATGTAATTCCTGCTCAGCCATAGATATCAGTTCTTGTCCTTTAGACTGTGTTTGGTTTGCTGAGAAAGAGACTAGTACTGACATTGTTTTCTAGTACTGACTTTGTTTTCCCAGCTGCAAGCTGATCCATTTCAAATGACATCTCAGATGAGAGGATTAGCTGGAAAGGACTGTCAAATCTGAAGTCTTTAACGATCCTATCGCTGAACAAAAACCAGTAAGTACTATTCTTGTTCAAATAACTGTTGTTAGCTCTCTGCGATGGAATATGGGTCGGTGATTTATTTCTAGTATACAATTCTTGAAAATTTGGGTTAAGGTCTTTGTTTGTGTATACTGCTTGCATTTTTAAACGGGGAGGGGGAGGGGGGTATTGCAAAGCCTGATGGGATACAAATTGAAGATCCACGCTGTGGTCTTTCTGATAGGTTGGTACTATCAATGTTTGAAGAATGGATATGTGAGAAGGAACATATTGGCTCCTGACACCAGATATCTGTACCAAGATCTGGGACCCAATCGCGACCAAACCCAAAGGACACCCATTCCTTGGCCAAAAATGGGTTTTGAGTATGGTTCCTAATGCAGTGACCTAACTTGGTCCTAGTCCCAACTGATGCAATATATACCTGTCAAAATTTAGACCTGTGGTTTATCCTGATACCTGTCAAAATTTAGACCTGTGGTTTATATACTAGACCTATCAAAATTTAGACATGTGGTTTATCCCAACTGATGCAATATATAAGGACTATTTATAAAATGAACGGCCCTATATTAAAGGATGATTTATAAAGTTCTTACACTCTCCCTACGACTTAGGCACTTTTCATTATCTTATTATTTTATGTAAGCCAATAATCATTTTATTTTTGTTAATACTGAAGGTTTTCTTGATAAGCACAATGTCAGAACATATGGGCAGCAACTTCACTCAAGAAAATCTAGTATCACAAGATAGCAACAAACCTCGGAAGAAAATTGACTTCAACCGACATGGAAAAGCAATTGGAAAGAGAGCGCCTCACTTTATGCACCGTGTTGGCGAGATTGTGAAGTCACATTGCGTCCATCAAGTATACTGACTGGAGGTTGGTTCCTGATCACCAGAAGGATGAAATTTGGAATGGCATATTGGTGAGATAGACAATTTCAACATTTCTTCATTAAATTTTATGGGATTTTTTATTTAGAAAGAGTACATTAATATATGTTTTATTCCTCTTAACATATGTTTATTGCAGAAAGAATTTGAAGTACCAACCTACATCAAAAGACATCTTCAGGGTTCAATGGCGAGTGTGTTTAGGAAGCATAAAAATACTTTGCGGAAGAATTTTTTGGACAAGTATCCAAATATAGAGGCACAAAATTGAATATTCCTTCTAGAACAAAAAAAGAGGATTGGGAGCAATTCTGTGAAAATGAGTGTGGGGGAAAAACCAAAAGAACGTAGAGTGAAAAATGCTGAAAACAAGAAGCGTAGTAGATGTGGCCATACTGGAGGACGTAAGAGTGCTGCAATGGTTGAGGAGGAAATGGTATGTATTCTGGTGCACCTTTGTTATAGTTCAATGGTTAAAATGATATAATAGTAACCATTTATGGTACAGATTCAAAAACAAGCAGATCCTACTATTCCATTTCACGAACTGCAGTGTGGATAGAAACTCATACTAGAAGGATAAAGCATATTGCCGAGCGCTGTGGAGCTGATGGTGAGATAACTGACATTAGTAAAGTTTAATGCATATACATAAATATTTTTCTATTTATTTAGTTATGTTCAACATCACATTACAGGAGAAAATTAAGGAAAAGGTCGAAGAAGCTAAAAATAGTGAAAACAATAGCGACATTCACCCGTTATCAATTGATTCTGATCCTTTGACTCAAGTTCTAGGTAAGAACTCAAATGGCAGTCTTCCGGGTGTTGGTAGCCATGTTTCTAGGAGACAGTATGAGGATTGTCTTCCTTGCCATATAATGCTATTGAATGAACGAGCGGAAAGAAAGATTACAGAAAAGAATTTTGAAAGGTTGGAGTCAAAAGTTGATTTATGTTTGAATATGTGTTCGGTGAGTACCTAACATTACTTTATCAAAGCCCTAAAATATAAACTTGATTGTGTAAAATTATATTTGTGCATTAATTAATTGTTGTTATGTACTCTAGAAAAACTTCTCACAAACAGAAGCAGAAGCAATTGTTGGGTCTTCGCCGCCTGCAATGATGATGAACATGAATCTAACAAGGAAAAGACATTCCTTAGCTGAAGGAGGCTCGATGACATCTGCACGCAATGCTGTTGAAGTGGGAGACAATGAGCCTACTGAAGTGGCATGCAATCAACCTACTGAAGTGGCATGCAATCAACCTACTGAAGTGGCATGCAATCAACCTGCTAAAGTGGCATGCAATCAACCTACTAAAGTGGCATGCAATCAATCTACTGAAGTTGCAAGATTGTGCGAGCTGCTTGACTGGGATGGAAACTGTCTTGCAATTGCGAAGGAGGTAGTAGATCCAATCCATCGGGGTATATGTCATGGCTATGTCTTGGGACCCGATGAATTAAAGGTGAGCATGGTTACACGAAAGATGTTCTTTGCAAAGATTTACAAGGCTGATAAAAATCCAGAATCGAAAAAAATTGGAGAAGTTGCCCTCGGCGATTTTCTTGTGTGGAACAAGTCCTTCGTCAAATATATGGAGCCATAGTAAGTCCTATTTTCTCTTCATTATAATTTTGCTAGTACAATAATCCGTTTCATTCTTTTATTACTGCAATATAATTTGATTAGTCCTTGACATACTTGTCTTAGCTCTATAAATTTTATTGAATTATTTTCTTTTGTTCTGAATAGGTTCTTGAGAAAACTTTTCACTGAAGATTTGCCTCGACTTTTTGTGCCCACGAAGGAAGATTGCTGTTGATTTTTAGAAAGGCAAGCATTAGGCCATGTTTCAAATAATTTCAAATGGATTCAACTGAAGGAAACAAATATTTTTTGAGGAGCTGTTAGTGACTATAGTTGATGCTCGAAAACTTGCTTGTTATTTTTGGTATCTGTTTAATTTTTGTTTACTTGAGCATTAATGGCAAAAAAAATTTAAAGTTATAAAACTACTTGTAGTTTCTTTTCCTATCATAATAGTGTATGAGATAGTGTCCCTGTTTTGCTCTTCCTCGTTTTGGCATTCAATATGGCTTTTCTCTTGTGTGTATTCGACTGCCTCTATTATGTACACTGTAAGCCAAGGAGCTTCTCGAACCTAGTAATGTGATGTACAATGGATCAAATGTTCAAATTGCTCAAATGTTCACTCATTCATTTGTGTTTAAGCTATTACTTATTTTTGTATGATTTAGAATAGAATAATAGGTACGCTTACAAAATGAAATTAACAAATAAATAGGTACGCTTACAAAATGTTGCAAAATTTGCCACAAGAATGATGAAAAAAGTGTTACAATTTATATTTAGAAACGAGTAGAACGTGTTCCTAATTGATATTTAGAAACATTTCAAAGATGTTTCAAAAATAATTTAGAAACACATCACATATGTTCCAAACTACATTTGGAACGCTGTATAACTGTTCCAAACCAAATTTAGGAACGTAGTCTAACTGTTCCAAATATTGCAACGCCACTTTTAGGAACGGTTATGATATGTTCCTAAAAATATTAGGAACATACAATAATTGTTCCTAAAGGCCTTTTTTGGTGTAGTGGTGGGTACGGGTCGTGACAAGTACACACTTGATGGAAATCTACCTATACGAGTGAGGAACTGGGTCGGTTCCTATGTGGGCTTTTGGCAGGCTTTCTAGAGCACTCATGAAAAACCAGGAATCAGCGTAGGGCCAAAAAGCGCAAAACCGCAGAACAGTGAAGCACTAAGAATTACAATGTGGATGTGAGTCCTCTGTTCACATTTAAGGTTGTTGGTTCATAGAAACTTGTTTCACCAACTTCCTGTGAACAAGTTTTGCTATCCTAATGGCTGGTTCATAGCTAAAAGGCATCAGTACTTAGGCATTGTGTTCGTGCTACGGCTAGTAGATGAGACAACCACATATTTTAAAATATGTGGGGGAGGTGCAGTCGGTATAGGCATAGCATGTGTGGTGTATTTTGAAATAGTGGGGGATTGTTGAAAATCTTGTTTTTAGTTCCACTTTGTGAGTATTTCAAATACACCATAGACAAAAGGAAAGAGACTTTTGTTTAGTCCAATATCGCTTAAAATCCACACTTGTGAATGGGTATATATATGTTTACACCTTCTACATGGTTGTGATGAGTGGGTAGTAAGAGGGGTGCTCGCGCGCCCGGGGGGCATTGGGCTAGAATGCACCCGGTTTGGAGGAAAGCTCCAGAAAACCTTAATGCGCATGTGCGGGCACGTCGCACGCACATGGGGTGCAAATCCGGGCCGTTTAGCCTCGCGCGTAAGCGGGACACGACCCTACTTTTTGCACTTTCTCTTGGTAGTGAGCCCGCGATTTATGCGGCCCATTATTTAACCTCTACTACTCATTCAACACGTCTCATACACGTAGTTCCTGATCCTACTCCTGATATTTGGTTCACGATCTAACAGAATTAGAGTTTTGCAACTCTATTTATTCAGTCATTCTTCACAGAAAGGACACACCGCTGAGATCCAAAACCACCAAAGAGAGAGATCAGAAACGCTGCCGTTCGTCTTCTTCTCTGTTCGATAGTAGGTTGCAGATACGTACTGCTATCTGTAACTCATTGTTGTATCCTGGAGGAAAGTCGTCGTTCGAGCCTTACAGTTACGTTAAGGGACGAATCTTTTCTTGAGGACAGTGATTCACACGCCTCAACGATTCTTACTTATGTTCTACGAAGCTATTACTCCAACAATTATCGAGCTTGAATCAAGCATGCTTATCAAGCCAAGCTCGAGCTCAAACCAAGCCAAGCTCAAGCTGAATATAAACAAGCTCGAGCCAAGCTCAAGTTCTAAAATAAAAAAATTATCAAGCTCGAGTTCGAGATAGAGCTCGATTAATTCTAGCCAAGCCAAGCTCAAGCTTAGAAAAGCTTGGCTCGGTTTGCTCATTTGCAGCCCTAGTACGTAGTTATTCTCAATTGTAGGTTAACTAACAAATATCTCCATAAAGAGTGTTGGAATTTTGAGAGAGGTATCTAATTGTTAAAATATTAGAAGTGTAGAGTGAGATCTTTGTACTTTCTCCAGATAGCCGATCAGCATGTCCCACAATTAAAAGAATTTTTTTTTTTTTAATTTTATAAATAGATGATCCGTATATTCTTGCTTGAAGCAACGTCAAACGTACAATTCGACTGATAGTGGCCAAACATAACATCTGCATCTAATCTTGTATAGATCTGAGGGGGTGAGGTTGCCGGCTCGATAGCGCGAGTATAATTAAAGAAGCATCTATCAACATCTGAGTGCTAACTTAAATTAAAATTAAGCTATTCATTTCTTGTCCTCGATTTATTCTAATGAAAAGATCCCAAGGAGTGACGCGTTTCCTCCACTCCAACATGCTCGCTCATAATAAATAAGAGTGACTGCCTCTTTGGTTATAACCCTACAAGTTCTCTAGACACTATAATGGATGATAAGCTAGGAGAGGGTGATGCTACTTCAGGGGCGGCCCAGAGGAGGGGCAGATAGGACTTGGGCCCGGGGCCCAAGGCCCAAGGGACCCCAAATTTTTTTAATAGTTGTACTACTAATAAGTAATAGTACATGATTTTTAAGCCAGGCCTGCTTCAAGAAAGTCCATGCAACCTTCTACAAAGACATCTACTACATAATAGTCTACAAAGCCCAATCAACCTTCCGTTCAAGGAAAAAACAAAAAAAAAAACAAATAGGGCACGGGAAGAAAAATTTTGTTGGAAATTGGAAGAGACGCGTGAAAGAATAAACGTTCAAAAATTATTTTTGTCTCTTCCGATCCCAGATATGGGTAAATTTTTTTTCCTCATTTTAATTCTCTTTTCTTTCTTCCTTTTTTTGCTTATATTTGATCTACAAATCCCCAACTTTTTTTCAGTTTATTCTTTCTAGACTTCTTCACATGGACTCGATGATGTCAGAGTTCGACTACGCGAATGGTGGCAAACAAGCGGGCGAAACTCTCTCTTGCCTCTGCTTGAGCCTTGGTTAGTTTTTGTGCATAGAAATTATTTTCAACATCGATTGATGTTCTTGTTCATTGTTTATACTGTAGCAAATGTTCTAAAAGGAGACGTATTTAAATTTTTATCCCATTGCTCTCTTTTTTTCAATTCGATTCCTCCCTTCTATTACTAAATCTAATGTAGTATAGCATTCTGTGGTTGTTTAGCACATTGTTATGCTGGGTGAATTTAATTGGTAAGCAACTAAGCATTCAAGCATACTAAATAATTAATACTTAGGTTGCGTTTGGTTCATTGTAATGTAATCGTAATCGTAATGGAATTGAGTTTGTAATGTAATTGAATTTGTAATGTAATGGAATTACAATTACATTACTATGTTTGGTTGAAACATGTAATCAAACCATGTAATGTAATGTTAATTGCATTCATGTGTTTGGTTTACCATGTAATGTAATTGAATTTTTAATTTAATATTTTTTTTAAAATACAACATAAAATTTAAAAAGTTGATCAATACAAAATTTCAAAAATTTAAAAGAAAAAAAGAAAAAAATTAAAAATAAATAATAAAAAAGGGGGAAAATGTTTGTTTTCTGCTAAAAAAAGACCAAAAAACGAAAAAAAAGACAAAAAATAAAAAATACCGAAAATGACAAACGAACAAAACAGAAGGAAAAAAAACCAAAAATGAAAAAGCGATAAAAAAAGAAAAACGACAAAAAAAAAATCAAAAATGTGAAAACCATAAAAAGTGACCAATAATGATAACGAGCAAAAAACGACAAAAAGATTATAAAACTTGCAAAAAAAAAATCCAAAAACGACAAAAAAGGGAACACAAACGACAAAAATAACAAACAAAAAGAAAAAACGAGCATAAACGACCCAAAAAAAAAAAGTGAAAAAAGACCCAAAAAAAAGCAAAAAATGATAAAAAAAAGCGACAAAAAACATGCAAAATCGACAAAAAATGATAGAAGACGATAAAAACGTGAAAAATGGTCAAAAACGTACAAGATCGACAAAAATCGATAAATAACATGCAGAAATGGCAAAAAATGTGCAAAATCGACAAAAAAAACGATAAAAAACATAAAAAAATTGACCAAAAACGATTAAAAAAAGGCAAAAAATGAACAAAAACGACCAAAAAAAGGGCAAAAAGAACAAAAAAAAAAACAAAAACAACCAAAAACGAACAAAAATGACAAAAAATGAACAAAAACGACAAAAAACGGACAAAACAACAAAAAAAAGGGACAAAAACGACAAAAAAATAAACAAAAATAACCAAAAACGAACAAAAATGACAAAAAATGAAAAGAAAAAAAAGAAAAAATGAACAAAAAAGGACAAAAACGACAAAAAACGACAAAAAACAAACAAAAACAACATAAAATGACCAAAAACGAACAAAAATGACAAAAAACGAACAAAACGACCAAAACCGAACAAAAATGACCAAAAACAAACAAAAACAACAAAAATGACCAAAAACGAACAAAAAGACCAAATTATAGCATACCAACCTTCCGCTTAAGTTGTAATGTAATTGCGATTACATAGGTTTTATGATGTAATTGAGTTTAGAAGAAACTGATGTAATGTAATCAAACTTGTAATCGCGATTACATTACATCTAATTTTTTTTTGTCCAACCAAACATCCGAGTTAGATTGACAACGTAATGCCAATTACATTACGTTGTCCAATCCTGCAAACCAAACGGGCCCTTAGTGTGGTTCGCAGTTCACTGGTTCTTTAGCACATTTTTTTTTGTTCTTTAGCACATTGCCATTTTTTTTGATACATCATTCAATGTTAAAATATACATTGGATTATGGAATATCATAATAAGACAAATTAATAATCCTAGATGTTCATAATTAAGTTGTGAAATGATATTGTATTTGATTATTTAGTATATAGGTGCAGTTGTAGAGTGTTTTATTTGGTGATAGTCTTGCTATAGTTTTGTTGTAGTTTGATAGTTTTTCTACAGTATGAAAGTGGAATGTGTTAAGTTTGGCAATTCTTCCTATAGTTTGATAGTCTTTCTATGCTAGAGAAAGAAAAAAAAAAATCAAAGAAATTACAATGTTTTAAACAGTTTATTGACTAATTTTCTCTTTGCAGGAAAGTTCATTGGAATATTGGAATTTGTAAGTTTCAAATTGGAAGGTTGCTCTTTTAATTGGAAGCTTTGAATTGAAATATCTATCAGATTTTGTTGTTCCTTGCTTCATATTGTCATTTAGTTGTGTTAAAACTTTCTTGTGTTTGGATACGTTTGTGCTAATTAAATATTGAATCTTTCCAAAAAAATTGATACTTTATTTTTAATATATCGTTTGAATAAGGGGCATCATTTTGGATTTTGGATTTTGTCCTGGGCATTAAAATGTTCCGGACCGGCCCTGTGCTACTTGGCAGCAATCAAATATTGGACTCAGTCCTTGGGCCATGAGTTTGGTCCACCACGTTCTGGCTAGACTTCAGGCAGGCTCAGCTGGGGGATGCTCCGTCGGGTGTGCTCTCATTTCTAACATAGCAACTAAAGTCAACAGGAGAGAAGCAAAGAATTAAATGAGGTAGCGTCTATCTGGCACTTGGTTGTCTGAGAGGATAATAGGCTTTAGGCTTCCCCAGATCTAATGGGCGGGGCCAGGCCAGGCCAGGCCAGGTCATGGACATCCAACATCACTTGTCCCAGGACCCGTTTGGTTCCATGTAATATAATTATAATCGTAGTATAATTAAATAAAAAATAATTTTTTTTTATTTAATTATATTACGATTACATTACAGTGTACCAAACGAGTAGCGGACGAGTGAACAAGTTGGTCAGTCATAAAGTTGCCAATGCCCTCAATTCTCTCTCGATAATATATATAGGTCTGCTTGTTGTACCATCGAGGCCCGGGTGTAGCTAGCTGACTCTGAGATAACATATCTCACATGTGCCCTGCTCTAGTCTGGGTGTGCGAATCCCAACTTGGTAGATAAACTGTGGGTGGGACTTAGGCTGATCCCCTAATTGTAACATCACACTCTCCTAATTGTAAGAAATTTTAAGGGGGAGAGACCGATTCACTTATCTCTTCTACGTTGTTGTTGTTATTGTTGTTGTTGATGTTGATGATTTTTGCTTGGTCTCAAGAAGAACTTTGCCCTTTTGACAACCCTATCTCATTTTTTGGTGAGGACCTTCTTTTTGGTAGTTTCCAGGTTCAGAAATTCACGCACAGACTATTACAGTTTGCTCTCATAACCTGATGTCAGATGTCGAGGTTAAGAGATTCGCGCAATACTATTAAAGTTTGCTTTCTTAAATTCTGACTCCAACGGAAATTCTTTAATGACATATTACAAAAGGACAACACACTTGCACGAAACAAAAGGCTACTAAAAACAAACACGTTCTTCCTTGCAAACGTAATTGCAATAATGAGATAGAACATTTACAAAAAAGAAGAAGGAGAAGAAGACAGAATAAGAGAAGTCTTGCTAGGGTGATGAAGACCACTATTACTTAAAGCAAAATTCGTCCCCTATCGATGATTTACTCCTAGGAATGCTGGAATGCTCGTAATCACCTCTGTGTACAACTTGAACGGACTTCCTGGACGTAGGTAGCGGCCGTAGCAGCTAGTCTCTTTTATTTCTCTTTTTTCGAATATCTCTAGACGGAGGCACGAAGAGACAATATAGAAAAGGTGAAAAGCCTAACCCTAATCATGCCGCCAAATATGCACTACTAAAATCTGCTCTATTGGCGACGTAGTTTAGCGACGGAATAAAATAACGTCGCTAAATATTGAATATAGCGACTTCTTTTAATAGACATCGCAAAACGTCGCTGAATAGCGACGTTCTGCGACATGAGAAAAAGTACGTCGCTGAATAGCGACGTAACTTAAGTTATGTCGCTGAATAGCGACGTTCAGCGACGTCAAAAGCAGACGTCGCTAATGTTTTAATATATCCCGTTCGAAACTTTCATTTTCCCTTCTCTCTCTCCCAAAATTTTTCCCAAAACTTTTTCCTCTCCTTTGACGAATCCCCCTCCTCGTCACCTCCCTCCTCTGACGAAGCCCCCCTCCTCGCCGCTTCGCTTCTTGCGACGTTTTGCGACGGTTTTGCAACGTGGAAGTACGTCGCAAAGATGTACCGGTACGTCGTTAACTGCGACGGCCCGTCGCTAAACGTCGCTCAACGTGCTGACGTGGCAAACCTTGCCATGTCACTACATGCGACGAATAGACGTCGCTAGATACGTCGCTAAGTTGGCGACGTACTGTAAATGTTGCCGAACGTCGCTAAGTTTGCGACGTTTTAGCGTCGTAGAAAATTCGTCGCAACAGCGACGATTGGCGACGAACTTTTGTTTTGCGACTAGCTTTTCGGCGACCTGCTTTTTTCGTCGCTAATTACGTCGCTAAATATATGTGGCAACGTATTTTTACTTATTAGCAACATTTTTGGACGTCGCTAATTCAGCCTATTCTGGTAGTGATGGAAGGATTACAATCAATCAAAAATGGAATCCCAAATAATTAGGATCTATTTAAACTGATTTAATTTTTATAACCGTCCAAATCCCCCTATCAACGGAATGTGCGTGCGATTTGTGCATCCCGTGCATGCGCACTGCAGCGCATGCGTGCGTATGTGTATGGGCGCATACATGCATAGTTAGATTGTTGCACATGCCACTTATGTCGTGTGTAGCAGCGCATAGTCGCATATGACGCGTATACGCAACAATTGTGCAGCAATCACGCAATAACTGCGCTTGCAACTCGTACATAAAATAAGCGCAACAAATATGCACAAGTACAACTTTTGCCATCAAACTGCCACTTTACGTCCTTCGTCCGAGCCCGATTCTGAGCCACTAAGTCCCTACAGGACTTAGCTCCTATGAATTTTTTTCCAAAGAGAGTGACAAAAAACATAAATGTTTCCTTGAGGAATTTAAACTTAGTCATTAAAAAAATAACCCACATGATACCCACATGGGCTACCACTCTCATGTGCATAACTCAATACCCAGCATAGCTATATATTTAGATACTCACATGCAGTATTTTCCAATTTATGACTATCTTTCTAGTGTTCCTAGGAAAAAAACTCCAATAATTCCCAACATATTTTACTATATGTGCTTAGTATTCCCCATAGTGACTGCCTACCATGCACTAGGATAGATATCGCTTATGTCTTAGATCTTTTTGCATGGGTCAAACAATAGTACAATACTTGAATTGACCGAGCTTTGAATTCAGTATCATATTTGCTATTCTTTTCACTCACACAATGTCATTATCCGTACTTTTGATCGCACATTAAAGGCCCTATGCTGACATAGTCTTACTGTATGTTTTTTGGATGTCTACAAGTTCACCCTTAAGAGGTGGTTTACATCTTTGTTTATACACTTATGTGAGTTCTTTTAGAGAGTTCAATATTCCTAGCCTGAAGCCTTGTACTTCCTTGCGATGCCACATCGCTATGACATAGCCCAAAGTCGAGGTTCGCAACCTCTTGATGGTGTCATCCCATTGTAGCATGAGGTCACAGACCTCTTTATAGTGATGTATTACCACTCTCCATCTTTCAGGATTAGGTTACCTGTCACGACCCGCACCCGGATGTTCGGACACGTGAGCATAAGTACGTCCAACTTACGCCGCAGTATCAACGGTAAAATATTGTCTAAACCTCCCATATATATATCATCCAAGTATGATAGATCCAATAACACTATCTCAATATAACTTAAATCATATTTTTCTTGGTTGCCTTCTGAAACCATTCCAACTGTTCCACCTTCAATATATACAATTTCTAACTAAAATTCAAAATTTCATAACACTTCTATCAATCTTAAAATCCATCAATCCTTCACACAAGATTATACCTTTAAGAAAAAATTTCTCAAATAATTCAATAACGTTCATCAATCCTCGAAATATTTTTAATGCAATCATAACTTTAATTATATTCCCTATAATACATCCTTAATTGCCAAGGTAACCCGCCTAACAATGTAATTGACCTACGGGGCATATACTAGTGCTAGTCATCTTTATAACCTCTATCAAGCACGAAAAATAAAATTTACGTTAGAAAAGGGTCAAGCAAGATGCAAATAAAGCAATCAAATAAGAGTCCAAAAAAGGAATCAAGGAAGATGATCAAGCAAGTTGTCACGACCCGCACCCACTGTGAGGGTACGAGAACGTAACAACGCCCAGTCTACGCCGCAGTGTCGGTGGTAGAACGATGTCCTAGGTCGCAACATCTAACAGTATAAGGTACCTGAACAGTATATACACTCCGAATGGAGGTGACATAACAGAACAGTCTCAATCACATCTAAGGCAGATACAGAATAGTAAAGGTAGATAGATTGATCAAAACCACAATGTCATACAAATAAGATAGAGAATCTAAGTGTCTAAGATAACAACTCAAGAAACATCCCGCTCAATACAAGTCTCTAAATATATACAATATCTCAGAACAATAACTGAAAGTCGAATAAACAATGCTGAAAAAAAAAGATAAAGCCTAGCTATCTAGCCTAGACTATGGGAGTAGCATCCTGTACTACAGCTGGGTCCTCCAGAGGAACCAGGTCGCAGGTGTCGTCTAAGCCTGCTCCGTAATAGGTGGTACATAGGGCCTCATCTTCATCCTCTGTAATATTTTCAACAGGTCCAGTCAGGACAGGAACAAGCACAATACATCTCACGCAGTTCATATCAAGTTAGAAAAAATAAAGCATGCAATAGAGTAAGATACATGAAACGCTGAAAAGAGAATGTATGAAGTAAAGAAGATAATTGTAAGAAAATATCTACTATAAATAGAGAACTAGCAGTGACTAGTGAGTCAGAGTAAAATATAGATATGTGAATGGCATAGGAAGATTCATGACTACAGCTAAGAGTGATTCATGACTACAGCTACTTGGATATTATTCATATGCCTATTTCTACTCCCCCATCCCCAATCAATACACAAGAATCTGTTCAAGTTATGTTAAGATTCGTGAAACTTTACATGGCTAATAAAATGAGTGATACGTGAAGGTGATTCATGATGGCTCTATGAACATGAGAGTACATGTGTCACAAGCGATTCGTGAATCAGTAAAAGTATAGAGATACGTGATGATTCGTGAAACGCACAAAACATACAGTATCCGATGCTCTCGAGGGGGATAACATCTCATGAAAAGATCCATATAGTACCAATCCGTGCTACCAATGTGTCAGCATCAAGTAAAGTAATCTAGAGCAAGAATATAAATCCTACCAAGTATGAAACGGTCAGAAAATGTACTCGTCTGATATCCTGAATGTTCGAAAGAAAATACTGCCTGAGGAGTAGTATCTGGCTCCTAATCTGAACAGTACAAGTCACAACATGTCCAGGTAATAAAGTATAATACTATGATGCAGTCTACATGATATTAGGTCAATCCTAGACCAAAGTCAACCCTGGTCAACTTCAGTCAACTAAAAGTCAAAGTTAGGTCAACTAGGTCAACTATGGCCAAACTAGTCTAAGTCCAACTAGACTAGGTCTGAACAGTCTACCTTAGCTAGTACACACTATACACTAGTCTATAGGATATTACACATGTGTATATATCATATACACAATACCACTCAAGAGTACCCTAGACTATGTCATCTAGGTTATAGGCCATAGGTCCTATCCCATAGGCAAATAGCCAAACACTAGGCCATATCACATATAGGCCTAAACAACATATACCATATTAGGCTATATACATCAACTTCACACATTTATACACACTAACCATATAGGCTATACCTATAGGAATTACAATCACTAATAGGCCAATACTCATGTACTCCACATATATACATCTATATACACATATATGTATATATCCATAGGCATCTCAACTCACACATACATATTCACATTACATATACATGTAATTATACATACACATAGAGAGAGAGAGCTATGTAAATAGACAAATGTGTGTGTGTATGTGTGTTTTCTGTGTGTAACAGGAAACCACAGTGTTGTATATATGTGTGAGAAAAACAGTGTGGTAGGAAACATTAATGTGTGTGTTCATGTAGAGGACTGTGTGTGGTGTACTTGTGCTTGTGTATCTGAAAACCTGTGTGTGTGTGTATGTGTTTAAGTGTGAGTGCAGTGCTACACATGGGAAAAATCAGTGTCTCAGTTTTAGTGAGATGCAAGTGTGTGTGTGTGTGTGAGTGTCCTGTGTACAGAAAAGTAAAAACAGTGTGCAGGAAAGTGACAGGGTGTGTGTGTTAGGACAGTGTGTATCAGGAATTGAAGAACAGTGAAATGGCAAGGTGGTTCTCAGTTGCTCTCAGGTTCAGCTCAATGCTAGTGTCACAGGAATTCGAGACAGTGCATTACAAACTCAGGAAAACAACAGTGTCTTAGTGTTAGTGTAGAAGTGTGTTAGGATTACTTAGGATTAGGTAATGTGACAGTGTCTCAGGAATTCAATTCCAGTGTCCAGTGTGTGTCAGTCCCTGTGACAGGAATGTAAATCAGTGTACAGAAAAGTGTCTCAGGATTTAGAAATTAGTGAATCATAGTGTCTCAGTGTTTGTGTGTGTAACAGTTAACATCTAGATTAGGTGTATGTGTGTTGTGTAGGAACGAAATAGTAAAGTGTAATACTCTAGAGGGGGGTGAATAGAGTTGGCAGCAGAATAATGCTAATTAAAAAATGTTAGCAGCACAATCACAGAATATTAATCACAACTGAAATAAAGTAAAGACAGAGTTAAGAGAGCAAACGCAAAGACAGCGATGTATACTGGTATCCCTCTGTTGAGGACTAATCCAGTCGGTAGAAATCTTGCTACCAGTTGAATCCACTATTGGAAAAATCGCAAGTTTTCTTACGAAGTCCTTGCAACTTCTACAACGCGAGCTTTGATACGAAGAACTCGTCCAACTTCAAATGTGAAGAGGTATTCTTCAATCAAGCCTTCTGATTACAATCTTTCAGAAACTTCTAGACCGTACCGTACTGGCAAATCGACTAGAGGATTGTAATTGGCTTGGGATCTGAAATTGAAAGCTCTAGAAAACTCTTTGAAAGACTGAAAGCTTTAGATAGAGAGAAGATTGAAAGTGAATGAGTGAGTTGAAATGATCGAAATCCTTCTCTATTTATAGAAATTTTAAAGGCAGACTTCTGACAGAATTCGGGCAGAATTCGGGCAGAACTCTATGAGCAAATCTCGGTCAAATCCGCAACTGCAGGAGGACCAAGTTTCAAGGATTCAAAATCACAACGGCCACCAACCGAACTCTGGCCGAACTCTGGCCGAACTTGGTCGGAGTTCTGTCAGGGTTAAGTCAGGGTTTAGTTAGGGTTTTGAAAAAGCTTTTTGGTGATTTTTGAAAACCTTTTTGAGAGGACATTTTAAAAATATTTTGAACTCATTTAAGGGTAGCCTATTTGCCAGTACGACTCGGTGTACAACATATTCCTAGACTCAAATAAAATGAAAATATATTGCATAAGGAATTACAGACTCGAGTAGGCAAAACAGATCTTCGGTCTTGAATTCAGTGGATAGCCATTCTTGATCATGTTCAAGAGTCCGAGATGTCCCGATTAGCTTTGTATATCCAGACAGAGTTTATTCAATTATTAAAATCAGGTTTGACCATATGACCAAATGGGCCAACAATCTCTCCCATTTTGATAATTGACAAACTATGAGTGATATAACATTAAGCTTGTTCAAAATATCAAAAAGTAGAAATTGTTCATATCCTGTATTATCTCAAAAAAAATGTTAGATCTTTAATTTTCTTCCCCTTTGTCACTTAGCAAAATAATTGCAAAAGATAAAGCTCCCCCGCAATCAAATGCATAAGTAACAAGTAGTGAGAAAACATATATAAAAGAAATAAGGCATAAAACTGGAGAAATATCACAGGCATGTATTGTAAAAAAAATCATCACAGGCATGTAATTTCACAGGCAGTTATAAAGAATGAAGCAATATAAAAAATAGTGCTATCATAAACTGAAACTGAAACATAGTGCTAAAATAAACTGAATGCCATAAACTGAGGCATAATAAACATGTCCATGAAAGAAAAGAGTACTGAAGCAAACTAAAAAGTGCTAATAAAAAAAATACTGATAATAACTTGGAATGTCGGAGCATTTCCAAGTGCATCATAAAATATCACTCAAAATCATATAGTCACATCTCCTCATCATCATCCTCATCATCATCATCAGCAGCTCGACCAGCATGTCCTGAAGTACCAGCTCCAGAGATACCAGCGCCAGAAGGATACGGAGGGGCGCCAGCATAGAACTCACCAACATAATCACGATGTGGAGCACGGTCAGGATGGTACCAATCATAGGCGTTACCGGGCTGAAAGTAGGCATGAACAGCCTCATCCTCACAGCGGTAACCAGAGAAAGCTGGATCTCTAGGGATGGAACCGGCTGAATGACCAGTCTGGGCGAAACGAAGATCAGCTAAGGAGTTTGCAAGCGCCTGATAGCGGGTGACATCGCGGAACTCACGCTCGCGAGCCATGTCCGTCATCGAGACGTGCAAAGCAGATAAATGCTGATGTATGCCCTCAAATGTCATGGCATACTGATGAGGTGGTGGAGGAGGTGCAGTAGGAGGAGCAGTAGGTGGAGCTGAAGCAGTCATGCTACGACGAGATAACTGAAGAAACTTGGGCTCAGGGTCCTGAGTACAAGTCGACAGATCGATATCGAAGCGCTGAAAGATGCATGGGAGAATCATCGCGTAAGATAGATTTCTATCTCTTGCACGACAACGACCCATCATCTGAATCATGGTCTTAGGGGCTGAAAATGGAATCCCCTTAAGAATGTGGTACATGGCGGACAGCTCAAGAGAAGTCACATCATCCTTTGAAGTAGATTTTGGAAGGATAGTGGAATATATGATGCGATGCAATTCATAGTTAAACAAGTTCAGGTTGTTAGCCTTGAACTTTCCAAAGCGTACTCTTTCAGGTGCACAGAGTTCCGCTTTGAAACTGGCGAGTGTCGTGCCTTCGGGAAAATTAAATTCAGTGATGTCAACTAGCGGTGCACCTTCGTTAGGGATACCAAGGATCTCCGCTAAGAGGTCATCATTGAAATTGATATCAATACCTCCAACACGAGTGCTCACATCAAAAGTGTTTAATATGAGATTGCAATAAAATAATCTAATAGCATTAGTTGCTATAGGGAAGCAGATTTTAACAAAAAGATGTAACCCTAATGCCTCAAAGAAATGACAATGATCAGGAAATATAGTCCATTTGACTGGAGTGCCTGTGCATATGGATCTCATGGAGAAGTCTCCATACCACAGTAGGGCTTGGTCTAGGGTTTGAAAGAAAAACCTGTCGAATGCACCGTCGCTCGTTTGGACCGACGAGAAGAGGGAATCTGTATGCGGATACGAAGATGACCCTTCCTCACTAGGGTTCGTCTTCTTCCTCTTGGAAGGATTGAATTTGGGTGCCATTTGTGCAAATTGAAATAAAAATGCACTAATTGAAAAGTGGAGAAAGATGGGATTATACCTCCCGAAATCAAAGTATGTCGAAGAGAACGACGAACTCCGCACGAATCCAAATTTTGGATTGATTTCACCACTTGGATGGAAAGAATGAGGGTGGTGAAAAGCTAGGGTTCGGGGCTCCTTCGCGGCTGCTGCTGCTGTTGTGATTAGTTTGGAAGCAATGAAGAAGAAGGGCTGCTCGGGTTCTGTATATATAACCTGATACCCTCAACCGAACTCGGGCCGAATTCGGTCAGAGCTCTGGCCGAATTCGCCTAGGGTTCTTTAAAGTTGATTTTTGCCATTCTTTTTCATTGTCTCATTTTAAATATTTAATTCAAAGATTAGTCATTTCAACTTCAATTAACATAATTAATAATATTTTATAGATTAAATGTCGTTACATAGCGACTGTTTCAGATTAGCTGTAGGAGTACTGTCCCAGCTGGCGGAGGTTCACCGAGGAACTCTTAAGTACCGCTTCGCTTCAACCGTAGTTGTGGTGACAGACAGACTCTTTATTGGCTTGTCTCTAACACAATTTTTGTATAATGATATATAATCATAAAACAAAATTAATTAATATTATTAACGTCCAAAATTTCTAATTCTCGACGTAAATAATTGAAACGATCTTCCGCTAGAGGTTTAGTGAAGATGTCAGCTAGTTTATTTTCAGTATCTATGTACACAAGGTTTATATCTCCATTTTGATGATGATCTCTAAGAAAGTGATGTCGAATCTCGATATGTTTTGTACGAGAATGACATAAGGATTCTTAGTCAAATTAATAGTGCTCGTGTTATCACAGAAAATGGGAATATGTGTGAAAAATAAATCATAGTCTTCTAGGGTTTGTTTCATCCACAAAATCTGAGCACAAGAACGTCCTGCGGCGATGTACTCAGCCTCTGTTGTTGATAGAGCTACAGAATTTTACTTTTTACTAAACCATGAGACTAAAGCCTTGCCTAAGAAATAACATGTGCCACTGGTACTTTTTCTATCAACTTTGCATCCAGCAAAATCTGCATCCGAATAACCAATAAGGTCAAAGGACTTAGTTTTGGGATACCACAAGCCAACAGAAGAAGTGCCCTTAAGGTATCGAAAGATACGCTTAACTGCGGACAGATGTGATTCCTTTGGGTTAGCTTGAAAACGTGCACACAGGCAAACACTAAACATTATATCTGGACGACTAGCAGTTAAACAAAGTAAACTACCAATCATACCTCGATACTTACGTGTGTCGACTGGCTTGCCTTATTCATCTGAATCAAGCTTTGTTGAAGTTGCCATTGGAGTGCCAATAGGTTTGACATTGTCCAGATCAAACTTTTTTAGCAGGTTTTTGTATACTTGGCTTGATTTATAAATGTTCCATTATCAGTTTGTTTGATTTGCAATCCGAGAAAGAATTTCAGCTCTCCCATCATGCTTATCTCAAACTCATTCTGCATACACTTAGAAAATTCTTGACACAGAGATTCATCAGTGGATCCAAATATAATATCATCAACATAGATTTGAATTAAAAGAAGTTTGCCATTAAAAGACTTAATAAACAGTGTAGTATCAACCTTGCCTTTTGAAAAACCGTTGTCAAGTAGAAAAGAGCTTAGACGATCATACCAAGCACGAGGGACTTGTTTTAAACCGTATAAGGCTTTCTTCAACTTAAAAACATGATCAGGGTTTTTGAAATCCGTGAAACCTGGAGGTTGTGCTACAAAAACTTCTTCTTTTATAAAACTATTTAAAAAAGCACTCTTGACATCCATTTGAAATAGTTTAAAATCATAAAAATATGCAAATGCACATAACATGCGAATGGATTCTAATCTCGCAACTGGGGCATAAGTCTCATCGTAGTCGATACCTTCTTCTTGATTGTATCCTTGAGCTACGAGTCGAGCCTTATTACGAGTCTCTAAACCATTCTCATTTAGTTTATTTCGGAATACCCAACGGGTGCCAATGACCGAATGATCAATAGGCCTGGGAACAAGTTTCCAAACTTGATTTTGTTCAAATTGGTTTAATTCCTCTTGCATAGCATCTATCCAAAAACTATCACTACATGCTTCATCAATAGTTTTGGGTTCTAGCTGTGAAATAAATGCAACACTAGAAACAATATCTCTACTGGATGTACGAGTACTTACTCCTTTGGTAATATCACCAATTACCAAATCTTTTAGATGATCAGCTGTAAATTTTAACCTTTTTGGAAGATTCTGAAGATAGCTGGCTCCTGGATCTTCTCTAGGAGGTTCAGCTAGTGCAGAGCTTGGTTGAGGATCATCTGATGTTGAGCTTGGTACAGTTGGATCTTCATCATTGTCATCGATCGTCATCTGATTTAGTTTATCAAAGGTGACGTTGATTGACTCTTAGATGATCATGGTTCTTTTGTTGAAGACTCTGTATCCTTTGCTCTTGGCCGCATAACCTAAAAATATACCTTCATCGGCCTTTTCATCAAATTTTCCCAAATTGTCTTTTGTATTAAGAATAAAACATTTACAGCCAAATATTCTAAAGTATGAAACAGATGGAATTCTATCAAACCATAACTCAAATGGAGTCTTCTTCGATTTGGGTCGAATTAGAACTCTATTGAGTACAAAGCAAGCTGTGTTGACAGCTTCAGCCCAGAAATATTTGGGTAGCCTAAACTGGTTTAACATCACTCTGGCCATTTCGGTTAGAGTTCTGTTCTTACGTTCCACAACTCCATTTTGTTGTGGAGTCCTAGGGCAGGAGAACTCGTGTACAAAACCGTGTGTGTCATAAAATTGCTCAAAATCAGCATTCTCGAATTCGCCTCCATGATCGCTTCTTATGCGAGTGATCACGTAACCTTTTTCATTCTGTACTTTCTTACAAAAGGCGACAAATTCGGATAATGCATCATTCTTGCGTGTCAAGAAATATACCCACGTGTATCTAGAGAAATCATCTACAATTACGAAAGCATAAAGTTTACCTCCGAGGCTAGCAACTCTGCTAGGACCAAATAAGTCCATATGAAGCAATTATAGAGGTCTAGTAGTACATACTGCGTTTACTGACTTGAATGTGGATCTGGTAGCTTTGTTCTTTTTACATTGGTTGCATACCGAGTCCTTCTTGAATATAATGTTCGGTAAACCGCGTACTAGCTTCTTTGTGGATAATCTTGAGATCGTATCCATATTAGCGTGACCGAGTCTCATATGCCACAGATGACTCTCATCACTCTTGGCCATTAAGCATCTACCTGAAATGTTAGTTTCTTCTAACAAATAGAAAACATATATATTGTCTTCCCTGATACCTTCAAAGATAGTACTACCAGTTGAGCTATCAACTATAGTACATTTGTCTTTGCCAAAGTTGATGCCATAACCATGATCAGCTAGATGACTTATGCTGAGTAGATTATGTTTCAACTCGGTAACCAGACAGACATCCTTAATCACAGGATAGGAAGACTTACCAACATCACCGATACCAATAATATACCCTTTCAAGTTATTACCGAAGGAGACATAGCCTTCCTTCTTTTTCTTCGACAGTGTTGCAAATAGGGTAGCGTCATCGGTCATATGCCGTGAGCAACCGCTGTCGAGGATCCATTTGCTTCTAGCATGTGAAGGGTGTTCCACCTACAAAACAGTTTGCAGATGAAACTTTTGGTACCCATTTCTTGTAGGGTCCTGAATTATTAGCTTTAGGTATCCAAGCATAAACATTTAAATCAACAAGCTTTCTCATTCTACATGCAGATGAAATATGACCAATGAGGCCACAATAATGACATTGTGCATGTCGAGTGTTGAAAGCAGAGTGGTGTGCATGGTTGGTAGGTTTAGGTTTTCTAGTATAGAAGAAAGCATACCTATAATCTTGTTTGGGCTTAACCTTTGGGGTAAAGGTTTGATAGGGTTAGGTCTGACAGTGTTTGGCTTGGGAATGTTCCAATTTTTCGGTAAGTGACACGTGTTAGGGTAGAAAGCAGCAGGCTCAGGCTGTTTTCCTAACCTAATTTCCAATCTTTTGGAAGTGTCATACAACTTAGTATAATCAAAAGTGAGTGATTCCGTTCTGATTTGTGCACATCGAAGACTTTTCTTCTCTATAAAAAGTTCTTCCTTGAGTTGGTCAATAATTTTGTCTTTCTCTTCAGATGACTTGGTAGTCTCGTGTAATAAGAGCTTTGTTGAAGAAAGCTCACCAGACTCACTAACATTATTTCTAACCTCAGCTAGTAGGTCAGTAAGTCTACCTATTTCACCTCTGTTCTCTTTGAGTACCTTCTTAGCGGTCTGATACTTGCTACGCAGTTTCCTGTAATCAGTCATCAGGTCACTGAAGGCATCTCCTAATTGCTCAAAGGTGAAGTCATCATAAGTATCAACTACAGGTTCAGTAGGTACCTGATCGGAGTCCATAAAGTATACGTTTGCAGCGTCTTCTGATTGTTCGTCTTCTGAGTCGCTGGCTTCACTTTCATGCCATATGATGGTATTGGCATATCTCCTAGATGTTGATTTCTTCAGGTTCCCTTTTTTATACCTGTTGCTCTTCTTGCTTGATGATGAGTTTGTGGGACAATTCTTCTTCATGTGTCCCTTCTTCTTGCAACCATAGCAGACAGTATCTTTTTGATACCAGTTGTTGCTGTTGTTCTCTTTGACTCTCTTCTCATGTCTCATGAATCTTTTGAACTTTCTTGCTAGGAGTGCTTGATCTTCAGCGTCAGATCTACTGTTGTCTGAGTCACCTTCAGCAGCTTTTCTGTGCTGAGCCTTGAGAGCAATCGTCTTCTCCTTTGGTGCAGGCTCTTCAAAATCTTGTAGCTCCAGTTCATGAGTGAGTAGCTTACCCATGAGTACTTCGAGGGACATAGTTGTGAGGTCGTTTCCTTCAATGATTGCAGTAGCCTTCGGAATCCAGTTCTTGGTAAGTGCTCGTAGGAGTTTGCGAATCTTTTCATGGTTACTGTAATCTTTGCCTAAGGAGGACAAAGGATTTACAATATCCAAGAATCTTTCGAACATTTGTGTAACTGTTTCGTTGGACTTCATCTTGAACGCCTCGTACTCTTGAGTAAGTCTGCTGACTTTAGATTCTTTGACTTGAGTCGTGCCTTCATGTGTGACCTCAAGTAGCTTCCATACTTCATTAGCCGTTGTGCAGATTGACACCCTGTTAAATTCAGTTCTGTCTAAAGCACAAAAGAGAGCATTAATGGCACGTGCGTCAAGACTGGCCCTTTTCTTTTCTTCCTCTGTATATCTGCTGTGGGGTTTTTCAACTAAAACTCCATCAACATTTATACGAGGTAGCTTTTGATAGCCATCAAGAACAATGGACCATAAATCAAAGTCAAGTGATTTCAAGAAGAAACTCATCCGTGTTTTCCAATAGGTATAGTTCGTACCATCAAACAGTGGGGGTCTGTTTGTGGCCTGGCCTTCACTTGTGAATTTCACAGTTGCCATGTGTTGTGCTGTGATCTATATAACAGTTAATTAAAATGAATAAATAATTGCACTGTTACCTTTGCTTTACCTGTAACACCCGCTCTGATACCAATTGTAGGAACGAAATAGTAAAACGTAATACTCTAGAGGGGGGTGAATAGAGTTGGCAGCGGAATAATGCTAATTAAAAAATGTTAGCAGCACAATCACAGAATATTAATCACAACTAAAATAAAGTAAAGATAGAGTTAAGAGAGCAAACGCAAAGACAGAGATGTATACTGGTATCCCTCTGTTGAGGACTAATCCAGTCGGTAGAACTCTTGCTACCAGTTGAATCCACTATTGGAAAAACTGCAAGTTTTCTTACGAAGTCCTTGCAACTTCTACAACGCGAGCTTTGATACGAAGAACTCGTCCAACTTCAAATGTGAAGAGGTATTCTTCAATCAAGCCTTCTGATTACAATCTCTCAGAAACTTCTAGACCGTATCGCACTGACAAATCGACTAGAGGATTGTAATTGGCTTGGGATCTGAAATTGAAAGCTCTAGAAAACTCTTTGAAAGACTGAAAGCTTTAGATAGAGAGAAGATTGAAAGTGAATGAGTGAGTTGAAATGATCGAAATCCTTCTCTATTTATAGGAATTTCAAAGGCAGACTTCTGACAGAATTCGGGCAGAATTCGGGCAGAACTCTATGAGCAAATCTCGGTCAAATCTGCAACTGCAGGAGGACCAAGTTCCAAGGATTCAAAATCACAACGGCCACCAACCGAACTCTGGCCGAACTCTGGCCGAACTCGGTCCGAGTTCTGTCAGGGTTAAATCAGGGTTTAGTTAGGGTTTTGAAAAAGTTTTTTGGTGATTTTTGAAAACCTTTTTGAGAGGACATTTTAAAAATATTTTGAACTCATTTAAGGGTAGCCTATTTGCCAGTACGACTCGGTGTACAATATATTCCTAGACTCAAATAAAATGAAAATACATTGCATAAGGAATTACAGACTCGAGTAGGCAAAACAGATCTTCGGTCTTGATTTCAGTGGATAGCCATTCTTGATCATGTTCAAGAGCCCGAGATGTCCCGATTAGCTTTGTATATCCAGACAGAGTTTATTCAATTATTAAAATCAGGTTTGACTATATGACCAAATGGGCCAACATGTTGTTGTCTCAGGATTTAAAGAACAGGAAAGTGAAACAGTGTAAAATAGGAACATTCTCAGGAAACCATTTCCAGTATTTCAATCTCAGGTTCACACAAACACAAACTGACATAAACCTCAACCCCTTCACATGTAGGCAAATCAATTTAACCATCTAACATTATTAAAATAAGTAATTAGCAAATTAAAACTCAAAATTTAGAAATAAGAAAACAGTGTATCAAATGGATTTCAATCCCAATGAATTTGAACACTCTTCATAAATTCAACACAAAAGAATGAATCCTCAAAACCTAAACATGTTATTTAATGTACAAAAATTAAGCCATAACTAAAACACATGATATTTAACAATTAAAGTAAATTGAAAATGAAGAACAAGCTCATAAACTCACTGATACATCACAGTATCAGTCGAAAGGGGGAAGTCCCTATTCTAACATTCAAATTAACAATTTGCAATAGTTTTATGGTTGGTAATTAACATCCGATATGTGTACGTGATTTACATAATATATCGTGTCCAAAAATATGACACGAACGTGTCCACAACACACAAACTCAACATATACTGAACTGGTCAGTCGAATAGGTGCCCGTGTCCAGTGCGGGTCGAATCCCTCACCCGATACGGATCCAAAGGACACGTGGTCTTGGGGGTGTCGTGTCAGACATTGTCCCAAGGCCTGTGTCAAAGGACACGTGTCCTCGTGTCCAGGATAGGTCGCACAAACCCACTGGTAGCAGGACAGTGTTGTCCAGGCGCACGTGGTCGTGTCTACGGGTCCAACTCGATCCAAACACGACACGAAACACGCTCAGACATAAAGAAACCAATAAGTGACACTAAAATGAGTATTCCTATTCAAACACAATCTTAAAACATGATCGAAATGTCCACTGTGGCATTTCGTCGAACACCTACGTATCTACACTGATACGTGTCCGATACGGACACGTAAAGGACACGAAAAGACACAAATCCTATTCCTACAGTTAGAGAACACCTAGGGCTTTGCATTCATGCCTAGAAATCAAAATTTTATGGAGGGAATAGGAAGTTACCTATAGGTGTTCTTCCTTAATGAAAACTTCAAAAAAAAGATTCCTTCTAGCTATCCCCAAGCTCCAAATTGTCTCAATCCTGTTATTAGTCTCCACGAATAGTAGGGGAATACCAATTAGGTCACCATGGAAGAAGTTTGAAAAAAAAGGATTAATATTGATCAAAATAGGAAGAGTTTCAATGAAGAACAAACCTTGCTTTTGTAAAATGAAAGGATGGATAAAAAGAGGCAACTAATTTTGAGAGGGATTAAATAGTGATGGGGGAATCCCTAGGCTGGCCATAGAAGTCTAGGGTTAGGGTTTTAGGATAGATCAAGGGCTCTCCTTCCATCTAGTCAAATCAAGGGTCCACAATCTTAGGTTTCACACTTGTCTTAAATGCAACCTAGTTAGCTCTAACTATCATGACTTAACCAAGACTAATCAATACTAACTAACACTAACCATGGATAGCTAAGTCTAGCTATGACTAATCTAGGTTAGGTCCCATCTAGGTTAGGGCTAATCACAACACAAGACAATTAATTAAATAATATTAAAATCACACCATTCAAAATAATATATATTAAATGCCAAATAATTATAATAAATCATAATAAGCTCAAATAAATTCAAAAATGACCAAAATACCCTCTAGGCTAAATGCACTAAATTGAACCTCTACTCACATGGTTAGGCTCTAGGTCAAACAGTCTCTAAGGTCACACTAGCAACACCAAAATCATAGGTCATGACTTAAAAATAGTTTTTAAATGATAAAAATCACCAAAAATCATATTATGATTTAAATACCATTATTAAATGATTAAAAATACAAAAGTTCAAAATTATCCTCATTTTAGAAAACTGGGTGTTACAAGTCTACCCTCCTTAGAATTCGTCCTCGAAATTAAAATGGTAGTAATCCTTCTAGGTCAAACACCCCACAATCAAAGTCTCAATTCACACAGTCCGATAATCATATGCGTCTGTCCAAAATCATGATACTCAGAATCTTCGTCATGCTAAAGAGCAAGGCTACGATAATGTAATGTCTGTTGTTCGTATTGCATATTTGGAATACGTATACGTATTTTATCTTGTATTTGCATATCTCCTTGGTTTGGCTTGGCTTGTTTACTCTCGGTTTGGGTTGGCTTGGTTCGGCCGGCCCAATGCTTGGTTCATCATGGGCCAAGGGTGGAACACCTTAGCCTATGTTTCTCCTTCATTTCCACCACAACCCCCCTCTTTATTATCCCCCACCAACCTTCTCTCTCCTCCATAACTCTCATTTATTTCTTCTTCTTCCTTCCTCTCCACAACTCCCCAACCATAGGCAAGTGCAACTTGCTTCCACAAGAGAACTTCTTTTGATGGTTTCATTAGATTCTCCTCATGATTCTAAACCACATTAGAACTTGTCATTTTCCATTTTGAGGCTTTAATTCTTGTAGATCTAGAGTTTTGCTATTTTCAGATTTTTGGTGTTTTGATCTATTAAACTTCATTGTTTTCAAGTTTTGATGGTTCCATGTTTTAGAGAATTTCATTCTACCCAATTTTGACCTTTGGAAAGTTGGATTCGGACTTGTTTTAACCAAGATTTGGACAATTGAAGCTTAGATTCAACTTTAGAGTTCTTGCTGTTCTTGGCATTTGGAGAAGACAGTGAACAGTGAGCTAGCTTTTTAGCTTACGCCACTGAGCTGTACGCTGCTCTTTAGCGAGCGTACGCTAGCCTTCGTACGCTGCTCTTTAGCGAGCATACGCTAGCCTTCGTACGCTGCTCTTTAGCGAGCGTACGCTAGCCTTCGTACGCTGCTCTTTAGTGTGCGTACGCTAGCCTTCGTACGCTGCTCTTTAGCGAGCATACGCTAGCCTTCGTACGCTGCTCTTTAGTGAGCGTACGCTCACCTTGATACGGTGCCTGTTAGTAGCAGTCTTGAGCGTACGCTAGCTTGAGCGTACGCTGACCTGCAGCTTGAGCGTGCCCTTGTGTACGCTGACCCTTGCGTACGCTTCCCATTGGAAGTGTATGGATCCTTTGGTACGCAGACCTGAGCGTACGCTAGCCTGAGCGTAGCCTGATTACCCTTAATCTTCTACAGCCTTGTATATTTATATTTTATTAGATATTTAACGTCCATTTTATATCCTTACGCCTTTTGTTCTGAACTTGATAATCATGAATTTACTTGATATGTTTGGAAATGATAATTGAGCATGACACGATAGTGACCCGTAGTGGTGCACTCCTGACATGATGACCTGACATGACCGGATAGTGGCCCGTCGTGGCGCACTCCTGACTCGTACACTTGACATGATGACCTGACATATTATATCTTGATAAGCTATTACGACGGCTACCTGGCATGACATGACCTGTATGAATAACCTGGACACCGTGGGCGATTGTGCTTGTACAAATAATCCAGTCCTGTCTTGCATCATGTCTAGGAGGGGACTCCTGAGTACCACGGTCAGGAGTACCTACTAAAATGGACTAAGGTTAACAACTAGATTAATACATTAGTCATGAAGAGATTTTCCAGCTACAGGCAATCCCGTTACCTGGGCGCGCTTGGGATCTGTAGCCTGCCGTCGAGTAGGACACATTTCCAGCACACTGTCATGTGTTGCACCCTTCAAGCTACCTAAGGGTACATGCATTTTCTGGACGATGTACCCACCTGAATTCAATCCTAATCTTTCGACCTGGGTGACCTGGATGGTCTGCAGGGCTTGTGGCTGTGGAATAATCTTACTGCATCTTGTTAGTAATTAGGCTTGTGACAACCCTAGTTAGTTAAAGTATCAAGCCGTAGTTCTTGCTTGGCCGTGAAGTGATTGGATGGAGTCTAACCTGTCTAGCCTTGTCCTGATCCTGTTCCAGACTACTGCATGACCAGAATACTTGTATTTATTTTACCGATAAATGGTGAGAATTCTAAGTTCTGTTCAGACGAAGGGTTACAACCCCGATCCTTGTTTGGTTTACGGGTTGTAACCTGGTTATCTGAATAGTTCCATGGTTATCTCGTCGTATATCATCCTGGTGTATTTTTTTATTTCCAGTTCTTACTTTTATTTATATCTTGTGCTGATTGCTGGTTTTAGTTCTTAAGTGAAGCTTCCTTTGTGTCACTTGCTCTTTCTGGGGTCTGACCCAGCTGGTTTTGTGTGGCCAGATTTCGGAGCAGCTCCAGAGGATCTACCGGCCTTCCAGCCAGATGGTGACCACTAGACGGAACCCTGGCAACGAGTGGGTTATTTTTGGCTCTTCCCACTCTATTGTAAAAATATTCTTTTGAGGCGTTTAGCCGACGAGCACCTGTTTAGCTCGATTGTATTTACTTACTGTCTGCCTACGGGCTGTAACATGATCGACAAATCCTAGGGTTGATCATGTATGACTAAACTCTTGCTAGTCCTAACATTTTGTAACGACTAGCTTCATGATCAGCTGAATATGTAATATTTGGGACGCCTTATTATTGTATATTTAATGATCATACATCTTGTAACATTTACTTACTTGCTTGTGATTGAGACACTAGGCTTGTTCATGACCTTAAGAGACTGTTGGCTTGTAGATAAACCCTCATATATCTAGACAGCCGTGACCGTATAGCGAGATGGATTCCATTTCATATACGTAGCTGGCTATGTCTGCCCCCGCTCTCCAGTATTCTGGTTCTGGGGCGTGACATGGTTTAAGTGGTGGCCCATGCAGGTCTTGTAAATCAAGATATGTGAGGGTTTACCGGATAGATGTCTCAATCAGTATTCGTCCTTGATCTCTGCTCATATCTTCTGAATCCCTGGATTCTTGTCCTGATCATATGCTTGTATCGTTGATCTGTCCTGGTCCTTCCTTATTGTTCCCTATGTCGTCTTCTTCAGCGGCATTGTTCGTGGTCCTACCGATCAGCAAGGCGGAGCACCTCCCGCGAACCAGCAGCAACCCGGAGATCAAGCCCAGCATTCCGGAGTAGCCTCCAGAGTCGAGCCTATTGGAGAAGAGCCCCCAGTTCAGCCGGTTCAGCCTGCCGAACCTGATGATGGCACATTAGTAGGACTCGTCAGGACCTTGATAGCTTCTCAAGATCGTCGTGGAGATGCATTGCAACAGGCAGTGACGGATGCTTTGACCAGAGGCAGTCATCCAGGGAACAGCGCGGCCAACAACTTCAAGCGCTTGAACCCTCCATTCTTCGACGGTAGTGAAGATGCTATCGCAGCAGATGCATGGCTTCAGGACACAGAAGTGATTCTTGAAGCAGCCAGGACTCCAGAGAACGAGAAGGTGGTCGTTGTGCGCCTGCAGTTGTTAGATCTTGCCCGCAGCTGGTGGACAGCGCAGGCCGTTGGATTAGCAGCCCCCATTGCTTGGGCAGTATTCCGGGAGAGATTCCAGACCAAGTATTTTGATGCTGTAGCTCGGTACGATCTACAGACGAGGTTCACAAATCTGAAGCAAGGAGACAGGACGGTCGACGGATATGCGGCCGAGTTTTCCAGACTCAGTCGGTTTGCTTCCACCTTGGTGGCAACCGAGTATGATAAAGCCCAGCAATTCCAGCAGGGACTTCACCTGGAGATTTTGTTGGCAGTTGAACAGTTTGAGCATCAGACTTTTGATGCAGTCTTGAGAGCAGCCCGGAGGCATGAGTATACCTCCCAGAGGATTGTGGATAGGACCGGAGGTCGGAAGAGATCTCATGGCCAGATGAATCAGTATTCAGCACCATCCCCGGCAGCCAGGGCTTTGACTATTGGAGCTCCGAGGCGAGCGGCCTCAGTGACGTCGGTTCAGCATTCCACCCCGACGTACCCTCAGCAGCAGCAGAAGCAGTCTTCCGCAGTGGGATGTTCTCATTGTGGGAAGCCAGGTCATATAGTGGCAGAGTATCGTAGGGCACAGGGATTGTGTCTGGTTTGTGGAGCAGCAGACCACAGGGTTGGATCCTGCCCGAATAGGGGTGGTTCATCATCGTCCAACCTTTCTAGCTCTTCGGTGAGAGGACCAGTACCGGTCCAGCAGCCGCAGTATCCATTGTCGAGGCCCTTGCCGCCTCAGTCCCATGTATTCCAGCAGCAACAACCCCAGCAGTATACTCAAGCCCAGGCCTTGAGTCAGAATAGGCAGCGAGGATTTCAGCAGAGGGGACCAGCACCCCGAGGGCACGATCAGGCTATAATGTTGACCATGGAGAAAAGATTGGCACCAGGTGAGGTAGTGGCAGGTACTATTCTTGTCAACTCATTTCCAGCTTCAGCTTTATTTGATTCTGGTGCATCGCATTCTTTTATGTCTGCATGATTCGCGACACGGATAGGATTGGAGCCCGAGTCATTATCAGTAAGGCTCAATATACTTACTGGTAACGGACTTGTGGGAGTAGATAGAGTGTTTTTCTCGTGTCGGATCGTAGTTAGCGGTAGAGAGTTCCCCGCTAGATTGATAGAATTCCCGATGGCCGATTATGATGTGGTCCTAGGGATGGATTGGTTGAGGAACCAGTATGCTAGAATAGACTGCCATATTGGTAGGGCTGTTTTTAGCATTCCAGGCGAGCCGAAGTTTTTCTTTTCCAGAGGAGCAGTTGAACCTTCTCCTCCAGTATTGCGGATGGCAGTAGTAGCAGTGCAGTTGCCCAGGATAGTGGATGAGTTCCCAGATGTTTTTCCAGAAGAGCTTCCAGGTATGCCTCCAGAGCGGAAGATCGAGTTCACCATAGACTTGATTCCCGGGACAGCCCCAGTGTCAGAGAGAGTCTACAGGATGGCGCCATCAGAGTTGGAGATATTGTACAAGATGATTGAAGAACTCAGAACCAAGGGATTCATTCGTGCTAGTGGATCGTCTTGGGAAGCCCCGATGCTTCTTGTGAAAAAGAAGGATGGTACGTCCAGGTTATGTGTTGATTATCGTACCTTGAACTCAGTGACAATCAAGAACAGATACCCTCTTCCGAGGATAGATGACTTGTTTGATCAACTCAAGGGAGCTTCAGTATTCTCGAAGATTGATTTGCGCTCAGGTTATCATCAGATCAGAGTCAGAGAGCAGGACATCCCGAAGACAGCTTTTAGATCGAGATATGGGCATTGGGAGTTCCTTGTTATGCCTTTTGGAGCAACCAATGCGTCGGCAGTATTCATGGACCTCATGAATCACATCTTCATGCCTTATTTGGATCAGTTTGTGATCATGTTCTTGGATGACATCCTGGTCTACAGCAAGAGTGAGGCGGAGCATGGGCAGCATCTCCGTATAATTCTTCAGATCCTCAGAGAGCACCAGTTATATGCCAAGTTTAGTAAATGCGAGTTCTGGCTCGATCGCATTTCGTACTTGGGTCATATCATCACCCGAGGAGGAGTAGAAGTGGATCCCCAGAAGATTATGGCTATTGAGTCATGGCCAGTGCCCAGCACAGTTGCAGAAGTTCACAGTTTCCTCGGATTGGCTGGCTATTACCGGCGATTTGTTTCAGACTTTGCTCGGATTTCAGCGCCATTGACGCAATTGACCCGCAAGGATGCGCAGTTTGCTTGGACAGCAGAGTGTCAGAGTTCTTTTGAGCAATTGAAGCGAGGCCTGATAACAGCTCCTATTCTCACGCTTCCAGATGGGACCGGAGGATTTTCAGTGTACTGTGATGCTTCAGCAAGAGGTTTAGGATGTGTTCTGATGCAGCATGGGAAGGTAATAGCTTATGCGTCACGACAACTTTGTGATCATGAAAGGAATTACCCAACCCATGACTTGGAGCTGGCAGCAGTGGTGTTTGCACTTAAGTTGTGGAGGCACTACTTGTATGGAGATAGGGTGGAGATTTTCACAGACCACAAGAGCCTGAAGTATGTTTTCACCCAGAAGGATCTTAACATACGTCAGAGGAGGTGGCTGGAGCTTCTTGTGGATTATGATGTCAGCTTGCAGTATCATCCTGGGAAGGCCAATGTCGTAGCAGATGCATTGAGCAGGAGAGCTAGAGTTTATTTTTTAACAGCGCAACCAAAGCTGTTAGCAGATCTTCAGAAGATGGGTATTGAAGTTGTTCTCCCTTCCAGTGTGGCATTGATGGCCAGTATACAAGTTCAGTCCACTATAGTCGAGAGGATCCGGATGGCGCAGTCGGCAGATTCCAAGCTTCAGCGACTCAGAGCAGAGTATGAGGCGGGACGAAGACCAGAGCTATGTATTCATGAGGATGGTACACTTAGGCATGGTAAGCGTCTTTGTGTACCCAGTGGAGATATCAGACAGGAGATCATGTCAGAGGCACACAGTTCTCAGTATTCCATCCATCCTGGCAGTACGAAGATGTACCGTAATATCCGTCAGCACTTCTGGTGGAATGGCATGAAGCGGGAGATAGCTCGGTTTGTCTCTCGGTGTTTGGTTTGCCAACAAGTTAAAGCCGAACATCAGAGACCGGCTGGACTTCTTCAGCCCTTACCGATTCCAGAATGGAAGTGGGAGCATGTGACCATAGATTTCGTGACTGGATTACCTAGATCCCCAGCTAGTAGAGATGCTATTTGGGTCATTGTGGATAAGCTTACCAAGGTAGCTTGCTTTCTCCCGTTCAGAGTTGGTCAGTCGACGGCTCAGTTAGCAGAGATGTACCTCAAGTAGATTGTCAGATTGCACGGTGTCCCAGTCAGTATCACCTCGGACCGAGATTCAAGATTTACGTCACACTTTTGGCGTAGCTTGCAAAAGAGTTTGGGGACTCATCTCCAGTTCAGTTCAGTATATCACCCGCAGACAGATGGCCAGTCGGAGCGCACGATCCAGACTCTTGAAGACATGTTACGGTCTTGCACCCTTGACTTCGGTAGTTCATGGGAAGATCATTTGCACCTGGTGGAATTCTCATACAACAACAGTTTCCAGGCCAGTATCCAGATGGCACCGTTCGAGGCACTGTATGGTAGGAAGTGCAGATCCCCGCTAGCCTGGGATGATGTTAGAGAGAGGCAGATGCTTGGTCCAGAAATGATTGCTCGGACCGTTGAAGTAGTCAGGCGAGTCAGAGATCACCTTCGAGTTGCCCAAGATCGCCAGCGTCATTGGGCAGATTCTCATCGGCGTCCTCTCGAGTTTTCGGTCGACGATCATGTATTCCTGAGGATTTTGCCTAACCGTGGCGTCATTCGTTTCGACGTACGGGGCAAGCTTAGTCCTAGGTATATAGGACCGTTTGACATTCTGGAGCGAGTAGGAGATGTATCCTATCGTCTCGCTCTTCTGCCGTCGCTAAGCGAGGTACATGACGTGTTCCATGTATCCCAATTACGACGGTATATCCCGGACCCGAGCCACATCCTAGATCATTCGGAATTGGTTGTTGGTACCAACCTTTCGTATGAGGAGAGGCCCGTGTCTATATTGGACCGGAGAGAGAAGATCCTCAAGAACAAGACTATCAAGTTAGTCCGAGTTGCTTGGGGTCATCACTCTTTGGGTGAGTCAACGTGGGAGCGTGAGGATGATATCCGATCACGATATCCCGACTTGTTTGACTCGTGAGGTATAATGTCTTTCTTATGCCTCATGCCATCAATTCCTTGCTTGCATGATTGATTGATTGCCTAGTATAATTGCCTGTGAATAGTATAGCTTGTTCTTGTCCCTCTAGCCTCTTAATTAAATTCCGAGGACGGAATTCTTTTAAGGTGGGTAGAGTTGTAATGCCTGTTGTTCGTATTGCATATTTGGAATACGTATACGTATTTTATCTTGTATTTGTATATCTCCTTGGTTTGGCTTGGCTTGTTTACTCTCGGTTTGGGTTGGCTTGGTTCGGCCGGCCCAATGCTTGGTTCATCATGGGCCAAGGGTGGAACACCTTAGCCTATGCTTCTCCTTCATTTCCACCACAACCCCCCCTCTTTATTATCCCCCACCAACCTTCTCTCTCCTCCATAACTCTTATTTATTTCTTCTTCTTCTTCCTTCCTCTCCACAACTCCCCAACCATAGGCAAGTGCAACTTGCTTCCACAAGAGAACTTCTTTTGATGGTTTCATTAGATTCTCCTCATGATTCTAAACCACATTAGAACTTGTCATTTTCCATTTTGAGGCTTTAATTCTTGTAGATCTAGAGTTTTGCTATTTTCGGATTTTTGGTGTTTTGATCTATTAAACTTCCTTGTTTTCAAGTTTTGATGGTTCCATGTTTTAGAGAATTTCATTCTACCCAATTTTGACCTTTGGAAAGTTGGATTCGGACTTGTTTTGACCAAGATTTAGACAATTGAAGCTTAGATTCAACTTTAGAGTTCTTGCTGTTCTTGGCATTTGGAGAAGACAGTGAACAGTGAGCTAGCTTTTTAGCTTACGCCACTGAACTGTACGCTGCTCTTTAGCGAGCGTACGCTAGCCTTCGTACGCTGCTCTTTAGCGAGCGTACGCTAGCCTTCGTACGCTGCTCTTTAGCGAGCGTACGCTAGCCTTCGTACGCTGCTCTTTAGCGAGCGTATGCTAGCCTTCGTACGCAGCTCTTTAGTGAGCGTACGCTCACCTTGATACGGTGCCTGTTAGTAGCAGTCTTGAGCGTACGCTAGCTTGAGCGTACGCTGACCTGTAGCTTGAGCGTGCCCTTGTGTACGCTGACCCTTGCGTACGCTTTCCATTGGAAGTGTATGGATCCTTTGGTACGCAGACCTGAGCGTACGCTAGCCTGAGCGTAGCCTGATTACCCTTGATCTTCTATAGCCTTGTATATTGATATTTTATTAGATATTTAACGTCTATTTTATATCCTTACGCCTTTTGTCCTGAAATTGATAATCATGAATTTACTTGATATGTTTGGAAATGATAATTGAGCATGACACGATAGTGACCCGTAGTAGTGCACTCCTGACATGATGACCTGACATGATCGGATAGTGGCCCGTCGTGGCGCACTCCTGACTCGTACACTTGACATGATGACCTGACATGTTATATCTTGATAAGCTGTTGCGACGGCTACCTGGCATGACATGACCTGTATGAATAACCTGGATACCGTGGGCGATTGTGCTTGTACAAATAATCCAGTCCTGTCTTGCATCATGTCTAGGAGGGGACTCCTGAGTACCACGGTCAGGAGTACCTACTAAAATGGACTAAGGTTAACAACTAGATTAATACATTAGTCATGAAGAGATTTTCCAGCTACAGGCAATCCCGTTACCTGGGCGCGCTTGGGATCTGTAGCCTGCCGTCGAGTAGGGCACATTTCCAGCACACTGTCATGTGTTGCACCCTTTAAGCTACCTAAGGGTACATGCGTTTCCTGGACGATGTACCCACCTGAATTCAACCCTAATCTCTCGACCTGGGTGACCTGGATGGTCTGCAGGGCTTGTGGCTGTGGAATAATCTTACTGCATCTTGTTAGTAATTAGGCTTGTGACAACCCTAGTTAGTTAAAGTATCAAGCCGTAGTTCTTGCTTGGCCGTGAAGTGATTGGATGGAGTCTAACCTGTCTAGCCTTGTCCTGATCCTGTTCCAGACTACTGCATGACCAGAATACTTGTATTTATTTTACCGATAAATGGTGAGAATTCCAAGTTCTGTTCAGACGAAGGGTTACAACCCCGGTCCTTGTTTGGTTTACGGGTTGTAACCTGGTTATCTGAATAGTTCCATGGTTATCTCGTCGTATATCATCCTGGTGTATTTTTTTATTTCCAGTTCTTACTTTTATTTATATCTTGTGCTGATTGCTGGTTTTAGTTCTTAAGTGAAGCTTCCTTTGTGGCACTTGCTCTTTCTGGGGTCTGACCCAGCAGGTTTTGTGTGGCCAGATTTCGGAGCAGCTCCAGAGGATCTACTGGCCTTCCAGCCAAATGGTGACCACTAGACGGAACCCTGGCAACGAGTGGGTTATTTTTGGCTCTCCCCACTCTATTGTAAAAATATTCTTTTGAGGCGTTTAGCCGACGAGCACCTGTTTAGCTCGATTGTATTTACTTACTGTCTGCCTACGGGCTGTAACATGATCGACAAATCCTAGGGTTGATCATGTATGACTAAACTCTTGCTAGTCCTAACATTTTGTAACGACTAGCTTCATGATCAGCTGAATATGTAATATTTGGGACGCCTTATTATTGTATATTTAATGATCATACATCTTGTAACATTTACTTACTTGCTTGTGATTGAGACACTAGGCTTGTTCATGACCTTAAGAGACTGTTGGCTTGTAGATAAACCCTCATGTATCTAGACAGCTGTGACCGTATAGCGAGATGGATTCTATTTCATATACGTAGCTGGCTATGTCTGCCCCCGCTCTCCAGTATTCTGGTTCTGGGGCGTGACAGATAATCACAGAGCCCTCGACTAAGGTACATACCTCTAGAATTATGGTATTTAAAATGTTTGCATTGCCGCATGCTTGGCCGCGAAAACCTTAAATTCCCACACCCGAGAAATACATCCAAAATCTGACTATGTGTCCTCACTATGTCAGCTAACATGACTATAGAAGACTCTAGATCCCATAACTTAGGCGACCTAGCCCATATGACTTATCTCGAAAGAAAATCAAATCAAAAAGAAATGCCAGATCAAAACTTATCAACAAATAAGGAAGCAGATAAGAACAGATGGAATTGAATTTCAAGATAGATATAATGAGGCAAGGTGGGAATGGAATCGAAAAGAATAGAACCTGCAAGCACCTCTCCCACTGTCTGAGCATCCTCGACTGTCATGGCGTAAGCTCGCCCCTGCTGGCCTCCTCCAGCCTGATGTTGATACTGCACAAATCTATGCTGTTGTGTCTGCAACAGTTTTCGCTGCTGACCTACCAGAGCCTTGGCTCCTCCTCCTGGTGCTGCTCCTTGTGCCACTCTGCCTATGTACTGGGAACACTCCCTCAGCTGGTGGTCCGCTGCTCTACATAGTAGGCACCTTCCCAGCCTCTTCCTGCACTCACCCCATCCATGCCTCGGCTTCTTGCAGTAGGGACAACTGACTGTTTGCTGTCTGGGTGCCTAATGCTGCCTGGGCTGCTGTTGTCCCTGCTGATGGCCCTGACCCTGGAACTGCTGCTGAAACTGATGCTGAACGTGCGGCCTCTTGGTCGGTCCTCCGCTACCACTAGCTCCCTGGATGTCTCGTCCCCTCTTGAGCCTAAGCTCAAGATCATCCTCTGCGGCTAATGCATCCACTAGGATCTCCTCAAAGGTAGCGCCGCGAGCACTCTTGGTATAGGACTTAACCTCCTTTACCAATCTCTTCCTGAACCTCCGGGCCTTCGTCGCCTCGGACAGTCCCTCCATAAATCTTTCCAGACGGCAGAACTCCCCTGAATACTCCTCCACAGACTGGCTCCCCTGGACTAGGGCCTCGAACTGAGTCTCGAGGGCTCCTAGCGCTGCATCCGGAAAGAATTTCTCCTTGAACAGCTACTTGAATGCTGCCCAAGTCTGCCCCGGAGTACCAACCCGCGGATCGGTCTGGTACCAAGTGCGGGCCAGATCCTGCATCATGCCGGCCGTGGCCTCAATCTGAATCCTCACCGGAATCTCAGCCAATCTGAATATCTCCTCCATGTGCTCGATCCACTCGTCGGCATACAGGATCCCCTCTGTCCCTCGGAAGTCCCTCGGGTGCATCTTCTGAAAATCCTGGATGCCCTTCTTCCTCGGAGGGTGCGGCTGCTAGACTGCCGCTGGCTGAGCTACTACTCTCTCCACTGTAGTCACGGCCAGATCAATGCCCCGACTAAATTCTGCTGTCTGCCTCTACTGCTGGGCCTGCTGGCTCTCCATGAACTGCTGAAAGAATGTGAACAGCTGAACTGCATCAACTGTCCCTGATGGCGGCTGCTGCCTCTGGAGTACCTCCGGAATCACTGGGCTTTGCCTGGGACCTACTGGTGGAGGAGCTCCTCTGAAAGCAGCTGAAACGCCTACCCCAGCTGGCATGAGTGGGGCTGCGGTACCAGGGGCTGGCTGCTGAGTATGAGAGGTGGCAGACCTCTCATCGGCGTCCCCCTGGCCCTGGCGATGTGATCTCGTCTCAACCATCCTGGAGATATTTCAAAAGAAACAATTGCTGAGAACGAGTCGAAATAGCAAAGGAGGACAGTTATATTCAAAGGAGAACAATATCAGCAAGAACTGAGATGGTATGAATTAGATAAGAGTTTTTTCTAATGTGATTGAGTACCTTCAAAATATCCTAATCCTAGTGCAGGCTGTAGTGATACTGTCACGCCCCAGAACCAGAATACTGGAGAGCGGGGGACAGACACAGCCAGCTACGTACATTGAAGTAATTCTTACCTCGCAATACGGTCACGGCTGTCTAGATGCATGAGGGTTTACTACAAGCCATTAGTCTCTCAGGGTCAATAACAAGCCTAGTGTCTCAATCTTAAGCAAGCGAGTAGATATAACAAGATGGTAGATCATCAGACATACAAAGTAAGGCGTCCCATACATTACATATTCAGATGATCATGAAGCTAGTCATACAAAATACGAAGACTAGCAAGAGTTTAAGTCATACATGATCAACCCTAGGATTTGTCAATCATGCTACAGCCCGTAGGCAGACAGTAAATAAAGTTGCAAACGAGCTAACACTTGCTCGGCGGCTAAACGCCTCAAAGAATATTTTTACAAGGGAGTGGGAGAGCAAAATAAAACCCACTCGTTGCCGGGATTCCTTCTAGTGTTCACCATCTGGCAGGAAGGTTGGGAGATCCTCGGTAGCTGCTCCGAAATCTGGCCATACAAAACCAGCTGGGTCAGACCCCAGAAAGAGCAAGTTCCACAAAGGAGGCTTCACTTAAGAACTAAAACCAGCATGTCAGCACATAAATCATAGGTGAAATAACATAAGACATGAGTTAAAGAAAACAGGATGATGAACGATAAGATAACTAAAGGACTATTCCGGTAACCAAGTTACAACCCGTAAACCAAACAAGGACCGGGGTTGTAACCCTTCACCTGAACAGAACTTAGCCTCGAACCAATTATCGATAAGGTAAAACATAGACAAGCATGTCCGGAGATATCCATGCACTGGATCTAGGCAAGACTAAACAAGATAGGACTCCATCCATCATTCACGGCCAAGCAAAGAGTACGGCTTGATACTTAACTAACTAGGGTTATCACAAGCTTAGTTACTAGCAAGATGTAATGAGGTACGCCTACGGCCACAAGCCCTGTAGACTATCCAGGTTATCCAGACGCAAGGTTCAAGCTTAGAGTTGTCATGCCTTGTTAGGTGACTTGGATGCAACACATGACAGTGTGCATAGTAATCGTTTTATGTAGTGCCCCACATAACAGTGAGCTGGAAATGTGCCTTACTCGTCGGCAGGCTACAAGTCCATCAAGGAAGGCGCCCAGATAACGGGATTGCTTGTAGCCGGAATACCTCTCTATATGCTCTACTTGATCAATCTAGTCATTAACCTAGTCAGATTCGGTATGAATCCCTGACCGTGGTAACCAGGGATACATGCCCTAGACATGATGCGAGACAAGACTGGTTGCTTATACAAGCATATTCAATACAATCACCCACGGTGTCAAGAATTCACTTAGCATGTCAGGTTAGCCATCGCAACAGCGTATCAAGGTTATCATGTCGGGTTGCTTATCAAGATTTCTTATCAAGGCAAGGGTGCGTCACAACGGACCACCATCAAGAATTATCATGTCAAATTACTTGTCAAGAGTGCACCACGGCGGGTCACTAATCATGCAATTTCATCACTAAGCCTTGCTCCGATTAACATTCATAAATAATGTCATGATCACATCGGGTTCATGTCGAGTTACATCAAAAGGCGTAAGGATATAAAATGGGTGCAAAAATCATAAAAAGGGGAATATGGGGACATAATGCGCCCAAGGGGGGAGCAAGGGGTACTATGGCCAACAAGTGGCATTAGCCAAGTTGCGCCAGGGTAACAGGTTGTGCCAAGGCAAGTAGGGTCAGGTCCAGTTGCGCCTAAACATCAGGTTGCGCCTGAGTCAGACTGTGCTCAAGTCAGGCTGCGCTCAAGTCAGGCTGCGCTCAAGTCAGGCTGCGCTCAAGTCAGGGTGCGCTCAAGTCAGGGTGTGCAAGACATACGTCTCCAAAAGGCAGCGTATGTACTCCATACGACTCCTCATCAAGGCAGCGTATGAGGTCCATACGACTCCTTGTCAAGGCAGCGTATGTACTCCATACGACTCCTCATCAAGGTAGCGTATGCAAGACATACGTCTCCAAAAGGCAGCGTATGTACTCCATACGACTCCTCATCAAGGCAGTGTATGTACTCCATATGACTCATCATCAAGGCAGCGTATGTACTCCATACGACTCCTTATCAAGGCAGCGTATGTCACACCCCAGAACTAGAATACTGGAGAGCGGGGGCAGACATAGCCAGCTACGTATATGAAATGGAATCCATCTCGCTATACGGTCACGGCTGTCTAGATACATGAGGGTTTATCTACAAGCCAACAGTCTCTTAAGGTCATGAACAAGCCTAGTGTCTCAATTACAAGCAAGTAAGTAAAAGTCACAAGATGTATGATCATTAAATATACAATAGTAAGGCGTCCCAAACATTACATATTCAGTTGATCATGAAGCTAGTCGTCACAAAATGTCAGGACTAGCAAGAGTTTAGTCATACATGATCAACCCTAGGATCTGTTAATCATGTTACAGCCGGTAGGCAGACAGTAAGTAAGTGCAATCGAGCTAAACAGGTGCTCGTCGGCTAAACGCCTCAAAAGAATATTTTTACAATAGAGTGGGAGAGCCAAAAATAACCCACTCGTTGCCAGGGTTTCGTCTAGTGGCCACCATCTGGCTGGAAGGTAGGTAGATCCTCTGGAGCTGCTCCGAAATCTGGCCATACAAAACCAGCTGGGTCAGACCCCAGAAAGAGCAAGTGCCACAAAGGAAGCTTCACTTAGGAACTAAAACCAGCAATCAGCACAAGATATAAATAAAAGTAAGAACTGGAAATAAAAAAATACACCAGGATGATATACGACGAGATAACCATGGAACTATTCAGATAACCAGGTTACAACCCGTAAACCAAACAAGGACCGGGGTTGTAACCCTTCGTCTGAACAGAACTTGGAATTTTTACCATTTATCGGTAAAATAAATACAAGCATTCTGGTCATTCAATAATCTGGAACAGGATCAGGGCAAGACTAGACTGGTTAGACTCCGTCCAATCACTTCACGGCCAAGCAAGAATTACAGCTTGATACTTTAACTAACTAGGGTTGTCACAAGCCTAATTACTAACAAGATGCAGTGAGATTATTCCACAGCCACAAGCCCTGCAGACCATCCAGGTTACCCGGGTTAAAAGATTAGAGTTGTATTCAGGTGGGTACTTCGTCCAGGAAACGAATGTACCTTAGGTAGCTTGAAGGGTGCAACACATGACAGTGTGCTGGAAATGTGCCCTACTCGACGGCAGGCTACAGATCCCAAGGCGTGCCCAGGTAACGGGATTGCCTGTAGCTGGAAAATCTCGTTATGACTAATGTATTAATCTAGTTATTAGCCTTAGTCCATTTTAGTAGGTACTCCTGACCGTGGTACCCAGGAGTCCCTGTCCTAGACATGATGCAAGACAGGACTGGTTTATTTGTACAAGCACAATCGCCCACGGTGTCCAGGTCATTATACAGGTCATGTCATGTCAGGTAGCCATCGTAATAGCTTATCGAGATATATCATGTCAGGTTATCATGTCAAGTGTACTAGTCAGGAGTGCGCCACGACGGGCCACTATCATGTCATGTCAGGTTATTATGTCAGGAGTGCACCACTACGGGTCACTATCAGGTCATGCTCAATTATCAATTCCAAACATATCAAATGAATTCATGATTTTCAAGTTCAGGACAAAAGGCGTAAGGATATAAAATGGGGGTAAAATATCTAAAAAAGGGTAAGAGTACGCTATAGGGACTCAAATCTCTACGCGTGTACTACTATGCTAGACCAGGGGCCTCGAACGTAAAATTGGCTTTACGCTGGCAAGAGCAAGAGGAGATAGGTCTACGCGAGCAAGGGAGCATACGGTCAGGGTTAACGCTAGTCAGGTTTTACGCTCGCCGAGCTCTCAACCAAAGCTTTTACGCGAGGAAAACTTTACGCGAGGAACACCCGGGCAAACTTTTACGCTCGCGAGAGCCGGCTGAGCTAGGGATTTTACGCTAGCTTGATTTTACGCTCGCAAGAGTCCCGAGCGTAAAATTGAACACTCAGCGTAAAATGAGTACGCTGGCACGCGAAGCATGGGCGTAAAAGGGGCACTACGCGAGCACGTTAAGACGTGTGCGTAAAAGGCTGAACAATACGCTGGCACGTTAAACGTGGGCGTAAAACTATATCTTCTCGAAATGGCCGATGCAACCATGCGTAAAAAGCTCAGGAGCTCCATCTCGGCCAGTACTTAGTGAAATCCGGCCATCCCAAAACCAAACTTGTGCCAAATCATGAGGCCTACTACATGGAACTCTTAGTTTTCAAAAACAAGCTATTTAGTAGGTCGAAACCAAGAAATCCGAAAATACTAAAAACTTAGATCTATATAGAAGGAGCCATGGGATTCGAAAACACCAAGTACTAAAGGGGCTTAAAATCTTATGGAGAAGAAAATGGAACAATAAAAGGTGAGTTGCTCCATGAAGCAAGTTGCACTTGCCTACGGTGGGGGTTCTCTCGGTTGGTGGTGGAGAGTAAATGAAGAAGAAAGGAAGAAAGTAATAAGGAGAGAGAAAGGGAAGAGGTTAATAAATGGAGATGGTGGTGGTAGGTAGGAGGGTTCACCTTTGGTTCATGATGAACCAAAGCAAACCAAGCCAAGCCGAACCAACCCAAGAATAAACCAATCAATGAAATGCTAGAATAATTCAAGCAGGGAGACATGCAATACGGGAACAAATACGTACACATATTCCAAAATACGTGATACGAACCACATGCATTACAGCGTATGAGGTCCATACGACTCCTTATCAAGGCAGCGTATGAGGTCCATACGACTCCTTATCAAGGCAGCGTATGAGTCAGACTGCGCTGCGCTAAAGAGCGCACGCAACTCAGTGGCGCAAGCTAAAAAGCTCGCGCACACTGCTCACTGTCTTCTCCAAATCAGCAAGAACTCCATGGTTTGAATCCAAAGCTTCAAAAGTCCATAACTTGGTCAAAATAAGTCCAAATCCAATTTTTCAAAGGTCAAAATTGGGTAGAATAAAATTTTCTACAACATGGAACCATCAAAACTTGAAAACAAAGAAGTTTGATAGATCAAAACTACCAAAATCCGAAAATAACTAATTTTTAGATCTACAAAAATTAAAGCCTCAAAATAAAAAATGACAAGTTCTAATGTGTCTTAGAAACATGAGGAGAAGCTAATAGAACAATAAAAATGGGCTCTCTTGTGGAAGCAAGTTGCACTTGCCTAAGGGGTATTCTTGGTTGGTGGTGGGTTTAATGGAGAAGGAAGAAGAGTTAATGAGAAAGTGGATGAGAGAGAAAAGTTAGGTGGGTTATAAAGGGGGATGGTGGTGGGTTTATCATGATGAACCAAAGAATAAACCAAGCCATCCCAAAATAAACCAAGTTAAACCGTTACATGCTATGATGAACCTAATCAAGATTAAACTGAAATTAGCTAGCCAGGCAGGAAAATAAAAATACATGTCAGGATTCCGTATACGTATACTGGAAATACGTAGAACGAAAAACGGGGGTAACAACTCTACCCACCTTAAAAGAATTCTGTCCTCGAAATTTAATCAAGAGGCTAGAGATGTCGAGCAAGCTATATCAATTGCAGGCAATATATGACTAGCAGTCAATCAAGCAATCATTCATGCAAGCAAAAAACTTAAGCATATGGCATAAGAAAGACATTATACCTTACGAGTCAAACAGGTCAGGATATCGCGATCGGATATCATCCTCACGCTCCCACGTTGACTCACCCAAAGAGTGATGACCCCAAGCAACATGGACTAACTTGATAGTCTTGTTCTTGAGTATCTTCTCCCTCCGATCCAATATGGATACGGGTCTCTCCTCATACGAAAGGTTGGTGCCAACAACCAATTCCGAATGATCAAGAACGTGACTCGGATCCGGGATATACCGTCGTACTTGGGATACATGGAAGACATCATGTACCTCACGTAACGACGGCGGAAGAGCGAGACGATAGGATACATCACCTACTCGTTCTAGAATATTAAACGGCCCTATATACCTAGGACTGAGCTTTCCCCGCACGCCGAATCGAATGACGCCATGGGTAGGCGAGATCCTAAGGAATACGTGGTCGCCGACAGAAAATTCAAGGGGACGCCGATGAGAATCGGCCCAATGATGCTGGCGATCTTGGGCAACTCGAAGATGATCTCTGACTTGTCTGACCACCTCAATAGTCTGCGTCACCATCTCTGGTCCAAGCATTTGCCTCTCACCGATATCGTCCCAAGCTAAAGGAGATCTGTACTTTCTGCCGTACAAGGCCTCGAAAGGTGCCATCTGGATACTAGCCTGGAAACTGTTGTTGTACGAGAACTCTACGAGATGCAGGTGATCTTCCCACGAACCACCGAAGTCGAGTGTACATGACCGTAGCATGTCTTCAAGAGTCTGGATCGTGCGTTCTGACTGACCATCTTTCTGCGGATGGTAGGCTGAACTGAACTTGAGACGAGTCCCCAAACTCTCTTGAAGACTCTGCCAAAAGTACGAGGTGAATCTTGAATCTCTGTCGGACACAATACTGACTGGCACTCCATGCAATCTGACTATCTGCCTGAGGTACATCTCTGCAAGTTGATCCGTCGACTGACCAATTCTGAAAGGAAGAAAATGAGCTACCTTCGTGAGACGATCAACTATAACCCAGATGGCATCTCTCCCAGCTGGGGATCTAGGTAATCCAGTTACAAAATCCATGGTAATGTGCTCCCATTTCCATTCCGGGATCGGTAAATGTTGAAGAAGTCCAGCTGGTCTCTGATGTTCGGCCTTAACTTGTTGACAAACTAAACAACGAGAGACAAACCGGGCTATCTCCCTCTTCATGCCATTCCACCAAAAATACTGCCGAATATCACGATACATCTTCGTACCGCCGGGATGAATTGAATACTGAGAACTGTGAGCCTATGCCATGATCTCCTGTCTGATATCACCACTGGGTACACAAAGACGTCTCCCATGTCGGAGTATACCGTCCTTATGAACACATAACTCTGGTCTTCGCCCTGCTACACATTCTGCTCTCAGCCGCTGAAGCTTAGAATCCGTGGACTGAGCTAACTTGATCCTCTTAACTATACTGGACTGAACTTGCATACTGGCCATCAATGCCACACTGGAAGGAAGAACAACTTCAATACCCATCTTTTGAAGATCTGCTAACAACTCTGGCTGTGCCGTTAGAAAATAAACTTCGGCTCTCCTGCTCAACGCATCTGCTACTACGTTGGCCTTCCCAGGATGATACTGCAAGCTGATGTCATAATCCACAAGTAGCTCTAGCCATCTCCTCTGACGCATATTAAGATCCTTCTGGGTAAACACATACTTCAGACTCTTGTGGTCGGTGAAAATCTCCACCCGATCTCCATACAAATAATGTCTCCAAAGTTTTAATGCAAAAACTACGGCTACTAACTCCAGGTCATGGGTTGGGTAATTCCTCTCATGGTCACGAAGTTGACATGACGCATAAGCGACTACCTTACCATGCTGCATCAAGACACATCCTAATCCCTTGCCGGATGCATCACAATAAACTGAAAATCCTCCCTTCCCGTCGGGAAGCATGAGAATGGGAGCCGTCATCAATCTCTGCTTCAACTTCTCAAATGAACTCTGACACTCTGCTGTCCAAGCAAACTGCACATCCTTACGGGTCAACTGCGTCAGTGGCGCTGAAATCCGAGCAAAGTCTGACACAAAATGTCGGTAATAGCCGGCCAATCCGAGGAAACTCCGAACTTCTGCGACGGTGCTAGGTACTGGCCATGTCTCTATAGCCACTATCTTCTGGGGATCAACTTCCACTCCACCTCTGGTGATGATATGACCCAAGTACGAGATACGATCCAACCAAAACTCGCACTTACTGAACTTCGCGTACAACTGGTGCTCCCTGAGAATCTGAAGAATTACACGAAGATGTTGCTCATACTCTGCCTCGTTCTCGCTATAGACTAAGATGTCATCTATGAACACTATCACGAACTGGTCCAAATAGGGCATGAAGATACGATTCATGAGGTCCATGAATACGGCCGGCGCATTAGTCGCTCCAAATGGCATAACAAGGAACTCCCAATGTCCATACCTCGATCTGAATGCTGTCTTCGGGATGTCCTGCTCTCTGACTCTGATCTGATGGTACCCTGACCACAAGTCAATCTTCGAGAATACTGCCGCTCTCCTGAGCTGATCAAATAAATCATCTATCCTTGGTAAAGGATATCTGTTCTTAATTGTTACAGAGTTCAAGGTACGATAATCAACACATAATCTTGACGTACCATCCTTCTTCTTCACAAGAAGCATTGGAGCTCCCCAAGGTGATCCGCTAGCACGAATAAATCCTTTGGTTCTAAGTTCTTCAATCATCTTGTACAGGACCTCCAACTCTGATGGTGCCATCCTATAGACTCTCTCTGACACTGGTGCCGTCCCTGGAATCAAGTCGATAGTGAACTCTATCTCTCTCTCTGGAGGCATACCTGGAAGCTCTTCGGGAAATACGTCAGGAAACTCTTCTACAACTCTGGAAAACTGAACTGCTGCTGCTACGATCATCCGCAATGCTGGGGAAGAAAGTTCTACTCCGCCTCGAGAAAAGAAAAACTCTGGCTCACCGGGAATACTAAAAATAATCTTGCCGACATGGCAATCTATTCTAGCATACTGGTCCCTCAACCAATCCATTCCTAGGACTACATCATAATCGGCCATCGGGAACTCTATCAACCTAGCAGGAAACTCTCTACCGCTAACTACGATTCAACACGAGGAAAACACCCTATCTACACCCACAAGTCCGTCACCAGTAAGTATATTGAGCCTTACTGATAATGGCTCGGGCTCCAGTCCTATCCGTGTCGCGAATCGTGCAGACATAAATGAATGTGATGCACCTGAATCAAATAATACTGATGCAGGAAAAGAGTTGACGAGAATGGTACCTGCCACCACCTCACCTGATGCCAACTCCTCCTCTACGGTCAAAGCCATCGCTTGACCGTGCCCTCTGGGTGCTGGTCCCCTCTGCTGGAAACCTCTCTGGCGGTTCTGAACCTGAGCTTGGACCTGGGCATACTGTTGCGGTCGCTGCTGCTGGAATGCCTGAGCCTGAGGCGGCAATAGTCTCGGAGGCTGATACTGCTGCTGCTGCACTGGTGCTGGTCCCCTCACTGAGGGACTAGTCTGGGGCGATGAGGATGAACCGGCTCTCTGAGGGCAGGACCCTATCATGTGATCCGGTGCCCCACAAGCCAAACACAATCCTTGTACTCGGTGACATTCTGACACTACATGCCCTGGCTTCCCACAATGAGTGCAGCCCATTGTGGAAGACTGCCTCCGCTTCTGCTGCTAAGGATACGTCGGAGTCGAATGCTGAACCGACGTAACTGATGCTGCCCTCCTTGGAGCTCCAATGGTCAAGGCCCTAGCTGCCGGGGCTGGGGCTGAAGACTGGATCATCTGACCATGGGACCGCTTTCGTCCTCCAGTTCTGTCCATAATTCTCTGTGAGGTATACTCATGCCTCTTAGCTGCCCGCAAAACAGCATCAAAGGTCTGATGCTCAAACTGCTCCACTGCTAGAATGATCTCTAGGTGGAGTCCCTGCTGGAACCGCTGCGCTCGATCAAACTCGGTTGCCACCAAAGTGGGAGCAAACTGACTCAGTCTTGAAAACTCGGCCGCATATCCATCGACCGTCCTGCTCATCTGTCTGAGATTGGTGAACTTCGTCTGTAAGTCATGCCGAGCCACAGCATCGAAGTACTTGATCTGAAACTTGTCACTGAATACCGCCCACGGAACAGGCGTTGCCAATCCAACCGCTATCATCGCCCACCAGGTACGGGCTAGGTCCAATAACTGTAGACGTACCACAGCTACCTTCTCTCCTTCTGGAGTCTTGGCTGCATCTAAGATAATCTCAATGTCCTGGAGCCACGCATCAGCTGCAATAGCGTCTTCACTCCCATCAAAGAAGAGAGGGTTGAAGCGCTTGAAACTGCTAGCCGCACTGTTCCCTTGATAACCAACACGGCCCATGGCATCCTGTACAGCATGGTGCAGGGCATCGCCCCAACGATCTTGAGACGCAAGCAATGTCCTGATGAGACCCACCAAGGTGCCATCGTCAGGCTCTGCAGGCTGGACTGGCTGAACTGGGGGCTCGGGATCCCCGGAATGCATGACTCGGGAGGCCGCTCCAGAGTGCTGGGCTTGGTCTCCAGGTTGCTGTTGGTCCACTGGAGGTGCTCCGCCTCGCTGATCGGTAGGACCAGGAACAATGCCGCTGAAGAAACGACGTGGGAAACAATAAGAAAGGACCATGATAGATCGAGGATACAAACATGTGATCAGGTCAAGGATTCTGAAAGATCAAAAGGCACGAGTAGAGTTCAAGGGCGAGTGCTGATTGAGACATCTATCCGGTAAACCCTCACACATCTTGATTTACAAGACCTGCATGGGCCACCACTTAAACCGTATCACGCCCCAGAACCAGAATACTGGAGAGCGGGGGACAGACACAGCCAGCTACGTACATTGAAGTAATTCTCACCTCGCAATACGATCACGGCTGTCTAGATGCATGAGGGTTTACTACAAGCCATTAGTCTCTTAGGGTCAATAACAAGCCTAGTGTCTCAATCTTAAGCAAGCGAGTAGATATAACAAGATGGTAGATCATCAGACATACAAAGTAAGGCGTCCCATACATTACATATTCAGATGATCATGAAGCTAGTCATACAAAATACGAAGACTAGCAAGAGTTTAAGTCATACATGATCAACCCTAGGATTTGTCAATCATGCTACAGCCCGTAGGCAGACAGTAAATAAAGTTGCAAACGAGCTAACACTTGCTCGGCGGCTAAACGCCTCAAAGAATATTTTTACAAGGGAGTGGGAGAGCAAAATAAAATCCACTCGTTGCCGGGATTCCTTCTAGTATTCACCATCTGGCAGGAAGATTGGGAGATCCTCGGTAGCTGCTCCGAAATCTGGCCATACAAACCAGCTGGGTCAGACCCCAGAAAGAGCAAGTGCCACAAAGGAGGCTTCACTTAAGAACTAAAACCAGCATGTCAGCACATAAATCATAGGTGAAATAACATAAGACATGAGTTAAAGAAAACAGGATGATAAACGATAAGATAACTAAATGACTATTCCGGTAACCAAGTTACAACCCGTAAACCAAACAAGGACCGGGGTTGTAACCCTTCACCTGAACAGAACTTAGCCTCGAACCAATTATCGATAAGGTAAAGCATAGACAAGCATGTCCGGAGATATCTATGCACTGGATCTAGGCAAGACTAAACAAGATAGGACTCCATCCATCATTCACGGCCAAGCAAAGAGTACAGCTTGATACTTAACTAACTAGGGTTATCACAAGCTTAGTTACTAGCAAGATGCAATGAGGTACGCCTACGGCCACAAACTATGCAGACTATCCAGGTTATCCAGACGCAAGGTTCAAGCTTAGAGTTGTCATGCCTTGTTAGGTGACTTGGATACAACACATGACAGTGTGCATAGTAATCGTTTCATGTAGTGCCCCACATAACAGTGAGCTGGAAATGTGCCCTACTCGTCGGTAGGCTACAAGTCCATCAAGGAAGGCGCCCAGATAACGGGATTGCTTGTAGCCGGAATACCTTTCTATATGCTCTACTTGATCAATCTAGTCATTAACCTAGTCAGATTCGGTATGAATCCCTGACCGTGGTAACCAGGGATACATGTCCTAGACATGATGCGAGACAAGACTGGTTGCTTATACAAGCATATTCAATACAATCACCCACGGTGTCAAGAATTCACTTAGCATGTCAGGTTAGCCGTCGCAACAGCGTATCAAGGTTATCATGTCGGGTTGCTTATCAAGATTTCTTATCAAGGCAAGGGTACGTCACAACGGACCACCATCAAGAATTATCATGTCAAATTACTTGTCAAGAGTGCACCACGGCGGGTCACTAATCATGCAATTTCATCACTAAGCCTTGCTCCGATTAACATTCATAAATAATGTCATGATCACATCAGGTTCATGTCGAGTTACATCAAAAGGCGTAAGGATATAAAATGGGTGCAAAAATCATAAAAAGGGGAATATGGGGACATAATGCGCCCAAGGGGGGGAGCAAGGGGTACTATGGCCAACAAGTGGCATTAGCCAAGTTGCGTCAGGGTAACAGGTTGTGCCAAGGCAAGTAGGGTCAGGTCCAGTTGCGCCTAAACATCAGGTTGCGCCTGAGTCAGACTGCGCTCAAGTCAGGCTGCGCTCAAGTCAGGCTGCGCTCAAGTCAGGGTGTGCTCAAGTCAGGCTGCGCTCAAGTCAGGTTGCGCTCAAGTCAGGGTGCGCTCAAGTCAGGGTGTGCAAGACATACGTCTCCAAAAGGCAGCGTATGTACTCCATACGACTCCTCATCAAGGCAGCGTATGAGGTCCATACGACTCCTTGTCAAGGCAGCGTATGTACTCCATACGACTCCTCATCAAGGCATCGTATGCAAGACATACGTCTCCAAAAGGCAGCGTATGTACTCCATACGACTCCTCATCAAGGCAGTGTATGTACTCCATACGACTCCTCATCAAGGCAACGTATGTACTCCATACGACTCCTTATCAAGGCAGCGTATGAGGTCCATACGACTCCTTATCAAGGCAGCGTATGAGGTCCATACGACTCCTTATCAAGGCAGTGTATGAGGTCCATACGACTCCTTATCAAGGCAGCGTATGAGTCAAACTGCGCTGCGCTAAAGAGCACGTGCAACTCAGTGGCGCAAGCTAAAAAGCTCGTGCACACTGCTCACTGTCTTCTCCAAATCAGCAAGAACTCCATGGTTTGAACCCAAAGCTTCAAAAGTCCATAACTTGGTCAAAATAAGTCCAAATCCAACTTTTCAAAGGTCAAAATTGGGTAGAATAAAATTCTCTACAATATGGAACCATCAAAACTTGAAAACAAAGAAGTTTGATAGATCAAAACCACCAAAATTCGAAAATAACTAATTTCTAGATCTACAAAAATTAAAGTCTCAAATGGAAAATGACAAGTTCTAATGTGTCTTAGAAACATGAAGAGAAGCTAATGGAACAATAAAAATGGGCTCTCTTGTGGAAGCAAGTTGCACTTGCCTAAGGGGTGTTCTTGGTTGGTGGTGGGTTTAATGGAGAAGGAAGAAGAGTTAATGAGAAAGTGGAGGAGAGAGAAAAGTTAGGTGGGTTATAAAGGGAGATGGTGGTGGGTTTATCATGATGAACCAAAGAATAAACCAAGCCATCCCAAAATAAACCAAGTTAAACCATTACATGCTATGATGAACCTAATCAAGATTAAACTGAAATTAGCTAGCCAGGCAGGAAAATAAAAATACATGTCAGGATTCCGTATACGTATACTGGAAATACGTAGAACAAAAAACGGGGGTGACAGATACTCTAGTTCGAATATCACTACATAAACTCGACCTGCATGGGCCACCACTAAAAACGTATCACGACCCGCACCCATTGTGAGGTTACGAGAACATAACAACGCCCAGTCTATGCCGCAGTGTCGGCGATAGAACGCTGTCCTAGGTCGCAACATCTAACAGTATAAGGTACCTGAACAGTATATACACTCCGAATGGAGGTGACATAACAGAACAGTCTCAATCACATCTAAGGCAGATACAAAATAGTAAAGGTAGATAGATAGATCAAAACCACAATATCATACAAATAAGAGAGAGAATCTAAGTGTCTAAGATAACAACTCAAGAAACATCCAGCTCAATACAAGTCTCTAAATATATACAACATCTCAGAACAACAACTGAAAGTCGAATAAACAATGCTGAAAAGAAGATAAAGCCTAGCTATCTAGCCTAGACTATGGGAGTAGCATCCTATACTGCAGCTGGGTCCTCCAGAGGAACCAGGTCGCAGGTGTCGTCTAAGCCTGCTCCGTAATAGGTGGTGCATAGGGCATCATCCTCATCCTCTGTAATATTTTCAACAGGTCCAGTCAGGACAGGAACGAGCACAATACATCTCACGCAGTTCATATCAAGTTAGGAAAAATAAAGCATACAATAGAGTAAGATACATGAAACGCTGAAAAGAGAATATATGAAGTAAAGGAGATAACTGTAAGGAAATATCTACTATAAATAGAGAACTAGCAGTGACTAGTGAGTCAGAGTAAAATATAAACATGTGAATGGCATAGGAAGATTCATGACTACAGCTACTTGGATATTATTCACATGCCTATTTCTACTCCTCCATCCCCAATCAATACACAAGGATCTGTTCAAGTTATGTTAAGATTCGTGAAACTTCACATGGCTCATAAAATGAGTGATACGTGAAGGTGATTCGTGATGGCTCTGTGAACATGAGAGTACATGTGTCACAAGTAATTTGTGAATCAGTAAAAGCATAGAGATACGTGATGATTCATGAAACGCACAAAACATATAGTATCCGATGCTCCCGAGGGGGATAACATCTCATGAAAAGATCCATATAGTACCAATCTGTGCTACTAATGTGGCAGCATCAAGTAAAGTAATCTAGAGCAAGAATATAAATCCTAGCAAGTATGAAACGGTCAGAGAATGTACTCGCCTGATATCCTGAATGTCCGGAAGAAAATACTGTCTGAGGAGTGGTGTGTCCGGAAGAAAATACTACCTATAGGAATTACAATCACTAATAGGCCAATACTCATGTACTCCACATATATACATCTATATACACATATATGTATATATCCATAGGCATCTCAACTCACACATATATATTCACATTACATATACATGTAATTATACATACACATAGAGAGAGAGAGAGAGAGAGAGAGAGAGCTATGTAAATAGGTAAATGTGTGTGTGTATATGTGTTTCCTGTGTGTAACAGGAAACCACAATGTTGTATATATGTGTGAGAAAAACAGTGTGGCAGGAAACATTAATGTGTGTGTTCATGTAGAGGACTGTGTGTGGTGTACTTGTGCTTGTGTATCTGAAAACCTGTGTGTGTATGTGTTTAAGTGTGAGTGCAGTGCTACACATGGGGAAAATCAGTGTCTCAGTTTTAGTGAGATGCAAGTGTGTGTGTGTGTGAGTGTCCTGTGTACAGGAAAGTAAAAACAGTATGCAGGAAAGTGGCAGGGTGTGTGTGTTAGGACAGTGTGTCTCAGGAATTGAAGAACAGTAAAATGGCAAGGTGGTTCTCAGTTGCTCTTAGGTTCAGCTCAATGCAAGTGTCTCAGGAATTTGAGATAGTGCACTACAAACTCATGAAAACAACAGTGTCTTAGTGTTATTGTAGAAGTGTGTTAGGATTACTTAGGATTAGGTAATGTGACAGTGTCTCAGGAATTCAATTCCAGTGTCCAGTGTGTGTCAGTCCCTGTGACAGAAATATAAATCAGTGTACAGGAAAGTGTCTCAGGATTTAGAAATAAGTGAATCATAGTGTCTCAGTATTTGTGTGTGTAACAGTTAACATATAGATTAGGGGTGTGTGTGTTGTTGTCTCAGGATTTAAAGAACAGGGAAGTGAAACAGTGTGAAATAGGAACATTCTCAGGAAACCATTTCCAGTATTTCAATATCAGGTTCACACAAACACAAACTGACATAAACCTCAACCCCTTCACATGTAGGCAAATCAATTTAACCATCTAACATTATTAAAATAGGTAATTAGCAAATTAAAACTCAGAATTTAGAAATAAGAAAACAGTGTATCAAATGGATTTCAATCCCAATGAATTTGAACACTCTTCATAAATTTAACACAAAAGAATGAATCCTCACAACCTAAACATGTTATTTAATGTACAGAAATTAAACCATAACTAAAACACATAATATTTAACAATTAAAGTAAATTGAAAATGAAGAACAAGCTCATAAACTCACTAATACAACACAGTATCAGTCGAAAGGGGGAAGTCCCCATTCTAACATTCAAATTAACAATTTGCAATAGTTTTATGGTTGGTAATTAACATCCAATATGTGTACGTGATTTACATAATATATCGTGTCCAAAAACATGACACGAACGTGTCCACAACACACAAACTCAATATACACTGAACTGGTCAGTCGAATAGGTGCCCGTGTCCAGTGCGGGTCGAATCCCTCACCCGACACGGATCCAAAGGACATGTGGTCTTGGGGGTGTCGTGTCAGACATTACCCCAAGGCCTGTGTCAAAGGACACGTGTCCTCGTGTCCAAGATAGGTCGCACGAACCCATTGGTAGCAGGACAGTGTTGTCCAGGCGCGCGCAGCCGTGTCCACGGGTCCGACTCGATCCAAACACGACACGAAACACGCTCAGACATAAAGAAACCAATAAGCGACACTAAAATGAGTATTCCTATTCAAACACAATCTTAAAACATGATCGAAATGTCCACTGTGGCATTTCGTCGAACACCTACGTATCTACACTGATACGTGTCCGATACGGACACGTAAAGGACATGAAAAGACACAAATTCTATTCCTAAAGTTAGAGGACACCTAGGGCTTTGTATTCATGCCTAGAAATCAAAATTTCATGGAGGGAATAGGAAGTTACCTATAGGTGTTCTTCCTCAATGAAAACTTCAAAAAAAAGATTCCTTCTTGCTAGCCCCAAGCTCCAAATTGTCTCAAACCTGTTATTAGTCTCCACGAACAGTAGGGGAATACCAATTAGGTCACCAAGGAAGAAGTTTGAATAAAAAAGGATTAATATTGATCAAAATAGGAAGAGTTTCAATGAAGAACAAACCTTGCTTTTGCAAAATGAAGGGATGGATAAAAAGAGGCAACTAATTTTAGGAGGGATTAAATAGTGATGGGGGAATCCCTAGGCTGGCTATAGAAGTCTAGGGTTAGGGTTTTAGGATAGATCAAGGGCTCTCCTTCCATCTAGTCAAATCAAGGGTCCACAATCCTAGGTTTCACACTTGTCTTAAATGCAACATAGTTAGCTCTAACTATCATGACTTAACCAAGACTAATCAATACTAACTAACACTAACCATGGCTAGCTAAGTCTAGCTATGACTAATCTAGGTTAGGTCCCATCTAGGTTAGGGCTAATCATAACACAAGGCAATTAATTAAATAATATTAAAATCACACCATTTAAAATAATATATATTAAATGCCAAATAATTATAATAAATCACAATAAGCTCAAATAAATTCAGAAATGACCAAAATACCCTCTAGGCTAAATGCACTAAATTGAACCTCTACTCACATGGTTAGGCTCTAGGTCAAACAGTCTCTAAGGTCACACTAGCAACACCAAAATCATAGGTCATGACTTAAAAATAGTTTTTAAATGATAAAAATCATATTATGATTTAAATACCATTATTAAATGATTAAAAACACAAAAGTTCAAAATTATTCTCATTTTAGAAAACTGGGTGTTACAAGTGGATGAGATACTATACTTTAATCCTATATGTAGGCTTGCTCGGTACAATAACATAACGGAAACAATATTTTCTCGACCTGCACGGGCCATCACAAAAATATATCATTCCCTAGTCCCAATATACGTAGGATTAGAAATATGTAAGCATGCCATATACGAAGGCTACTCCAATATATGTACCCACGAATATACACATAAGCTGTAATATGAACAACAGCTCATAACACATATTTCACAGTCACATGCAATAACTATATCTCATCCACGAAAGAAATAAAGGAAATAACTAATCAATAGATCAACTGAATTAAGTACAAATAGTCAAATAGACTAACATCCGGGTGGAGCCAAATCCACTACCAAACGACTATGTTTATGTTTAAGGATAAAATAATAATAATAGTCCGACCTCAAATAATAAAATTTGCTATAAAGCATACATAATTGTTTTCTAACTTTGAGAAGGAATTTCTCTTTCTAGTATGACAAGTGAAGTTGTATTAGTTCTGGTGTGTAGAGGACATGTTTAACTTCTGAAAGTGCAAGTGCTTCGCCTAGATTCCAAGAGCCCAGGTCTGAAAGCTTCTTCATCTTTTGTTCTTCCCTGTAAGAAGACATGTTAATGGACTTTGTTCATGGGCTGGGCTTCAACCAATAAACAGAAATAACACAAGTAAGAGTCATGTGCTGCTTCTGGAATTGGATTAGGCTTTTTAATACTCTGAGCTTGTCAATACTGTTGTGGGTTCCTTGAATATGTAGATGGGTTCTGCCTCTGGTATTAAAAATAAAGAGGATTGTTATACAAATAATAATTGAGCTTTTTATGTAGAGGACTTAATGAGCTTTTAGACGATCAAAGTCGGTAACTAAAAAAATTTACGAAATAATTTTTTTTAAACATGTCATAAACGACCTGGTAAAAATCTTCTTCAAGTCTGTGTAAAATTTTTCCAAAGTCTGTAGATATGCCAATAAAAGTAACTCGGACATATAGGTTGTGGCCTAGTAGTAGCAACCGGTGTTTCGATGTGGAAGGCATAAGTTCGAATTTTTTTTTAATATTTGTTAAATTGGAAGAAAAGGACACTTAAAAACAAAAAATAACTCTGGCACATAGGTTTTCTGCCCTTACCTGTTTCTCTGACACGTCCACCCTCTCCCGGTGTGAAAGCTAAGTATGAACAAACACCTCTTTCCGTCATTAAATGAATATATGGTCCTATAAAATAGTGGACAGAAATGATGAAATCATTACAAGCTAATGTTCGTTCCTATTAATATGAGCACATTGTCCCTCAATAATTGTTTTAAACTAGATCATGGTCTTTGCTGTTTCAACTTTATATTTTATTAGGCTTAATTACACTTTACTACCCTCAACTATTCCGTTTTTTCAACTTGATATTCTAAAAAAAAAATTTTGTAACAAGTTGATACCTCAACTATTTTTTTTTTTCAACTTGATACCTAATTTTCAAAAAAATCCCAAAACGTCCTTATCCCTTCCCTCTTCCCTTCTCCACTCCTCCCCCTCCCCCACTCCGGCCACCCCCACCCTCCCGCTCCGCCTCCCCTCCGGTCACCTCCCTCTCCCACGTCCGGCCAACCCCCCCTCCCGCTTCCGGCACCACCGCCGCGGCGGCGGCTGCTGCTGCGGCGACGGCTGCTGCTGACACCGCGGCCGGCGGCGGTGGGGGTAGGGGGGTTGGTCGGACGCGGGAGAGGGGGGTGGCCGGAGGGGAGGCGGAGCGGGAGGGAGAGGGTAGCCGGAGTTGGGGAGGGGAGGGTTTGGGGGAGGGGAGTAATTTTAAGGTTTGAGCAGGGGTATTTTCGTCCCAAATTTTTTTTTTGGTATCAACTTGTTACAAAAAAAAGTTTAGGATATCAAGTTAAAAAAATAGAATAGTTAAGGTTAGCAAAGTGCGATTAAGCCATTTTATTAATGTACATCTTCTCTCCTCTCTCTCCTTCCCTAATCCACATTAGTCTCTCTCCGTAGAAAAAAAAAACATTCCTTCCAGAAAAAATCAAGGCAATATTCTTCTACTGCTGCTATTACTAGTGCTCTCCTCTTCTTTGCTCACTACTACTGCTGCTTCTTCTCCTCCTGTTGTTTGTTGGTATAATTTTCTCATCATGCGTTCCTCTTGTGAAATTTTCTTTCAACTTTAGTGGTTATATTTGGTAGCAGCTATGGGTTGTAACAATAATTTGGTACTGTTTTTACTGTCTTGCATTCCAATTATATCCTACTGTTTGAACACCGATGGAGAATGCCTGCTTGCCCTTGCCAACAACAACTTGATCTTGCCGTCCTCTGTCAACTCCACCTGGAACTCTTCAGACCCGACGCCGTGCCGCTGGGCCGGCGTCCGTTGCAACAAACTCCACAATGTGGTGTCCCTCAACCTGTCGGCCTCCGGAATCTCCGGCTCCTTGGGACCGGAGATCGGACGGCTGAAGCACCTCGAAACGATTGATCTCGGAGCCAACGCTCTCTCTGGCTCCATCCCGTCGCAATTGGGAAACTGCACCCTCCTCAAGCTCATTGATCTTTCCGACAATTCTCTCACCGGCAAAATACCAGCCGATCTCCAGAACCTGGACAAGCTGACCTATCTGTCCCTTTACACCAACTCCCTCACCGGAGGGATACCGGACTCCTTGTTTCGGTGTCGGCATCTCGACTCCGTCTATCTCCACGAGAACAATCTGACCGGTCCGATCCCGACGGGCATTGGCAACCTGACCCGACTGGGATATCTTTGGTTCGATGACAATCTCCTGTCCGGTGCCCTGCCTGATTCGATTGGCAATTGCACCGAGTTGGTGGAGCTCTCCCTTTCGAACAACCGGCTCTCCGGACCTATTCCGGAGACCTTGGATAACATCAAGGGGCTTAGCTATTTGCACCTCAGTTGGAATTCTTTTACCGGGAAGATCCCTCTGATTCCGAGCAGCTGCAAGGAGCTCCAAGAGTTGGAAATTTCTTTTAATCCGTTTGGGGGTGAAATCCCGCCGGGGATTGGAAACTGCACTAGATTGTCGAAATTTGGTGCAGTCGACAGTAGCTTGTCAGGCCAAATCCCATCCTCTGTCGGTTCACTTTCCGAGCTTTCGATTCTTTATTTGTCCTCCAACGCTTTATCGGGCTTGATTCCTCCGGAGGTTGGTAACTGCAAGAAGATGGATCGCTTGGAGTTGTATTCAAACCAGCTGCAAGGAGCTATTCCCAGAGAGATTGGTAAGCTGAATAGTTTGAAGAGTCTATTTCTGTTCAGTAATCATTTGACAGGGGAGATTCCAATAGAGATTTGGAGAATCCCAACCCTAGAGAATTTGCTTCTGTACGAGAACAGTCTCACTGGGGAACTGCCGTTGGAAATGACCGAGCTAAAGAATCTAAAGAACATCTCATTGTTCGGTAATCAGCTCACTGGAGTTATACCACAAGCCTTGGGGATCAACAGTAGTTTGGTTTCTATCGACTTCACTAACAATAGCTTTTCAGGGGAAATTCCTCCTCATATTTGTGCTGGAAGAGAATTGAGAGTTTTAAACCTAGGTCATAACCTTCTACATGGAAGCGTGCCTTCAAAAGTTGGAAATTGTTCAAGTCTGGTTAGGCTAATTTTGGGTCCGAACAACCTCACAGGCGAACTCCCGGAGTTTGCTAACAACTCTAGCTTGATTTACATGGATTTGAGTCTGAATAGGTTGAACGGGACAATTCCGCGATCTCTTGGAAATTGTGTGAATCTGACTACGATCAAATGGTCAAGGAACAAATTATTTGGGCCTATACCTCAAGCGATCGGAAATTTAGCTAATCTCCAGGTTTTGAATCTCTCCTACAATGGTTTAACTGGTCAGCTTCCTCAGCAAATTTCAAGGTGCAGCAAGATTTACCTTCTGGACTTAGGATTCAATAATCTGAATGGTTCGATCCCTTCAGGCCTCACAAACCTAACACTTCTCTCTCGGTTGAAACTGCAAGGCAATCAATTCAGTGGGGGGATTCCGGATTTCTTTCCAAAATTCACCAGCCTTCTTGAGCTACAGCTTGGAGGAAATACTCTTGGAGGCACTATTCCATCGTCTTTGGGTTCTTTACGCAGTCTTCAGATAGCCTTAAATCTAAGCTCCAATGAGCTAACTGGTGAGGTTCCGTTTCAGTTGGGCAGTTTAAATAGTCTGCAGAGGTTGGATTTATCTCTCAATAATTTGACAGGGAGCTTATCGTCTTTAGTTGGTCTCAGTTCCTTACTTGAGGTGAATGTTTCTTTTAATCACTTCATGGGTCCAGTGCCTGAGAAATGGATGAAGCTTCTCGACTCCTCACCAAACTCATTCTTGGGTAATCCAGGCCTTTGTATATCTTGCCGAGCTGGTGATTCTTCATGCGTTAAGTCTACTGCTTTAAATTTTTGTGGAAGTACATCAGGCAACAAAAAAGGCTTTAGCAAGATTCATGCTATTCTGTTAGTTCTTGGTTCGTCGTTCATTTGTTTCTTAGTGTGCCTTGCCTTGGGTTGTGTGCTACTTAGGCTTAAAAAAGCCGAAGCAGAGGAAATGCCTTCTTTGCATCAAGGGTCTTCTTTCTTATTGAACAAAGTAATGGAGGTTACCGAGAACTTAAATGAGAAATATGAATTGGGGAGAGGAGCTCAAGGAACAGTTTACAAGGCTTCTGTCAGTCCAGAAAATGTTTACGCTGTGAAAAAACTCATCTTTGATGATCAGCAGGGGTCAAATTCAAGCATGCTCAGAGAAATCCAGACTCTTGGTAAGATTAGACATAGGAATCTGGTGAAATTGGTGGATTTTTGGTTAAGGAAAGATTACGGGTTAATTCTCTACGAGTTCATGGAAGGTGGAAGCCTCCACCATGTTCTTCATGAGATGAAACCAGCACCGGTTTTGGAATGGCACATTCGTTACCGCATTGCTCTTGGCACTGCTCAAGGTTTGGCTTATCTTCATGAGGATTGCAATCCGAGTATTCTTCATCGTGATATTAAACCAAAGAACATACTCTTGGACTCGGATATGGAACCACATATAGCAGATTTCGGCATAGCCAAGATTATGGATCAAATTTCTTCTGCCTCTCACTCCACTGCTGTTATGGGAACCATAGGTTACTTCTCCCCAGGTACAGATTTTATTGTGAAAGTTTAAATTACAAAATACATGAATTAGTAACATGTTCTATAATCCAAAAGAATTTGTTTTGTTTCTTAGCGTCAATCTTTTTTCATTTTATAAAATGGTTGTATTTCCAAAATATGTCCTTACGACTGAAAATGGTATTGTAGTAACCAATACCTAGTCGAAATTAGGAAAAACTAGTCTGCTTTGAGTCTTTAAATTGTACCTGATAGGATTATTGAATACAAGCCCAGAAAAGTTACATTACATTTAAAATGAATTATTTGACAAAAAATTTTGTTAGACAAGATGTCAAGCTTATTACCCATGCATTTTCATATCACCATTTTCTCCAATAATTTGGAACAAATAAATTATCATGTTTGTTCCTGCCTATTACGAAGAAACCTATGGTGCCAGACACGAATACAACATGACAAGATATATTACACGGCAACAGGTGCATGGCACTGGTTTGAATTGAAATTAAGAGAGAATTTTAATTTCTTGATATTTCTTAAAACATGAGATGTCGTGGTACATTTATAAAGTTATGACATCCTCCTTTAGCACAGGCGATGTCGGACTAAAGTGAGGTATATAATAAATTACAAATTAGCATTCCCTCTCAAGTTGGTGGATAGATATTACATACGCCCAACTTGTAAAGTAACTTGGAAATTTTCAGACGAGAGACAACTATGGTGACAATGTATTACACTTCATCATCTGTTTGATAGCCGGTACCTCGATTACTTTGTCCTCCAATTTCTCCTTAATAAAGAACCTGTCAATCTCAACATGCTTGGTTCTATCGTATTGAACCGGATTGCGTGCAAAATCACAAGCTACTTTACTATGACAAAACGACATCATAGGTTGATTATGTCTAACTACCAAATTTTCTAGTAGAAGCTTAAGCCATAAAAGCTCACAAATTTTCAGTACCATACTTTGTATTCGACTTCTGCGCTCGATCTTGCAATGACACTTTGCTTTTTTTACTTCTCAATGTAACGAGGTTCCTTCCAACAAAGGTGAAGTAATCGGACATCGAACGCCTATCTTCAGTTGAACCTACCCGGTCTGCATCAATATAACTTTCAATTAGTAACTGACCATTCCTCTTATATAAAATTCCTTTTTCTGGACTTCCTTTCAAATATCTCAATATCTTCATGACTGCATTCATATGTTGTTCACCTAAATCATGTAAGTTTTGACTAAGCACACTTAAGACATGAGCAAGATCATGCCTAATATGCTCCAAATACATTAATCGTCCTACCAATCTCTGATATCATCTTTTTGTCAACTGGTACTTGGTCATGATCAATATTAAGTTTTAATTCCTTTTCTAGTATCATAGCTACAGGTTGACCTGTCGACATTTCGGTTTCTTTCAACAAATCAATAATATACTTCCTTTTTACATGAATATTCTTGATTTACACCTTGATATGTCAATGTCCAGAAAATACTTCAAGGACCTAAGATATTCATTTCAAATTCAATTGGCAAATATTTTGGCAATGTTATCCACTCGTCAGTGTTATTCTCCATTACTACCATGTCATACCATGCAATTTACGTAAATAATAAGTGTCGTACGTTCCCATTTTTTGCTTCATAAACAGAGCTTGATCACAATTACTCTGTTTGTAGTCAAATGATCTCATGGACTTGGTGAATCTACCAAGCCATGCTTGTGGGACTGCTTCAACCATAGAGGAATTTCTCTAATCTACACACCCGCTTAGCACGCATGTCATGATGTTAATCCCTGGAAGCATGTCCATATAAATTTCTTTGATTAGATCGCCATGTTGAAACACATTCTTCAAGTTGAACTGATGAAATAGTTGTTAGTGCCGGGGCACAATTTTTCGATGGAAAACTGAGAATTCGTAACAATTGTAAAAACAATCGTTATTACGTAACACTTCACAGAAGGTACGTAACAGAAATTCCGCTAATGCAACACTTCACAGAAGGTGCACATATTTCTACCAACGCGAACACTTCACCGAAGGTGCGCTAATAGAATTCTGATAAACGAAGATTGCAACACTTCACAGAAGGTGCACAGATTTCTACCAACGCAAACACTTCACTGAAGGTGCGCTAATATAATTCTGATAAACGAAGAAGATGACAGGCGAAAGATGAAAAAACTCCTGCTGGGGTGAATGATCACCGTTGCTCAAAGCTTTATTCGCCCGACACGAATAGCTTTCAGGAACCAGCAAGTTCGTCGGAGAACTTGGAACACTCTTGCTCTTCTGACTCCTCGGATAAACACGAACTCCCGTGCAAAACTCAACGCTGGTACAACACCTCTCTTCTCTCTCACAGCTTCTAAACACTTGTAAACTTTCTGTCTACTACCTGTGTATTAGTTCCCCCTTTGTGAGAGAGAAGGAGGAGATCTTATATAGGCCCCTGCAACAATTGTCCGGTTAGCACAATGTTAGGGACGTGGTAATAACCATCCCGAACATGGAGCAACCGCTCAGAACATGCAAAGACACGTTCTGCCGCAAGTTGTGCCACTTGCGTAACCAGCGTGATTTGCACTTTACGCACACAGTCCTATTACGCAACCTGTGCACACTACGCACTCTACGCATACTGCGTACGCTGCGTACGCTGCGCACACTGCCCACTCTACGCACGCTACGCACACTACGCACACTATGCACACTGCGCGTACTGGGCTGCGTACTGGGCTGCGTAACTGGGCCGGCGTAACTGGGCTCGCGTAACGGGCCGCGTAACGTGGTCGCGCAAGTGGCTCGCGCAACGAGCGCAACTTAAGCGCACTATGCGCCTAGCGACGATGCTGACGTGCTAAGTGCAAAATGTGCCAACAAAACGCCACATTACGCCTCATGAGCCCTTGAGCCCGAGTCCGAGCCCGAGCCCGAGTCCGAGTCCGAGTCCGAGTCTGAGTCCGAGTCGCTAAGCCCCTATGGGACTTAGCTTCTATGGAAATAAATTTTCCAAGAGCAAAAAGCTAGAAGCTTACCATGGAGCCTTATTCTTACCTCTTAGTAAAATTACCCACATGGTTCCCACCTTTGGGTCACCACCCATGTGAACATCCCAACAATACATAGAAGCCTATATATGTTGAGATACCACATGATGCATTTCCGATGTGGGACTAAAACTTCACTAAGCATGTAGAGAACAAGTTCTCTACATGTCAAGAATATAAATGCCCCAACAATCTCCCACATATCTCAATATATATGGGTTCGAATGTTCCCCACAGTGACTGTCCATCATGCATTAGGAGAGATGTCGCGATGACTTGAATCTTCCCGCATGGGTTAAACAACATATTATAATACAAGAATGGACTAAGCCTTGAATTCTGCACCATACCTGGAGTTGTTCCCACTCACATTAGGTAGTCACATGTGCTTCTGGCTATGCACATTAAAGGCCCTGTGCCAGCCTGGTTTCAGTGTATACTTTTTTGGGCGTCTACAAGTTTACCCTCAAGAGACGGCCTGATATCTCTGTCCATACACTATAGGTAAGTTCATTATAAAGAGACATGGCATGGAACGCTTTACGCTCCCCTTGCGGTGCTACGCCGCTATGACATGGCCTGAAGCCAAGGCATTACCCCTCCCTGGAAATCACCCCATATCTGGGAACCTTTGTAGTGTCATACTACTGTAGCATGAGGCAACTGCCTCTTTGTAGTGCCAAACTACCGAGCATGAAGCCTTAGGCTCCCTTGCGGTGTTACGCCGCAACGACATGGCTTGCAACGTCGAGGCTTTATCCCTAACCGGGTACCTCTTCGTGGTGTCGTGCCACTGTAACATGAGGAACTCCTCCTCTTTGTAGTGCTGACTACACCCCTCTTTATTTTTAACATACAACATTATGCTAACTGCCTATTTGCGGTGCTATGCCGCTGTGACTTGGCTTGTAAAGCCGAGGCTTTATCCTATTCCTGGGCAGCACCCCACATATAGGAACCTCATCGTGGAGTCACCCCACTGTAGCATGGAGTTTCACTCCTTGTAGTGATGCTCTACTGTGCTTCCTGTAAAGCACACCAGGCATTCACTCTGCCTGAGAACTCATTAAGGCAATTAAGCCAACCTTCCCACATGAGCCGTTTTTCGCAGAAAACAACAGTAGACAACAGTGATTATAGGTCCGTAACCTCTCCATGCCCAATAGAACATGTACCCACCGTTCCTGATATTTTTTTCAGTTAATGGTCCTCCCTTGAACCAAAAGCTAGATGCCTAGTAGATAAATCTTTGAACTAATAGCATAAAATTTTATGGTAGGAATACAATAACTAATATCAGAATGCCTTCAAGTCCATTTTACATGCTGAGTCATCGACCAGCTGGCGCCTGAGGTCCTTGGTGAACGGATCCGCCAGATTTTCCTGACTCCGAACTTCAATCACTGCAATTACATCTCTCTTAATAAGATCGTGTACTGCCCTGTGCTTTAACCGCACAGTCCTCTTCTTTCCGTTGAAGAGGTCATTTGATACCACCGTCACAGTCGCCTGGTTGTCGCAGTATATCGGTATTGCCGGTATTTGTGCCCCAACCACTGGAAGATCATACATGAGCTCCCGAAGCCATTCTGCTTCCTCGGCTGCGGTGTCAAGTACAAAGAACTCATATTCCATGGATGACCGCGAGAGCATTGTCTGCTTCTTCGACTTCCATGATATAGCAGCTCCACCCATTGTGAAAATATATCCACCTGTGGACCTCTCGCTCTCCAAATTTGAGCACTAGCTAGCATCACTGAAACCTTCCACTACCTGCGGATCTCCGCTGTAGTACAGTGCATATGTCTGAGTTTTCTTGAGATATCTCATAACCCGTTTCACAGCCTTCCAGTGTTCAACAACAGTGTTGCTCGTGAAACGACTCAGCATTCCCACGACGAAAGCTATGTCAGGCCTTGTGGTAGTAGTAGCATACATCAAACTCCCGATTACGCTTGCATACTCCAGCTGTCTGACGCTTTCTCCTGAATTAGGCTTCAGCTTCAGATCACACCTGTACGGCGTATCGATCCCTGAAAGATTTCGATACCCATAACCAGTGATCATCTTCTCAATATAATGAGACTGTGACAGCGCTAGTCCAGTGTCTGTCCGGATGATCTTGATCCCTAAGATCACATCAGCTTCTCCCAAGTCCTTCATACTGAACTTGCTCGAGATGAACCTATTTGTCTTCGTGACACAGCTCATATCCGTACCTAGGATAAGCATATCGTCCACATACAGACAAACGATCACACCTCTTCCATCAGCGAACTTCGTGTAAACACACTTGTCCGTCTCGCTGACCATCTAGCCATTTGACCTTATAACTTTTTCAAATTTTTCATGCCACATCTTGGGAGCCTGTTTAAGACCGTACAAAGATTTCACCAACTTGCAGACTGTCTTCAAGACCCTTGACGACAAATCCCTCTGGTTGTTGCATATAAATCTCTTCGATCAGCTCGCCATTTAGGAAAGCCGTTTTCACATCCATCTGATGTATCACCATCTTATGTATCGCTGCGAGAGCAATCAACATTCTGATGGTAGTCATCCGGGCTACTGGAGCATACGTGTCAAAGTAGTCGATTCCCTGTTTCTGAGAAAATCCCTTGGCTACCAACCTAGCCTTGAACTTGTCAATAGTTCCGTCTGCTTTTATCTTCTTCTTGAAGATCCATTTGCATCCGATGGGTTTTGCTCCTTCAGGAAGATCAACCAACACCCAAGTGTTATTTGAGGTGATGGAATCAATTTCATTGTCAATCGTCTCCCTTCAGAAAACCGCGTCTCTGGTCTTCATCGCCTCATCATAGGTAAGCGGATCTGCTTCCACATGATAGGTGACAAAGTCACTTTCGAAGTCTTTCGGCCTCCTCACTCGCTTCGTTGACGGCTAAGCGAGATCTGGTTCAACCGTTGTTTCAACAACATCTTCTTGGACCACATCTTCATTGAAGACCTGCGCACCCTCATTATTCTCCGGAACATCCGCAAGAACAATATTCTTGTGCCTTGCAAATTTGTCTTCAAAATATTCCGCGTCGCGAGATTCAATGATATGATTAGACTCAATATCAAGAAATCTCCGAGCATCACTCTTCTTGGCATATCCCAAGAAGATCGTCTTAGTTGTCCTTGTCCCAAGCTTCTGAATCTTCAGATCTGGAAGCTTGACATATGCCAGACACCCCCACACTCGAATGACATTCAAGTTAGGTCTGATCTTGAACCAGAGTTCATGAGTAACGTCTGAAGTTGCATGAGGCACTCTATTTAGAATAAAAGTGGCCGTCAATGCAGCTTCTCCCCAGTAGCACTTAGGAAGACCAGCAGTCAACAACATTGAGTTAATCATTTCTGTTAACGTTCTGTTCTTTCTCTCTGCTACTCCGTTTGATTGAGGAGAGTACGGAGCCGTAGTCTCATTGACAATTTCATGTTCTTTGCAGAACGATGCGAATTCATGAGACATGTACTTCCCACCTCGATCACTTATTCTTTTGAGCTGTTGTCCAGTTTGCCGCTCAGCTACGGCCCTGAACTCCTTGAACTTCTCAAATGCTTCGTCTTTAGCCTTCAGCAAGTAGACGAACGCATACTTAGAGAAGTCATCGATGAAGGTTATGAAATACTTCATCCCGGCCTTTGTAGAGAACTGTTTGAAGTCACAGATATCTGAGTGTACTAACTCCAGAAGATCTGTACTTCGATTAATTCGAGGAAAGGGTTTCCTTGTGATCTTAGTTTGAGCACAAACTTCACATTTTTCTACCTTACCCCCACACTTGGAGACAAGCCCTAGACTAGACATTCTGTTAATTCGTTTAGAATGAACATGTCCTAGCCTATTATGCCACAACTCATAAGTATAAGCAGAATGAGTGATTGTATTAACAATATTGAACTGATTTACAAGCTGAATTTTGAACATTCCTTCGGTATAAAAGCTTTTCCGAAATATGTTCCCTTGATAGACATCACCATCTGGCCAGCATTGATGTCCATCCTGAGGCCTGCTTTGCAGAGTAGGCCTCCTGAGATCAGATTCTTGGCGATAGCAGGTACATGCTTCACGCCTTGAAGCGTCAGAGACTTGCTAGAAGTCAGCTTCAATTCCACTGTCCCGATCCCAAGCACTTCAGCTTGTGCCTGGTTCGCCACCATAACCACATCAGAAGTAGGGGTATAGGTGGTGAACCACTCCTTGCTGGAGCAAACATGGTAGGTGGCTCCAGTGTCTACCCACCAGTCAGCATCAGTTCCTACCGCATCAACCTGCGCAATCATAGCAACAACATCAGTGATCATAGATACCTTACTAGGCTCTCCTTGCTCCGATTGCTTGGCTTTTGCTTTGCACTCATTCTTAAAGTGGCCCTTCTTGCCACACTTGAAGCAAGACAAGTGGGACTTTGGCTTCTTCTTCTTCATTGAAGTATCCTTGACTTTTAGATTATCAAGGTCCTTCTTCTTGCTTTGGGAAGCCGCATGCTTTCCCCTTGGTTCCCTTGAATGCACCAGATTGGCGTTAACCAATTGCTTGGACAGTGCGTCCACCTTCAGTTGAGCCCGCATCTGGTTCTCAACATAGATTTCCTGCAGGAGATCTTCAAGGGTGATCTCCAACTTCTTCCTATGCATGTTTGTATAGAACTTGCTCCACCCAGCGGAGAGCTTTGAGATTGTTAATGCCGCGGTGATTGCGGCAGCAGACCCAACATCTGGAACAGTAGGTTCTTCCTCCAGAAGCACGTGATCTACGTCTTTGAATTGAAGGGTGAGATAAACCTTCTTCTTCCAGACTTGGTAATGTTCTCCATCAAACTTTTCTAACTTACAAAAGTCAGAATTGAAGAGTGAAACATTAACGTTTTCCATCGTAGCGATAAAGCTTTGAGATTGTTAGTGCCGGGACACAATTTTTCGATGAAAAACTGAGAATTCGTAACAATTGTAAAAACAATCGTTATTACGTAACACTTCACAGAAGGTACGTAACAGAAATTTCACTAATGCAACACTTCACAGAAGGTGCACAGATTTCTACCAACGCGAACACTTCACCGAAGGTGCGCTAATAGAATTCTGATAAACGAAGATTGCAACACTTCACAGAAGGTGTACAGATTTCTACCAACGCAAATACTTCACCGAAGGTGCGCTAATAGAATTCTGATAAACGAAGAAGATGACAGGCGAAAGATGGAAAAATTCCTGCTGTGGTGAATGATCACAGTTGCTCAAAGCTTTATTTGCCCGACACGAATAGCTTCCAGGAACCAGCAAGTTCGTCGGAGAACTTGGAACACTCTTGCTCTTCTGACTCCTCGGATGAACACGAACTTCAGTGCAAAACTCAACGCTGGTACAACACCTCTCTTCTCTCTCACAGCTTCTAAACACTTGTAAACTTTCTGTCTACTACCTGTGTATTAGTTCCCCCTTTGTGAGAGAGAAGGAGGAGACCTTATATAGGCCCCTGCAACAACTGTCCGGTTAGCATAATGTTAGGGACGTGGTAATAACCATCCCGAACATGGAGCAACCGTTCAGAACATGCAAAGACACGTTCTGCCGCAAGTTGTGCCACTTGCGTAACCAGCGTGATTTGCACTTTACGCACACAACCCTATTACGCAACCTGTGCACACTACGCACACTGCGCGTACTGGGCTGCGTAACTGGGCCGACGTAACTGGGCTCGCGTAACGAGCGCAACTTAAGCGCACTATGCGCCTAGCGACGATGCTGACGTGCTAAGTGCAAAGTGCGCCAACAAAACGCCTCATGAGCCCTTGAGTCCGAGTCCGAGCCCGAGTCCGTGTCCGAGTCCGAGTCCGAGTCGCTAAGCCCCCATGGGGCTTAGCTCCTATGGAAATAAATTTTCCAAGAGCAAAAAGCTAGAAGCTTACCATGGAGCCTTATTCTTACCTCTTAGTAAAATCACCCACATGGTTCCCACCTTTGGGTCACCACCCATGTGCACATCCCAACAATACATAGAAGCCTATATATGTTGAGATACCACATGATGCATTTCCGATGTGGGACTAAAACTTCACTAAGCATGTAGAGAACAAGTTCTCTACATGTCAAGAATACAAATGCCCCAACAATAGTTACCCCAGATTTGTCGCTAGAGATAAGAGAACATGAACAATGTTAAGATTTGCCATAAGAGGAAATATATCTGTATAGTACTTTTGAGTATATCCTTTTTCAAGCAGCCTCGTCTTGAACCGATCTATGGTTCCATCGGCTTTGTATGTTACAATATAGACCCTTCGTATTCCACAGGATGCTTGCCAGCTGATAAGTCGGTTATTTTTCAGGTAGCATTACTCTTCAAGGATTTCAATTCTTTGTTAATTGTTTTTGGCCAACGGGAATCAACTAAGCCTTCCTGTACACTGTTATGATAGATACAGTAAATAATTGATGCACAAATAACTTGTTTGATTTAAACATATGACTGGTAGACACATAATTGTTTAAAGCGTACAATAGTTTTGACTCTAGACTCGGTTTAGTTAAGTTATATCAAGCTTTAATAGGTGTTTTATAAATACCTCGACTAGCACATTCGAGGAGTCGATGTAGTGGAAGTGCATTCGGAGTTGATCATCATCATTCTGGATCAATATCTTACTTGGTGCCGATAATAGACTAAATGAGGAAGTTGGCTCGTTCTCATTCTGGTCTCGGTAGTAACTTGGGTTCAAATTGTTGTTGCTCAGTTGATTGTGTTCTTGGCTCGAATTCTACGAACGACGGAGGTTGTTGGTGGTCCTCTCTATTTTCCTCAACCCAATCATAAGCATGTACTCGTAACTCTGGAGCATCCTAGAAGCAATAATCAAAGGTCTGAACTTCAATCTGCTTCTCCCTATGAAGTGAGGATTCATAATCACCGAAATACATAACGAGAAGTGTCTTCCGCCCTTAGATGCGGTTGATTTGGGTAACCTTGTGGTTTCATCCCAGGTTATTGATAAGTTCATGTAAAACATCCATAATCACAAAGATCTTCTTCATTTGTGGATAATAGCAATAATAGTCCCTTTTGAGTCGTTTTGTATCTAAGAAAGACAGTAGAGGGTCCGAGGCTCAACTTTACTTTGGCGATAGGATGAATAGATATGGACAAATGAGACACAATCTAACATGCAAAGTGAAAGATTCAGGACTAGCGGACTACTAACATGAAAGGGGAGAGCTTGAAATGGTGTCTGAAAATCCAAGGTTCGAGATGGAAGCCGATTAATAAGGTAAGCAATAGAGGTGAGGGCTTCACCCTAATAATACAATGGAGAATAAGTGGCAAGGGAGGCATGAACTACCTAAGAAGGTGATGGTTCTTTAGTTTGACGACTCCAATTTGCTGAATATAAGGACAAGTGGTTTGATGAACGATATCGTGCTTATCAAGGACTATACGGGGTTCATAATTTACAAATTAATTCTTATTATCACTACAGAGAACTTGTATATTCATTTTGCACTATACGGAGTTCAGAATTAATATTATGTTTTGACTTCATCAAGCAAATCCACGTCATGCATATGCAATCGTCAATATAAGTAACAAACCATCGAGCCCCACTAAGATTGAAAATCTTGGATGGACCCCAAATATCTAAAATTTACTATTAGAAACAAAACTGTACTTTTATTTAAACATAGTGGAAACGAAGTACGATAACTTTCAGTCATTTCACAAGCATCACATCAAAATTGAAAAATATTAGTGTAGACAAATAGGTTACTATGCAGATAACCAAATGACGCATATCCAAGTCAATGATGCAACAGTCATACTTCAAACCCTTGATTCGTTTCCTTCTGAGAAACTTCTATAGCGAGAGCTTTGGTAAGCAAATATCTACTATTTGACATCAGCTCCAAATAGTACTTTATTTTAGTCCCTAATACTATAACCAATCGTCTTACTCGTCTAAATGTCCTTAAAACACAAAAGTGAGGCCAAAAATCACGAGGCAGTTGAAGGTGTGGGTTATTTGAGCTACTGAGAGTAATTATAATTTAATGAGAGAATAAGAAGGACAATATCAAGATTAAGTATCAGCGAGAGCAACTGTCTCCTCCCCTATAAGAGGGATAACATTGCCATTGTCAACATTGACAATAGTTTATATGTAAGGGTTTAATAATCAAACATATCTAGCATCACAAGTCATATGTTAGGTAACATCAGAGTCAATTATCCAAATATTATTCATAACATTAGCAAAAGTATTAAGCATCTTACTCTTGTTACCTAGTACAGTAAATAATGTTGATGCCTTCTATGGAATATTCTTGGCTTCAACTACTAAAGTCGGACTTTTATTGCAGCAAGGATCATGAGACTTATTCCAGTTGTTAGGATAGCCAATCAACTCAAAACATAGGCTCTTGGAATGTTCCGTAAGGCCACAATATGAACTTTTACCCGACAGACGATATGAACCATCTCCAGTTGTGACGGATTAGTTTCGGCTGGTCTGGGCAGACCGGTTCTGGCTTTTTCGATTTTTGGGTCGAATTTGTCAAATTGGTTCTGTGGGCCACATGCCTTGGTCGTTATGGTCGCAGATTCAGTCTTATCCCCTTTTGCTTTCATGGCTTGTCTCATGTCAACTTCGTATTTGATATAGGCTTAGGACGCTTTGAGCTCGAACAGAGGGCCCTTACGCAAGACTTCTCCACCGACTTGATCAAAGTCGTCATCCAAGCCGCCAAGAAAGAGAGAAACCCTCTACCAATCAATCGATTTCTTTTGAACTTTGTTATATTTTCACGCTCCATAGCCACTTTATTAAAGTGGTCCAACACAAGAAAAAATTTAGTTAGTTCTCCAAAATATGTAGCCAAAGGATGACTAGTCTGTCTAAGACGAGATACTTTCTAACATAAGGTGTATTACAACTTCTTGGGTGGTAAGGAACAAATGAGACCCCCACCATATTTACCTCAAGGCCTAACAAGAAACATATAGGAGGTGTTTGGTACGCAGAATATTATATTAGCCGGGATTTCAAATTCCTGGACATCAAGTAATTACAATTACAAATCTATCCCAAGATTTCTATAATTAAAGACTTCCTATAGTAAAACTTTTTTTTAGTTAAGCACTTCATATAATTAAGATGTTTCTTGATTAAGGTCTTCCTATAATTAAACCATTCAATACTCCCCCTCAAGTTGGTGTATATATATCACTTATATCCAACTTGGATAAGAAACTTGTGAACACGTGTCTAGCCACAGCCTTTGTAAGAATGCCAGTTAACTGGTCTTCTGTTTTGATTGGCGGTACCTCAGTATTTTTTATTTGATGAAAAACCGATCAACTTCTATATGCCTTGTTTTGTTCTGTCATGTTGGACTAGGTTATGTGCAATATCACGTGCAGGTTGGTTGTCAGAGAACTTTATTGGTTAAGAATTTCTATAATCCAAACCCTCAAATAGATTTTGAATCCATAATTTTTCACAAATGCATAAAGCCATTCTACGACATTCTGCCTCAACGCTAGATCGAGCAACTACATTCTTCTTTTTGCTCCTCAATGTAACTAAATTACCTCCTATAAATATAAAATAACTAGATGTAGACCATCAATCATCTATTGTTTCTGCCCAATCTGTGTCCGTATACCCTTCAACTATGGCGTAATTATTCTTCTTGAACAATATGCCATTTCCAGGCTTCCTTTCAGGTACTTCAATATTCTTATCATAACGTTTATGTATTGTTCCCTTAGATTATGCATGAATTGACTCACAACTCCAAGAATGTGTGCCAAGTCTGACCTTGTATGTCCCAGATACATCAAACGGCCTACTAATTGTTGATATCTATCGGCACTTGGTTTTGATCCATTCCAAGTTTTAGACCTTCCTTTAATGGTGTTAGCAACTGGTTGACAATCACTCATACATGTTTCCTGTTAGAGTTCTAAATTGTACTTCCTTTGGGATAGAAAATTTTCTGATTTACTTCGAGATACTTCAATGTCTAAAGAATACTTCAGAGTACCTAGATCCTTCATATCAAATTCTGCAGAAAAAATATTTTTGAAGTGCCAATTGCTCATTTTCATCATTTTCTATGACTATTATATCATCGAGATATACTATGAGTGTTGTAATTTTCTTTTCGTTTTATAAATAGGATATGATCTGAGTTACTCTGCTTATAACAAAATCGTCTCATAGCTTGTGAATCTCCCAAACCATGCTCTAGGTGATTGTTTGAGACTATATAGAAACTTCTATAATCTACAAGCCTTCGTGGCACCAGAGCATAGAATATTATATCTAGACGGAAGATCCATATAACTTCCTGTTGGAATATTTAGTATGTTGGATGTCATATTTAGTAGATTGGAATATCTTGTGACATATTTGATATGCCAGAATATGCCACAGGATATCCACAGTATATTCCATCATTGTAATAATGACTGTAAGGCTATATAAAGCCAAGAAGACTATCAATAACATATCAAGAAATTACAATATGGTATCAGAGCCAAAATTTCACAAATCCTAACCCTAGCCGCCACCAACCCACCCCCTTCTAAACCCTAACCCTAGCCGCTACCCCCCTTCTCTCTTCTCGCCCCTCCCCTATCCCGCACGCGCGGCCAGAGAACCCTGCGGCCCGCTATCGCCGCGGCGGCTGCTGTTGCACGCGCGCCGGGTGCCTCCCACTCCCATGGCGCGCACGGCTCCTGCGGCTGTTGTCGACACTGAAGCACGCGACGGCACTCGTGTCACTGTTGTTTGACTTGTTCCGAAAGTTGACACCGAAGGCCTAGATCTGATAAAAATACATGTTCGAATCTAAAAGCGGACGACGAGGAAAAGCGTGACGTGATCATCGAAGAGGAGGATCGATGGAGGCGATCATCAAGAAGCTGGATCATCCGGAGGTTGCGACGTTGATGAAGTTGATGAAGATGTCGGCTGGTGAGAGCACGACACGAACGTCGACATGGCTAGAGTTTTCCTCTATCGATCTGAAGTTGGATGGACCAGCTACCTATCTGAGTTGGTCACGGTGGGTAAGGCGAACCCTCGCAGGAAAAAACCTGGAGGGGTTCCTGTCGGGCGAGAAGACGGAGCCGGACGAGGGCTCGGCTGAACATGACGAGTGAAAGTCCACTCATATGGTGATCTACATCTGGCTTCTCAACTTCTTAGTCCAGTCTATTGCCGCCACAGTCGACGGCATTGAGATGGTGAAAGATGTATGGAAGAAGTTGAGGCAGATCTATGATGGTGTGGGAAACAACTTACGGGTCTTCCTGATCAAGGGGGAGATCGACGACACCGTACAGAAAGAGAGGACGGTGCAGGAGTATGCCACAGAGTTGGAGCGTCTGTGGCTGGATTACGACCACACCTCAGATCGGACAAGTTGTAGGGACCCAAAATGTAAGAAGAGAAAGGTATGTCTACAGGAGAGGACGATAAAATTCCTCAAAGGGCTGATTATAGCATTTGCTCAGAGTACGACCCTACTTCTCGTCCAACCAAAGATCCCCACTCTTGAGGAGGTTATCTCAGCTATGATCCAGGAGGAGACGCATCAAACTACCGGCGGAGACAGGTGGTCCTCCCGAAGCAAAGTCAGCACTGACTGCCACCAGCTCGGGCGACATAGGGCCTAAGGGAGAGGCATGGCAGCGCAACCGACAGTACTACAATTGCGTGGAGATGGGCCGCCATCGGTATGCTTGCACCAAACCACCTAAGGAGGGAGATTTAGGTGGTGGACGGGGACAATTCGGTGGACGAGAACATTTTGGAGGACGTGGCTGTGGTCGTGGGGGTCAACGAGGCGATCGAGGAGGCTATCGGACAAATCTGCTGGTAGCAGAAGGAGATGGTGGAGCTGGCAACACCTTTACCGAGGAGGATCATGCACTGGTGGATATGCTGGAGGTGCTCAGGAGGAAGCAGCGAACGTCCAATGATGGAGACAGGAGGAGCGCAAGGGAGGAGGCGTCCACCTCATTCTTCGCTGGAGGCAACGCCGTCATGTATGTCCATCCATCAGAAGGTACTGACGACTCACTTGCTCTTGCATCTATTGCTTCTCTTAAATCATCAGATTGGATTATCGACTCGGGAGCATCTCGGCATGTGACGAAGAATGCTAGTGAGTTCTCCTCGTACACTCACCTAGCATCAGCAGACAGCATTCAGACAACTGATGGCACTTTCCAGCCAGTGGTCGGTAAGGGTACTGTTAATTGTATAGGTTCAGTAAAATTATCCAATGTTTTACATGCTCCATCATTTTCAGTCAGTCTCTTGTCCATTAGTTCTATAATCCTTCAACTTAAATGCATTGTTCCATTTGATATCCTTAAGGTGATCTTCCAGGAGAAAGAGACGGGACGAAGACAAGGAACTTGGCACTGGCGCTGTAGGTACTGGTCTTGTAGTTTGCTTCTCTCTCCTGTTGTTGGTAATTAACTCCCCCTGAGCCGTAGGCCTAACACCTCTCATCTCCTCCCCCTGTTCCTCTTCACCTTCTTGTTCCTCCTCGACCGTGTCCCCATGCCAAACTCCTAAATTAGTCACTACTGAGCTCTCATTCTCCTCCTCTCATCTCGTACTAGCAGTATTAGGCGTGTGATTTGAAGTTCCCTCCTGACGGTAGTATGGTTCATGCTCCCGGAAGTGGACATCCATACTTACAAATTTCTTCTTTTTCACTGGACTCTGTTTGCAAAAAAACAAAATTGTTCCTTTACAAGCTAGAAAAAAGAAAGTACAAGAGTACAATTGATTTCTGGAAAAGTACAACTATAGAAATATGATAAGAAGACGATCACTTTATCCCTTGGACGATGCGATGTCGAAGAACAAAGCCTTTGGAGAGTGCTGCAGCAAGTGCTCAGAAGATTATGATCATTAGTGATGCTTTGCTAGTGATTTGAAACTCTATTTATAGAGTTATAGAGATAACTGTTAAGTAGTTATCCTGATTGGCGCACACTGCAATTGGCACGTCATTCATCCCTTGGCACGAACGATTAGTTTAACTGCTTAGATGTGTGGCATGTTGTGATTGATATGCGCTTGGTTATGGGCAATTGTCACATACACGTTCTTCGAGATTAGTGGCATGTGTGCCACGTAATCTAACTGCTTCGGGATGATTTGATCAAATGGCGCCTACTGCTGGGTGGAGCCAGGCGCTACTTGCTGAGTGGCGCCACTGACTTATATGATACTAATGATCATCTCACGCCAATTGCAGATGGCGCGAGATAGCCGTTGGTCATTAATGGCGGATCTGACATGTCTGACCAAATCTCCTCGAGTGCCACGCGCTCGGGATTTGAACGGATTTTTTTCGACTGTCGTGCTGTCAGTCATGATGATAACTGTTTAGCTTCTCCAAGAAGATGGCCACGTGGCGGGTAGCGCCACTTCATGTATGGCGCCATCTGATGTCTGGCGCCACTTGAAGATTTGAATGCTGACGCTTCTTATGAGTAGCGCAGGGTGCTGAGTGTATTTTTTTAGGCTTCTATATGACCCCCTTCAAAGTTTTCAAATTTGAAAAGCTTCAAAATTTGAAAGAATAAGAAGTAGTTGGCGCAGAGAGTATCATACCCGACTCGACTTTCAGGCGCAGATCGTGCGACTGTTACGGCTAGGCCTCGGCTATAAATAGTTGAGAAGAGAGAAAAATACTTTTACTTTGCAATTTCTTTCTCTCGAGCTTTTCTTCTTCTCCAACCTTCGAAACTTTCATCTCAATGGCACCAAAGAAATCCACATCCACTGAGAAGGGAAAGAAAGTGGCCGGAGCCACTTTGCGTATGCCCCCACTGAGAGTGTCACAGCACATCACGCCATCGACGAGAGCCGAAGAGGCGAACCCAGCCTTGGAAGGTAAGGGACTTGAACGAAGAAGACGACAGTAGAACTGCTCGTGCCATTCGCGTGAAGCACGACCAAGGCCAACATCGACCGCCTCTTTCAGAGTGTTGGTCGATGCTTTGTGCCATCTACACATTGCGCCACCTCTTTCAGAGTGTTGGGCTAAAAAATCATAACCAATGACGCCACGCGCCATCTGTCATATTCTCAGCATGCTGTGCCATCTGTCATTATGTGCAGACCATGCGCTAGTTGATGTGATGTGCATCTGTTTAACTATCAGATTGCATACGCCAACTCTGTGGAGAGTTAAAATTACTTGTTTCTTACCATCTTTTATGACTCTAACTTTTGTTTCTTTTTGTCTTCTGCAGCGTCTATGGTGACGCTAAAAGCTGAGGTCACTGTCAAGGAGGAAGTACTATCTCCTTTCATCAAAGAGGAATCGATGACTATTAAGGAAGAAATAATTCCTAAAGTCGAAGTTCCCGTAAAGGAAGAACCGGTTTCAGAAGGCTGTGGCACCGGGAGCTCTAATCACCCAGCTCCTGTGGATGACCTTAATCAGTTAGGGCCTTCCTATGCACGATGGTTGAGGGAGTGGTACCTACCCCAGCATGGCCATTCTCGGGCAAATGAATAAGACATTTTTCTTGTCTTCAATGTTTTCTGCTTTGATGTAGTAGCTTGCTTTCCTTTCTTTGCAAATATAGTCCTTTACTCCTTTTTATGGAGAAAGAAACAAAGAACCCTTATGTTTGCTTATTTGCTATGATGTTATCTTTTTTTGAAACAACATTTGTCAATAATGGGTTGTTTAATACGGACAATAGAATTTTTTAGAGGTGATGTGACAAGTCGTTGATGTAGATAGTAGAATTCAGAGGTAAATGTGGACGTGAATTCGTACATCCGTTGGTTATCGTTGAGCCAACTGGGACTCAAGAACAGGATATCCTTTAAAACAGCCGAGTTTCAAAAGATGATGTCTTGCAATGATGGAGTAGATGATGTTGTCACTCTGGATAGACTCCACTGGGGATTTAAAGGTTTGAAATATGTACAATATTTGTTAGGAAATATAGTACACACTTTCAAACATGGTACTTCTTTAGAAATTTGTCGTTAATAGGCATCATGGCGATTCGGCCATCTATTCCTGACAGTTGATAAGCTCCATTTGAAAAAACTTTGCTTATAACGTGGGGACCTTCCCACTTTGGTTCGTACTTGCCCTTTCTTATGTGTGTCATAGTCATAGGACGTTTGACAGTAAGGACTAGTTCGTCTTTTTGAAATGTTCGTACTTTGATCTTACGGTTGAAAGCTTCTGAGATACGGGCTTGATATAGCTCGATGTGTTGTTGAGCTAGTAGCCGTTTCTCGTCAAGTGCTTCAAGCTCCTGAAGTCGAAGACGATGATTGTTTTCTGTTGTGAGTTCATTGGAAATGGCTGTTCTCAATGGCGGGATCTGAATCTCTAACGGAAGAACTTCACATCCATACACCAAAGAGAAAGGTGTACAGCCGGTCGGAGTGCGTACGGTAGTACGATAGTCCCATAGACACTCCAAGTTTTTTGCTCCAGTTCTGTTTACTGGTAGAAACGAACTTTTTGAGAAGCTTGATGATTGTTTTATTTAATGCTTCTGCCAAACCGTTAGCTGCGGAATTGTAGGCTGTAGAAGCGACATTGTTGATCCGGTTGTCATCACAGAATCGAGTGAATTTCTGACTGATGAACTGCGCTCCATTGTCATGGATGATTCGTTGAGGGACGCCGAATCTGTAGATCACATGATGCTTGATGAAGTTGATGACACTGCTTGTCTTGACTTCAGCTAAAGATATAGCTTCAGCCCATTTTGAGAAGTACTCGGTTATAGCTAAGATAAATCGATGTCCTCGAGATGAAGGTGGATTAATAGGACCAATGACATCCATGCCCCAAGCTTCGAAGCGCCATGATGCTGCAGTCGGATGGAAAAATTCCGAAGGTTGATGAATGAAATCTGCATGGATTTGACATGCTCGGCATTTCTTTGAATATTCGATGGCATCCGACACCATGGTTGGCCAATAGTATCCCATACGTCGAATTCGATCTTGTAGCTTAGGGCCAGGTTGATGTGCACCACAGACACCGTCGTGAGCTTCACGTAGTATCTGCTTTGCTTCATCTCCCGCAAGACAACATAGAAGCATACCATCATATGATTGTCGATAAAGTGTTTTGGAGGGGTGATTGTAATAGAATCAGAGTGATCGTCGACGAATTGTAGTTGCTTCTTTATGATCTTCAAGTAGGATGTAATGTACCACAAATTTGATGAAAGGAGCTCTCCAATCTTCACTCGTAGTGCATACCTCGACTGAATTGTTGGATTCCAGATGCAAATTATTCTCAATGCAGAATAATTCCCTGTTAGTGATAACGATCATCTGTTATCTTTTTACAGGGATCGCTAATACTGCTGCTAGATTGGCAAGTGCATCAGCTTCTGTATTACATGCCCGACGTACATGTTCAATGAAGAAGCCTTTGAACGATGTAGCCAACTTGACTGCTGCTTCATGATATGGAACGAGATCTTGATGCCGTACTTCATACGTACCTTTAACCTGATTGACGATCAGTTTAGAGTCTCCATATACTTCAAGGTACTCGATATCCAACTGTTTGGCTAATTGGAGACCGATAAGTAGAGCGTTGTATTCAGCAACGTTGTTGGAGCATGACTCGTCTAAATAATAAACTTTGAATGGCCAATCCTTCTGGAGATGCCAGAACGATTTCGACTCCAACGACGATAGTGCCTTTTGGTCCAATTCTGGATGCACCGTCAAAGAATATACACCAAGCAAAGATTCCTTCTAAAGTCGTGTTAGATTCCAGAGTTTCATCATGAATTTTATCGTAGAGTTTAGATGTCTCAGGAATTGGATGAGCAGCCAGAAAGTCAGTTAGGGCTTAACCCTTCACAGACTTTTGTGGAACATAAACCATATCATATTGTGCGAGTAGTATGGCCCATGTAACGAGTCTGGAGTTGAGTGTACTTGGCTTTTTCATCAAGACTCGAATAGAATCGACTCTGGAGATGACATGAATGGTTTGGCCCGTGATATAATGTCGTGTTTTCTGGATAGCGAATATCAAGGCTAAACACTCTTTTTCCACCAGACTGTATCGATGTTCAGCATCGATCATTGTGCGGCTGAGATAATAGATGACTTGCTCATTACTCTTTTTGTTCTTCTGGGCTAGCAAGGCACCCAAGGAATGATCCATTGTCCGGACATACATCAGGAAGGGTATTCCTATGACTGGAGGTACTAGAACTGGAGGGTTCATCAAGTACCTCTTTATGTCTTCAAAAGCTTGCTGGCATTCTTCAGTCCAAACGAAAGACACCTTTCTTCATTAGTTGAGTGAACGGTCTGCAACGTCCAGAGAAATTTGAGATGAATCTCCTAATGTACGCAAGCCGTCCCTGGAATCCTCGTAGCTCTTTTAGGTTGCGTGGAGGATGCATCTCTTGAATGACTTTGATTTTCTCGGGGTCTACGTGTATACCCTTAGAGGTAATAAGGGATCCAAGAAATTTGCCACTAGAGACTCCCAGGAATGACTTGGCGGGATTCATCTTGAGTTGATGCTGGCGCATTAGATCGAAGATAGTTCTTAAGTCTTGGATGTGATCTTTCTTTAGACAACATTTGACAGCAATATCGTCGACATAGCATTCAACTGTCTTCCGTAAATGTTCTCGGAAGATAGTGCTCATGGTCCGCTGATAGGTTGCACCAACGTTCTTAAGACCAAATGGCATGACTGTGTAGCAGTAGACTCCTAGAGGAATGCGGAAAGATGTGTATTTTTCATCTTCATGATTCATTCTTATTTGATTATATCCGGAGAATCCGTCTATAAAAGACATCCGCTCGAACCCGCAAGTGTTGTCGATCATGACATCAGCGATCGGTAGAGGGAACTCATCCTTGGGACAAGCTTCATTAAGGTCTCTGAAGTCGATGCAGACTCGGACCTTCCCTGTTTTCTTCATAACTGGGACGACATTAGCCACCAAGTCAGGATGCTGTTCTTTTTTGACAAAGCCACAGACGATGAGCTTCTTGACTTCAGCTTCTATAGCGTCCATCATGTCAGGTCGGAATCGATGTTGTTGTTGCTTGACTAGCCTTGCATTCGGCAGAATGTTGAGCTTGTGTATAGCGATCTGGAGATCCAATCCAGACATGTCTTCATAGCTCCAGACGAATACGTCAATGTATTTTCTAATAAGTTGAATCAGTTCTTGTTTATCCGCTTCAGGGAGGCTTTTGCTGATGAAGATTGGTCTTGGAGAGTCTTCGTCTCCGACATCGACTTGAACCAACTGATCTTCGGTAGGTGGCTCACATTGTTCGAAGCGAAGTTTCCATTGAGTATCCATCCTTTGTGCCCAAGATCAAATTTAGGGGTTTCGGCAAAGTTGTCATCTTCCGAGAACTTGGCAGTTATCATATTGGAAGATAGAGTCACTAGATGAACGTGCCCTACACTGGTGTCTGAATCCCATGAAACAGATTCGGAAGAATTAGATCACTCTTCCTTGTCAGACTCAGAAGCGACTGGGGTCATGATCAGCGAAGTGTAGCCCAACCCATGCTTTGTTTTGCTGTAGAATTGTAGTGACTTTACTTTTGGAGCAGGGATACGAATAGGAGTTCGCCTTCTCCTACCACCGTTGAGGCAAGTTTTGAAGTTGTAGCCCATCTTTTGAATGATGTTCTTTGATTGTTGACTGTAAAAACGTAGCTGAAGTCGCCCATTATCGTCATTTTTAGCCTCGCTATCGGACGTAGCCTTTTGACTCAATCCTTTGATGAAGAGGATAGGATGTTCATCTTTCTTCCAAGAAGGAACTAGAAAGAATGAATCTCGTGCTGGTTCAAGTGATACTTCGTCTTGGAGGAGTTGAACTGCTCCTAATGTAAGAGGTTCGAAGTTATCCAGAATTTTTAGATAACATCGAGTATAGTAGTTGACATCAGTATACTGCAAAGGAGATGCTACTTTATTGATAATTACATCACCATTTACAACAGGGCTCTTGATCTTAGCCGATGGCTTGCTAAGATTGATGACCAGAGATGGAGAAGGAGAAGGCTTGTTACGACGAAGGTCAGTAACAAGTGGCTCAGAAGAGGTGAGCTCTCTATGCTCCGTCTTTTCAGCAAGAGGATGCTTAGCATAAGAGGAGAGATGTATGGTCAGCGTCTGAGAAGACGAAGGATGAGACATGCGTCCTTTGACCGGAATCACCAGGACATCATCTGTATTGTCCTTCTGATCTTCCTCAGTGACCATGGCTAGTACAACTTTCATGAACTCCTCTTTGTACATCCTGGAGCTAGTGAAATATGCTTCGACGTCCCGGAAGGGATTAAGATCAGCCACTTCCTTTCGGACTTCTCCATTGTCATCCACATATTCGAAGCATTGGTGGAGAGTGGAGGGCATAATGTTGTGTTCATGCAACCATGGTCTTCCTAACAAAGCATTGTAGGAGTCATGATTGCCAATCACATAAAAAATGACCTTCGTGCGGAGATTGTCGATTTGAACTTTCAGGCGAATCTTTGATTTGAACTTTCAGGCGAATCTTTCCCGTGGTTCACTTCTTTCGGAATTAAATCCCAGAATAGTAGTGATTGTTGTAGAGAGATTATGGACTGGGTTCTTTAGTGCATAATGCTGAGTGCAGATTAGGGTCAATTATGATGCGATCGACTTTCATTGTATCGACATACCCTGTGAAATAGAGAGGTCGGTCATGTCGATTATCCTCCAGAAGCATATCATCTTGTGTGAAGGTGATGTTGGGGATCAGCTCCATCACACTATGACAGTGAAAACAAGCCACAGGTTCCTCGTCTGGTTTCTTGAGGTATGCTAGACAAGCGTCAGCTTGCATCAGAGCTTTGCTCAATGTTTCTCGAGTTTCCTTCGAGAGACGAAGGGGCTCGAAGATTGATAACATCGTCGGAGTATTGGCTAGCTGAGCCAATATGTCGAAGTTGTATGGCTTCTCCAGTCCAAGAGGTAGAGTTTTCTTCAATATTTTATCGAAATGAACTGGCTGTTTGCCTTTGTCGGCCGTTGTTGGTTTGGAAGGAGTCGATTCCGCTGGAGGTGATGAAGCTGACGGAACATTGACAACTTGCAGAGAAGATGTTGAAGGGATATCAGGGACTGGAGGCGGAATAACTGCATTCTCTTGCCCCTCTGGATAGTCTCTGAGGTAGAGTCTTCCAGATCTGGTACCGGTCATGGCTTCCTCTTCTGGAGCCGGTGAGAAGGAAACCATATTGCAGTTCTTCATCAGGAGCTTGTTTTTCGAGGACTTCTTCTGAAGCGCTAAAGGATTTGTCCAAAATCCTATGCCAACACGGGACTGGTTGTGCTGAAGACGTAGAGAGAGGTATAGGGGACCCCTTCCCATCATTCAAGCCGGAGGCTTTTTGCAGATCATATCTCATCTTTGTCATCAGTTCACGGGATTGTTGACTATAGATGGAATGCTGGCTGGTAATTGGCTTCTGGTTTTGGTAGTATTATCCCAGAAGAAGAAAGTGAATCAGTCGCCGGGATGAAGGTAGCATCCAGAGGTGGAAGATGATGACCGCCTAGTAAAGTCATGTGACCTGACTTGTATTTGGTTGTCTTTCTGAATTTTATAGACGAAGCAGGCGTCTCAAAATCAGCAACCAAATCAGGATGAATCCATATGATTTCCCCTTTGTCGGTTGACAGAGGGACAAGACCGTCACTTCGTACTGGTGGAAGATTGACGATCTCTAGAGTGGCCTTCGGGATAGGGACGACTCCATCCTGCACAAGTTGAGCAGGAGTTGCCGAACTGTAGAGAGACGACATTGGCAGTCACAGTCTTCTCTGTCACGACCCGCACCCTAGAGTAAGGGCACGAGAAGTGGGTACGTCCAGCCTACGCCGCAGTGTCGGCGGTAGAACGCTGTCCTAGGTCACAACATCTAACAATATAATGCTAAGCAGTTTATACTCCCCGAATGGGGGTGACATAGCAAAATGTAAACTCAATCACAACTAAGGAAGAAGAAGCACGATATGATATAGAACTCAATGAAATACAGATGATCAGAAAAGTCTAAGTGTCTAAGATAACACCTCAGCAAACATCCAGAATACAAGGTCTTAACTACAGAATATGAAAGAATATATATACAATCCAGATCTCAAATGATAGAAATAGTAAAACCTAGACTAGGGAGCCTCAGTCTCTATAGCTAAGGGATCCGGCTGGCAGTCCGGGTCACAAGTGTCCTCTAGGACTGTCCCGTGGAAGGTATCCACACAGGCCTCCTCCTCGTCCTCTGTAATATTTTCAACAGGTCCAGTCAGGACAGAGCTAGCATAATACATCTCAACAATTCATAGCAGGTTAGAAAATATAATCATACAGTAAAGTAAGATACAAGAAACTGAAGAAAGTACAGAATGTAAACAGAGAGAGAACTGTAATAGAAATATCTACTATAAGTAGAGAACTAACAGTGGCTAGTGAGTCAGAGTACAATATAAACATGTGAATGGCATAGGAGATTCTGATGAGACACTACGGAGGTGATCAGATGAGATACTACTTGGATATTATTCACATGTCTACTTCTACTCCCCCATACCCCCAATCAATACACAAGGATCCAGCCAGGTTATGTTATGATCCATGCAATGGCCCACAAGGGGTGATACATGGTAGGCCCAAAAATGGGTGATTCTAGGAAATATCCATAAATGGGAGATTCAAGGAAGACTCTGTGATCATGAGAGTACATGTCACAAGTGATCAATGAACCATGAAGCATAGTGATACACAATGTAAGTGAAACGCACAGAACATGTAGTATCCGATGCTCCCTGAGGGGATAACATCTCAAGAAGGGATCCATATAGTACTAATCCGTGTGACCAACGTGACAGTATCAAGTAAAGTAATTTAAAGCAGGAGAATAATTCTAAACAGGATATGAAATGATCAGATAATGTACTCGCCTGTATCCTGAGTATCTGAAGAATATCTACTGTCCGAGGAGTGGTGTCTGTCTCCTATAGAACAGTACAAGTCACAACATGTCTAAAATGATGAAATAGACTGCTACAATGCATCTACATGCTGTCTAGGTCAAACTAGACTAAAGTCAACACTTGGTCAACTCCAGTCAACCCTAGAAGTCAAACTAGGTCAACTATCCATTCTAAGTCTAATCAAGGCTATACTAGTCTAACTAGGTTATATTAGGTCTAAACTAGTCCATACTAGTCCAACAAGCTATTCTAGGACCCAACAACAATATGCTAAACTAACATCACACATAGTACATATATACATATATATTAGGCATTCAATATTACATATAGATGTATACATTATGTATATAGACTACCACCCAATATATATATAGGCATGCATCATTCATGTTATATATACATTATACATATATTCATTATACACATTATACATTATATTATACATATAGGCATATGAATCTATATACATATACATACTATATATATAAGGGAAAAGTCACAAGTGTGTGTCCATATAGAAAACAGTGTGTATGTGATATGGTGTAGATACATGTGTGTGTGTGTGTAGACAATTGTGTGTAGAGAGGAAAATGTGTCAATGTGAATTTAGAGTGTGTGGCATGGTGTTCCTGTGATAGTAGAGTGAAACCTAGAGTGTCAATGTGAAATGCAATGAGGGTTAGGCTAATGCAGAAGAGGGTGACATAGGAAATCAGATTAGAGCATAGAGTAAAGTGTGTGTATGACATTTCCATCTCAGGAATTAGTGTGGGATAATTGGACTGTTCTCAGTTCAAATATATTCAAAAATCTGAAACTTAACTAATGAATGGGTGGGCATGCAAGTTCAAGGAGGACTGACTCAAAGGGTTCAAGGGCTAACATTCCTAAACCTCTTGACTGACCCAAATGTAAACCTATACTAGACTGAACAAAGACAAGGACAAAAATTAAATAGGATGTATGCTTGCACTACAGTTGAGGAATAGACAAAAGCTAAATTAGGATTTCAACCTTGTCCAATAAGGGGAACTGAACCAATGTAATTAGGTGGGACTGATACAACATGGCTCATAGGCTGCACACATCAAACAATTACAGTGTAAATACCATAGTGTGTGTTTGTGAGGAAGTTAACATAGGTTCTGTGATGTGTGTTCAGGTTGTGTGTGTGCCAGCAATGTGAGGAGAGATCATGTGTGTGTATGTGTGCTATGAGGGGTGTGAGGGAAATTCATGAGGTAAGTTTCAGTTTCCTGAAACTGACAGGTAATAACCCCTAACTATATGCAAAAACCCAAATCAATGATTTCCTTAGCCTTAGTACAAATCAAAGTGACCTATCTATCATTCATTAGTTAACAATCATGTAGGTGCACCAATTTAACAGTCAAACAACACAAAAATAGGGAAAACGAAGATTCAAATTCAGAAAATACATTCAGCCAATGCGTATCAGTGTGGTATCAGTGTTCAAAGGGAATTCGAAAATTCGAATTCAAATCTCCATCAAAATGACAATAAAGGGTGGGTAATTAATATCAAACATGTGAGGGTACATGAGAGTGTATTCGTGTCCAAGAATTGGACACGAATCGTGTCCAAATCAACTGCACAAACACAGACCCAACAGTGCACAAACAATCGTCGTACACGCGTGCACGTGCATCCAACACGCGACACACGACACGACACGACACGTGTTCGTGTCCAGTGGTGCGCCTAGGGTAGCTCTAGGACTGACACACCCTGTATCGAGTCCACGAGTCACACAGACACGACACGACACGCGTGTCAGCCGTGCCTGTGCACGCGCACAGCAGCCCGCGCGCGACAGCGCGTGGCCATTGCGACCTCGATTTCTCCTCGCGTAGTGCATGAGATGCTCTCAAATTTTGGGAGCATGGTCGCAGACAATGCCCCAAGATTCCCACAAAATCTCAGGACACGACGTGTCCTGTATCCTGAGATACAGGGCCCGTGATGCAGGACACGGCCTACGGGCTCGTGTTGCGTGTCCACGTGATAAAACACGACACAAATGGACACGAAACACCCTACCACCTTCACAATATTTAATACACTCACCTAGATCTACAAATCCTTGTAATTATATTTCAAAAATACGAAAATAAATTCCTATGTGGCATTTCTACAAACACCTAGGTATCCTATTGGATACGTGTCCGATACAAACACGAAATGAGTCCACCAAGACACGAAACTAATTCCTACAGTTAGGGGACTCCTAAACCTAATCTTATATGCAAGAAAACTGGAAATTAATAGGTTTTAGTATCAATTACCTATTAAGGAACTCCTCAAGCAAAAGCCCTCTTCTAGATCTTCCTCCTTGTTAGCAAACTTTCCCAAATTGATCCCAAGCTGGAATAATCCTCATATAACATCAAGTATAGATGAATTAGGATCTAATGCAACTTGTTTGGATTAAAAAGGAATTAAAATGGATTTTCTATGAATTTCTAAAGATGGGATTTACCTCTTTTTTCAAACTTGCTATTTCCTAAAGAGGCTAACCTAATGGAAGAGAGTATAAATAGGGGGATGATCCCTAGGTGGCCAGCCATGATGATTAGGGTTAGGGTTTCTAGTAATGGGCTATGGGCTTTGGGCCTCTATGGCTTAAGTTGATAATCATTGGTTTCAAAACCATAAGTCATGGCTTATGACTAAAAGCCTTCTATTCTAACTTGAGTCTAAATGACCAAATCATAGGTTGATCTAGGTTAGACTAAGGTTACATACTAAACCAAGTCACCTTTGTTAGGGTTAGCTTCTAGGTTAGGCTCCAAAGTCAACACTAGTCAAAGTCTAGATTAACCCTTAATTAAATTATACCAAAAATCATATAAATTCTAATAAATCTCAATAATTCATAATAATTCCAAATAATATATATTAAATTCAAATAATTCAAAAATGACAAAATATCCTCAAACTAGAAATGTGGTAGATGAAACACCCTAATCACAAGTCATAATTTTAAATTGTTTAAAAATGATTAAAAATCACCAAAAATTATAATATGAAATAAATATCAATAAATAATAATTATGATTATAAAATTTCAAAAATTACCCTTATTTGGAAAACTGGGTGTTACATTCTCATCCTGCTGGAGAGTGATCGCGCCGGCATTAATCAGTTTCTGGATCTTTCCCTTGAGCACGTAACATGTCCTGGTCGGATGTCCTATGAACCTGTGATACACACAGTATTTAGGATTGTCAGTTTTACCTACTTCATCTGGCAGTTTTGCTTCGGGCAGTTGAAGCTTGTTGCTTTTGATCAGACAATCAAATATGCTCATGATGTCGTACTTGTCAATGGAATATTCCTCCTTGGGACGTTGTGCTCATTTTGGAGGTGCCGTCGTAGTAGGTGTTGATTGACCTGCATTAACAGCCAAAGCTTCTTTGCCTTTCACATTGATGGATAAATCTTTCTTGTTCTTGTGGTTGTTCTGACGACCATCGCTATTGGGATGTTCATCTTTGTCAAGATTATGTATCTGGATGCCTAGTTGTTTGAACTTGTCAGTACTGTCTTCGGCTGTCCTGGCACTTAATATGAAGGAGGCCCAGTCTTGAAAGTGCGTGGGTCCAGTCCACATGCTGACTATAAGTAACAAGTTTGATTTGCAAGTATCTATAGTCAGTGCATCTGGAGTAATCAGAGGCATTTTCAGTGCCTCTCGACGGAAGCGCTCAATGAAACGTTCAGCAGTTTCATTAGGCCGTTGCTTGATTTTGATGAGGGCCGACATAGTCATGTCGTTTGTTTCCCTCATAGAATTGTTCCAGGAACATCTGCTTGAATCCTGCAAAGGAGGTTATGCAACCATCTGGCAAACTGCGATACCAGTCATAAGCTGCATCCGCCAAGCACCCGATGAATACTCTAGTGAGTAGAGCATCATTCGGCTGGAGCTGATCGGTCATTACCTTGAAGTGATTGAGGTACTGACTTGGAGATGAACTGCCGTCAAAGAGCATGATGGTTGTCGGCTTGTATTTAGGTAGAAACGGGACTTCTTTCCACTCTATAGGGTAGGGTTGTTTGATCCCCAACTTCTGCAGACTATCCTTTTGCTTGAAAGCTTCGAACTGGCTACATAGAAGCTTCACTGCCTCATTAGTATCCCCTAATGCTTGGGAAGCAGTAGACTGGTTCGATGCATTAGGAGGCGGGATTGCATGATAAGCACCACCTCCAGCACCAGAATAACTTGGAGCTAGCACGGTGACGTTGTGAGGAGATTATACCCCCAGACCGGTGTTAGCAAGGGATGATGCTGCAATGTGTTCTTGGGTTGGAACTGGATTCGCAACGGGTGGAACAGTATGTTGTGCCATAATCACAGTATGCATACTCGCCATCATTTCGGCCATGTTCTTCAAATTGGCCTCTAAAGCAGCGATCCTCTGCTCCTGACTGTCGGAGCTGGATGTATCTTGTTCTTCGTTAGTGACATAGGCAGTCATTTCTGTGGTCACCGAGGAAGAGCTGGTGGAAAACATGGACCGTTCAGAGCCTTCACTATCGGCATCGAAGTCATGCAAGGAACCACCCCCAGAATGAAGAGTGGGAAGATTCCTTTGATTGAGAAAATCTTGGTTAGAATCAAGAAGATTCCTTTGACTGATTATTTCTTGGTCGGTAGAAAGATTCCTTTGACCGATTGTCTCTTGGTCGGAAGGAAGATTCCTTTGACCGATTGTCTCTTGGTCGGAAGGAAGATTCCTTTGACCGATTGTCTCTCTGTCGGAAGGAAGATTCATTTGACCGATTGTCTCTCGGTCGGAAGGAAGATTCCTTTGACCGATTGTCTCTCGACTTCTTGATCTGGTATGTCGGTAGACTCCTTCGCCGGAATCACGGATCCGATCAAGGTATTGTTGACTAGGATTGCGGGCTGCATTACGTCTTGGACGTTTTCCACCCCTAGTGCTTCGAGATGTTATGTTGACTGAAGCATACAACAGTTCATCTTCGTCCACCATAACAAGTTCAGGAGTCTGAGTGTAATTCAAATGGTCGAAGACAGACCGTTTAGCTGACTGGCAGCAACATTTAATCACTACTTCGTGGTGGTGATTACAGTGATGTTCTTGATGCGGAATTATAGATGGACGATGTCACTCCCATTTTTTGTTATACGTATTTTCAGTATACGTGTACGGATTTCTGACGTTTGTTAGGTGACCCGTGTTTTGACTTGTCCTGTTTAGCCTAGTCTTGGTTTAATCTTGGCTTGACTTGGTTTATTTTGGTTCATGTTGGCTTGGTTTGGTTTGAGTTGGTTCATTATGGTGAACTTCCTATTTAAACCAACTCCCCTCTCTTTCCTCTCATTTACTTCTCATTTATTTCCTTCTCCATTACTCCTCTCCGCCCACCAAGAACCCTAGGCAAGTGCAATCTTGCTTCATGATGGATCTCTCATTTTATTGTTCCATTTTCTTCTCTACTAGATTATAAGCCTCTTTAGAGCTTAGCATTTTTTATTTCGGTGGATGGATTTGTGTAGATCTAAGTTATGAGTTTTTATTGTTTTCTTGGTTTTGATCTAGTACAGTTCGGTATTTCCTAAAACCAGTCGTCCCAGGCTGTAGAAAATCTCGTTCTGCGCAATTTAGACCCTAGGAAGTCTCAATTCGGACTTGTTTTGAGCAAGTTATGCTCATTTGAAGTTTTCGGGTTCCCATGGAGCTTGGCTGCTATTTGGAGAAGAAGAACAGTACGTCGGCGCCATGTTGGGCCAGGCGCCTCATTTGTCCATAGCGCCCCCGGTGCTCTGGCGCCCAATCTGGCCTAGGCGCCCCTGCCCCTTGCTCTCACGGTGCTTAGGCGCCAATGTGATGCGCCCAGTCTGGCCCAGGCGCCCTGCGAGCTCTGGCGCCCCCTGCCCCTTGCGCTCACGGGTGCTTAGGCGCCCAGTGTGATGCGCCCCTCCCCTCTGGTCATCAAGGCCCAGGTGCCCATGTTGGTTCTGGCGCCCACGATGATCCAGCGCCTCCTGACCATGCGCCTGGACTCGGCCATGCGCTATTCATGCCTAGGCGCCCAAGCTTACTTAGGCGCCATTCTGGCCCTGGTGTCCATTCATGCCTAGGCGCCATCTTGGCCCTGGCGCCCATTGGTCTCCAGGCGCCCATCCATGCCTAGGTGCCCCTTGTGATACGTCTACCTCAATGCACCTTCCTTGATCTTGCAATTGTTTATATGTGTTGTTATATGCATGTACCCTGAGCTTTTACCCGGCCTGAGCATGACCTGACTTGGCTGTAACACGAACTTGACTTGCACATAAGCCCTTCTTGATAATTTTGATAGTGTCCCGTCGAGGTGCACTCTTAACAAGTAACAAGTAAACTTGATATAACATGTATAAGCGTGATAGTGGCCCGTCGAGGCGCACTCCTGACAAGTAATCTTGACAAGTAACAAGTAACCTGACATGAAATGATAATCTTGAAACGCTGTTGCGACAGCTATCCTGACTTGCTAAGTAACTCTTGTCTTGACACCGTGGTTGATTTTCTTGATTGTGCCTGAACAACGTACCTGTCTCGTCTTGCATCATGTATAGGACATGGATTCCTGGTTACCACGGTCAGGGATTCATAATAAATTTGACTAGGTTAATGACTAGATTGATCAAGTAGTTCATATAGAGAGATTTTTTCAGTTACAGGCGATCTCGTTATCCTGGCCATACCTGAGGGACTTGTAGCCTGCCGACAAGTATGACACATTTTCAGCCTACTGTCATGTGGGACACTTCTTGAAATTAAGTATTAAAGCACACTGTCATGTGTTGCACTCCAAGTCACCTAATAATTCTTGTAACTCTAATAAATCACCTCGCCTGGATAACCTGGATAGCTACAGGGCTTGTGACTGTGGGAACATCTCATTGCATCTTGCTAGTAACTAGGTTTGTGACAACCCTAGTTAGTTAAAGTATCAAGCTGTACTCTTGCTTGGCCGTGATTGATGGATGGAGTCTAGTCTTGTCCAGACAGTGCCAGTATATGCTTACTTCAGTGCATTATTGTTTATGCTTTACTCTTGTCGATAAATAGTTAAGGACTAAGTTCTGTTCAGGTGAAGGGTTACAATCCCGGTTCTTGTTTGGTTTACGGGTTGTAACTTGGTTTCCAGAATAGTTTTTTAGTTATCTTATCATTTGTTATCCTATCTTTCTAACCATGTCTTCTTGTTACTTAATCATGTTCATTTATTTGTATCTTTTATTTATTAACCTGCTGGTTTTAGTTCATAAGTGAAGCCTCCCTTGTGGCACTTGCTCTTCTGGGTTCTGACCCAGCTGGTTTTGTATGGCCAGATTTCGGAGTAGCACTCGAGGATCTACCTGTCTTCCAGCCATATGGTGAACACCAGACGTAATCCTGGCAACGAGTGGGTTTCTTATTTTGCTCTCCCACTCTATTGTAAAGTATTCTTTTGAAGCGTTTAGCCGCCGAGCAAGTATTAGCTCGTGTTGAAACTTATTTCTGTCTGCCTAAGAGCTGTAACATGATTGAAAAATCTAGGGTTGAACATGTATGACTTAAACTCTTGCTAGTCTTCGTATTTTGTTTGACTAGCTTCATGATCATCTGAATATGTAATGTTTGGGACGCCTTACTTTGTATGTCTGACGATCTAATATCTTGTAACATTTACTTGTTTGCTTGAGATTGAGACACTAGGCTTGTTCTTGACCATAAGGGGACTGTTGGCTTGTAGACAAACCCTCATGCATCTAGACAGCCGTGACCGTATTGCGAGGTGGGTTGCACTTCAATGCACGTAGCTGGCTGTGTCTTTCCTCCGCTCTCCAATATTCTGGTTCTGGGGCGTGACAGACGAGACGGTCCTGATATCTTCCGCTTTTGCACAAAAAGTTCGCGGAGATCTGTTACAGTGACAAGATAAGGAGAAGTCAGAGGTATATATTCCTTGATGATGTTAGGAACATGATTCCGGTTTTTGAGGTGCCCTGTTCCCTGTGTGTACAGAGAAGTACTGACTTCATTGGCATAGCTGAGTGGATTCTTGATTCGAGAAACTCTCCTTGTGCGCAACTTGGCAGGTGGCGCAGGTTGTTCTTGATGCATGTTTGATATTGTTCTACGCTGGTTAAGGTAGGTGAGCATGTCAGGGTTGTGTGTCACTTGACTACATGTCTGAGACACCTTCAATTTACCCTGCTTTGTTCTTGAAATGTGCGGGGTGGGCAGATCTTGGCTCCGGTGCTGGCCATGAGGAATGGGCAGGATGTCCTGTTGTTCTGCGTACCATTTTTCAGTACGTTTGGCGCGGCGCAGTTGAGCAGCAGAAGATGGACTTCGAGCAGAATCTAGTCTCTTGGCATTGATTTGACCGTCTTTGCCAAGAGGAGTAGGCTCTTTACCCAGAAGCATTCTTGCATTGAATGGCACAGGGGCACAATCAGTTGCATTTTACTCCAAATCCAGGACTGGAGAATGATAAGAAAATGCCATAAGACGCTTTCCTTTGTTCTGCACAGGGGCAAAAGTTAGTAATTTCTCCACCAAGTTTAGAGCTGGGGAGGAAGAAGGAGTGGCCTGGCGGCGTTGTCCCCTGATTGGTGCCTGAGCATTGGCTGGTGCACCCTCCACCGAGTTTAGAACTGGGGAGAAAGGAGTGGCCTAGCGGCGTTGTCCCCTGATTAGCGCCTGAGCATTGTTTGGCACACCCTCCACCGAGTTTAGAACCGGGGAGGAAGGAGTGGCATGGCGGCGCCGTCCCCTGATTGGCGCCTGAGCATTGGCTGGCACACCCTCCACCGAGTTTAGAACTGGGGAGGAAGGAGTGGCCTGGCGGCGCTGTCCCCTGATTGGCACCTGAGCATTGGCCTGAGTGTTCTCTATCAATTTCAGAATTGGTGAGGAGGAAGAAGTGGCTACAGGACTTTTCTCCGTGACTGGCGCAGCAATAGTGATTGGTGCACTGGAGGACTTTGGAGTCCAGATGGCGCGCGCCTTGTTCTTGGCAGCAACAGTGGTGCGCATGGCACCCCCTGCGCCAATCATTGCTTCATAGGTAGTTTGATCGACTTTCACGACCAATGTCTTTTGTGTCGTTCCGACCGACGCAACATCGATTGAGTTGTCACTTTCTCGTCAGAGGAAAAAGTCGTCCCCAGCAGAGTCGTCATTTTGTTTGCAAAAACAAAAGTGTTCCTTTACAAACTAGAAAAAAGAAAATACAAGAGTACAATTGATTTCTGGAGAAGTACAACTATAGGAATCTGATCAGAAAACAATCACTTTATTCCTTGGACGATGCGATGTCAAAGAACAAAGTCTTTGGAGAGTGCTACAACAAGTGCTCAGGAGATTATGATCATTAGTAATACATTTCAAGTGATTTGAAACTCTATTTATAGAGTTCTAGAGATAACTGTTAAGTAGTTATCCTGATTGGTGCACACTGCAATTGGCGTGCCATTCATCCCTTGGCGCGAACGGTTAGTTTAACTGTTTGGACGCGTGGCATGTTGTGATTGATATCAGTGTTCTAAAAATCGGCCTAAGCACTAGGCGGCCGTCCGTCGCACCGAAAATCCCCTAGGCGGCGGTCCTAGGCGGCCCTTAGGCGGCCAATTTTTTTAAAAAAAAATAAAAAAAACAAAAAAATATTTGAAACAAAATTATATACTTACCTGCCGCCGTCACCGTCGCCGCCGCCGTCACCGTCGCCGCCGCCGTCGTCGTCGTCGTAGTCGCCGGTGGTGGCGACTGGTGGTGGTGGTGGTGGTGGTGGTGGTGGTGGTGGGAGGGGAGGAGGAGGAGAGGGGAGGGGAGGAGGAGGGGAGCGGAGGGGAGGGGAGAGGAGGAGTGGGGCTGCTGTCTCTCTCCTCTCCTTCCCCTTTTAATAATTTGTTTCCAAAGAAAAAAAAAAACTGAAAAAAACAACATTTTGAACGTTTCTAGGATTTGAACCCGAAACCTCACCAACATTATTTGAACTTAGGCATTGCTATGCTAGCCATAACAACTCATAAGACTTTGTGTCTTTATGTTACATATATGTTATATATAGACATATATATACATGAACAAAAAAATAAAAATAAAAACAAATCGGTGCCTAGTCGAGATGGATGCATGCAAGGGACTGAGACACCTACACTACCACCACCTCCTTCAGGTGATATCATTCTCCCTACTCCTACACCATTATCAGTACGAAGGACCACTCGTAGCAACGCGAAAAATCCTCCGGACATATATGGTTGAGACCTTGCTCAGTTTGTTTCTTATGACCATATCTCTTCTTCTCATGGAACATTTATTGTATCTTTGGATAATATTACTGTACCTAACAATTGGCAGGTTGCCAATAATGATCCAAAGTGGAAAGCGGCAATGTTCGAGGAGTTGGGAGCTCTTGAGAAGAACCACACTTGGGAGCTGGTGAGGCTGCCAGAAAAAAAGAGCACAGTCGGATGCAAGTGGGTCTTTACTGTGAAACAGAACCCAGATGGATAGGTTGAGCGTTATAAAGCTCGACTGTTGGCAAAATGATACTGTCAGGACCCTGATTTCTTTGGCAGGGAACGGTGGATGAAAGCTACACCAACTGGATGTGAAGAATGTATTTCTTCATGGAAATCTGGTAGAGGAGGTATATATGGAGATACCACCAGGATTCGGCACCAACCAGACAATGAGCAAGGTCTGCAGGTTGAAGAAGTCCCTCTATGGACTAAAGCAGTCTTCTCGGACATGGTTTGACAGATTCAAGAGGGCGATGATAGGGATGGAATATCAGCAGATCAATGCTGACCATACTGTATTCTTCAGACGGAGTGGAGGCCACATCACCATGCTTGCGTTGTATGTGGACGACATGATTATCACAAGAGATGATGAGCAGGAGATCGTCCGACTCAAAGGGAAGCTTGGCAGGAAATTTGAGGTAAAGGACCTTGGTCTTCTTCGCTACTTTTTTGGGATAGAGATCGCTCGCGACGGAGAGGGAATTGTTCTTTCTCAGAGGAAGTATGTACTGGACCTTCTTACAGAGACATGGATGTTGGATGCACGACCAACAGAAGGGTCATATGGATGCAGTGTACCAGATCTGAGGTACTTGAAGGGTGCCCCCAGAAATGGGCTGATATTTAAGAAGAACAATCACATGAGCATTGAAGGTTACTGTGATTCTGACTGGACTAGCTGTGCCGATGACAGAAGGTCTACCTCAGGATATTACATATTCGTAGGAGGCAACCTAGTCTCCTGGAGGAGTAAGAAACAGTCTGTGGTAGCCAGATCGACAGCAGAAGCAGAATACAGAGCTATGGTCCTGGAAGTTGCAGAACGGCTATGGTTGAAGAATATGCTGGTAAAACTGAAGCTGGATCAAGGAACCAAGATGAAGTTATGGTGTGACAACCAATCAGCTATTAGTTTCGCCAACAATCCAGTACAGCATGACAGGACCAAACACATCGAGATTGATAGGTTCTTTATCAAAGAGAAGCTGGATAGAGGATTGCTGGAGCTTGGCCACGTTCCGACCAGGGATCAGATAGCAGACGGACTAACCAAGGGGCTTCCCTCTGTGAGTTTGATTAGAGAATGTGACAAGATGGGCTTAGTGAATATTTTTGTCCATCTTGAGGGGGAGTGTTGGAATATTTAGTATGTTGGATGTCATATTTAGTAGATTGGAATATCCTGTAACATATTTGGTATGCCAGAATATGCCACAGGATATCCACAGTATATTCCATCATTGTAATAATGACTATAAGACTATATAAAAGCCAAGAAGACTATCAATAACATATCAAGAAATTACAATACTTCCTCTGCCAACTCTCTATGCGAGAATGCATTCTTCATATAGAACTAGTGTAGAGGCCAGCCGAAATTTACCGCCATAGAGAATAAAATATGAATAGTATTAATCTTCGCAAACGGTGCAAATGTCTCTGTATAATCAATCTCGTATTTCTTTTAAGTATCATTTCGTCAATAGTCTCCCTTATATCGATCAAATCGATCCATCTGCTTGATTATTCACCGTAAATACCTATCTACATCCTACATGCTTATTACTAGCTGGCAGGTCAACTATCTTCTAGGTGGCGTTTGATGGACAATACCATGAGCATCCAGAAAGGTTTGAAAATCATTATTCATATACTCATTTCCATTATCACTACGAAGCAACTATATCCATGCTTTGTATTGAACTTGTACCATTTTAAAAGAATTTCTTAAATTCAGCACTTCACTCTTGCTTTTTATTGGAACAACCCATGTCATGCGAGTACAATCATCAATAAAGATCACAAACCAATGGGCATCACCTAAGGTCAAATTTAGACGAATCACAAATATCATAATGAACTAACATAAACGGTACAAAGCTCTTATTCAAACTGGATGAGAACGGAACACGATGGCTGTGAGCCAGTTTACAAACATCACTTTTGAAGCTAGAAATATCACAATTTGCAAATCACTAAGGAAAAGATTTTTGTTAATATCCAAATGAGGCATGCCCTAGACGACGATCCCATAACCAAATTTCAAACACGGTTTTCGGCTCTTCCTGAGAACTATCAACCAATAAGTCTCGAGTCAAGTGGTGAGTAGTATCCGATGTCAAGTCCAGATAATACACCTTCCCCTTCTTAGTGCCATAATCAATTGTCCACCGAGTTCGGATGTCCTTAAACAGACAACAATTAGACCAAAAAATAACAACACAATATAAGACAGTGGTTAGCTGACGATAGAAATAAGATTATAATCAAGTGAAGGGACAAAAAGAAAGGTTGATATTGTCAGTGAGAGATAATGTCCTCCATAAGGATGGGAACTATACTACCGTCAGTTGTGATGACATCAGTTATAATCAAATGTCATATGTATTGTATATCAGAGTCAATTATTCATGTATTATTCGAAACATAGTCAGAAATTTTTAAGGACTTACCCTCATTACCTACAATAATGATCAAATCAACGACAAGTTCAGATTCATTCTTCCTTTCAGCAACACAGGTACGTTGTTTGTTGTAGTGGGAATCACGAGTTTGTCCTTTCCTTCGGTTTGTTGATTAACTCATAGCCGGGCCTTCGAATGACCAGGGAGGTTGCAGTGGCCACACTTTCTATTAGGACGGTAGAGCGGTCAACGTCTGATCAACCAGCATAAGAGTCGGTATAGTATCGACCTCATGAACTGGACGTACTTGTTCTGATAAGACTGGTTACGGACCACCATGACTTTATTCTTCCCTCCCTCGTTCTTTATGGCGCCCCTCATCTCCGACTCCTGACGAACATATGCATAACACGTCTGAAGTTCTAGGGGCGGATCCTTGTGCAGGACTGCAATACGAACTTGTTTAAACTGGACATCAACCCCCCCCCCCCCCCCCCCCCCCCCCCCCCCCCCCACACACACACACACACACACCACACACACACGCACCCACACCCACCAAGAAAGGTATACACACTGGTACTCTTGCTTTTTCTGATAGATCTTGAGATCCTTATCACAATTTATGGCTACCTTACTGTAGTGATCTGACTCCTGAAAATTTTCAGAGAGTTTACCAGAGTAGGTGGAAGTGGGCCTCCTATTCTGTCGGAGGCGAGACGCCTTTTGGCTCAGGGTGTAAACTCGCACTTCATTCTTTTCATCAAAGAAAGTAGTATTTAAGGCTTTCTATATCTCTGTTGCAGTCGATAAACCAATACAACGCTTCATCAATTTCGGCTTCATAGAGATACAAGCCAACTCTTAACTTTCAAATCCTCGGAGTACCAATCATCATACGTGGAATCGTCTTCGGTCGGAGGCTTAATCGAGCCACGAAGATATTTATCTTCTCTTTCCTGGCTATGTGCATCTCAATGAGAGGTGCCCATAGATAATAATTCTTCTCATCTAGCAACACTCCAATATTAAATGAGAGGTGCTCATAGTTGTCATGAATTTTCGCATCCATCGGACAATCGGGTGGAAGTCAGATCGGTGATCGGCAGTGGAAGGAGGCTGCTTACATATCAAGAAGAGAGAAAGAAGAGCTACGGCAGGTGTCAGATGTGGTGGTGGGTATTGTATCGACGATCGGCTCCGTGGCTTGCAGGTAGAGCTACACGGCCTAAAAAATTTCTTCTTGACGGTTGGCTCTGATACCAAGAAGAATTGATGGAATTAATTGTGTATCCATCTCTTTGGAGGCAAGTATATATAGAGATACAAACCCTAGTGCACCAAGTAATTACTATTACAAATCTATTCAAAGGCTTTTTATAATTAAAGAACTTCTATAACAAGACTTTCCTTAATTAAGGACTTCCTATAATTAAGTCGTTCCTTAATTAAGGGCTTCCTATAATTAAGCCGTTCAACATTGTTTACTGACAATTACAAAATTACAAAGCAACATGAATATCATTGTTGTATCTAATATGTGTACACACGAGAGGACACAAATATGCAATTGATTTCTGTGCCACCCATGCTTCACCAAAGATTTTTAACTATCCATAGTTCCGCCAAACTTACTGTTTGGTTTGAATGTTGCATAGATCAGATTCAGATTGTCTGCAGCTTGTTATCTGTGAAGTTGATTCTATTGACTTCAACTACTGGATTTAGTTCTTTTGAAGTTCACCAAATATATAAACGGAGGTATTATCTACTTGGTTTGCTTCTGTGCGTGGGGCTTGTTCGTATAGTTCTGTCTCTTTCAGCATAATCCGGGCTACAGTTTCTGGCCCCTACATGTGAAAAGAGTGGATTATTAAACATGGTTGTAAGTTTAAAGTATTTTCTTGACTGATATAAGAACTGATTTTAGTCTTTAGTGTGAGTTTGTATATATAGGGAAGCATTTGATATGGGATTCTGCAAACTTTTAAACAAGTGCAGAGATCCTTTTAAGTTGTTATTAACTACGAAACCTGTTTTTGCACAGAAACTGCATTCTGCACAAGAAAGAGCAAGGAGTCCGATGTCTACAGCTACGGTGTGGTTTTGCTTGAACTGTTAACCAGAAAGAAGGCTTTGGATGAAGCTTTTCAAGAGAATATTGACATAGTAGGCTGGGTATGCTCAACCTTGCACAGCACTAATGACATGGAAGCTGTCATCGATCCAGATCTAATGGATGAAATAGTTGCATCTGTACAATTACAGGAAGAGGTAGATGGAGTACTGTTGTTGGCTTTCCGATGTGTTTCTAAGGTGGCGAGTGAAAGGCCAACAATGAGAGATGTAGTTAAAGAACTGACCGGTATGAAGTCGAATGCTGGTGGTATGCTTAAAGAGGCAAGACACAGATCATCAGGAAATGTTGGGAAATGAGTAATTAATTTTCTTCTTGTGCATAGTGCTTAATTAGTCTCTCCATCGACACTATTCAATGGTGTCCTTAATTAGCTAATCGGGGTTGTCATTGTAGTTGTAATCGAAAACCATGCCTGACGAGTCATATGACGCATGTATTATGTATTCTACTCTAGTTTTTTGAAGAATGAGAGTGCAGTGAGATCTTTTTCACGTCTCATTTACGTTTCATATGCCTACATCTCATCCGTTTCTTCTACTTAGTTCCCCCATTGTTTTAGCACAATGACAGCTGGGCACTAACAAGTCATGCCGAAAGCCTCGTATTGAAATTAGTGAAATATGCATCTACATGGAACATAAGAAAATTTCATTCCTCGCTTAGAGGAGAGTGCCGATCCTCAAATCCAGGTTGATCAAGTCCTTCCACACAAGATGATCTGCAGGTCGGTACTTACGGTCAAGCTTAGGTCGGGTCATGTTGGTTTGGATTCCATCAAATTTTGGTTGGCCATGATATTCAAGGTATTTATGAAATTTTCTGCCTAATGGCAAGTGGTCAATTGTACTCACTGCTCAAACACTGTTGCATTGATTTACTGGGCAATCAGAATCAGCATATTGACTAGTTCAATCCTCCTGTTCAACTGTTGTAACTTGTATGTTAAGGATTCCATAATATAACAGTAGACATAACAATGCTTCTACTTTCTGTTGAAAACCACTTATCACACAACTGAATCAAACATTTACACTCTCTATCGGCTATCAATATTGAAATTCCACATTTTATGTCGAAAAGAATAGGATTATTTAGTCTTAGAATCTAGTATAATATTCGAAATTTACTTTTAGGTCTCCATATTGCCCATAAGAGGGTCTAGGTTTCATCCCGACGGTTGACTTGGACTGACCGTCAAAATGGAGACCTAAAATTAAATTTTCAATATTATAGGAGATACTAAAACTAAATGTAAATTTCGAACATTATGGAGACCTAAATGAGAAGTAACCGTCAGACCAAGTCACCGTGAGGACGAGGTCCAGATTCTGTTCTGGACAAAACCTAAATTTTGTATACTAAACTTAGAACATGAAACTAAATAACCGAAAAGAATAATTAATACAGCCAGCATATAATGTAGTACTAAAAAAAACATTATGCCTATCTACCATGTTCTGAAACTATTGAGAAACAGAAAGGCCAAAGTACAAAATATGATGGACACCTGAAATGTATTTATATATACATATATACATTCTACTAAATTAATTAGCATATCTAGAGGAAGAAACTGGAGAAGAAAGAAATTTATGATGTACAAAAAAGAACTACTTTCGTCAATCATTTGAAGCCTTTCTATCCTTTGTTTTGTGAGCTCAACTGAAAGAGTACCTCCATATGTATAGTTCGATGCTCTCAGAAGGACTTTCAATGCTACTGAGTTCCGTATGTTAGTAATTTTGTCCGTTGATTCACGGAAAGAAGATAATAAATAATTGCGAAAGCGCACCTGAATTTATTGTTTGCTTTGGTCGATCTTGTAGCGATCGTCTCTTCACGCGGTTCGATCTTCCAACTTACTACGATCCTTACTAACAAAGACGTATTCTTTCTCTCTCTCTTTTGATGATGATGCAGAAGAATATATATTCTAAGTTTTTGATATTTCTAATTTGGTCCCCTCGTCAAATTAGATTTATCTCTGGTATCTACACACTATTTCCATGGAAATTATACTCTTAAGCCTATTTTCATTTAGACCACTTTAATTTGACTTACTTATTTAGATATTCCAACGCAATTAATTATACATGTGTGGCACTAATAGTTGAATAATTCCAACAACCTTTCACTAGGTCACATATGTAACCTTACAATTGTGTTAACTTTATGAGCTCAAAAATTGTATCTTAACCTTAGGGTATATCCAGACAATCTCGTCTATTAACCATATCAATATAGGATCAAATAGACATTCGTCACATTTAGCGTAACTAAACCGTCAAATGTCACATATACCAATATAGCTAAACGACATAGATCAGTCATGGACACGTAGCATAGAAATTACACGCAATGTGATCAACACATGTCTATTTTCAATTGGTCCTCCTTTACTTTAATGAGATAAATACTTTAATATAATGAAAACAGAATGAACTGAATTTTTCATATATCTGATCAGAAAAATATTCAAAATACTTGAATACGTAAATGTGTCCAAATCCAAATGTAACACCCAGTTTTCCAGGAGAGGGTAATTTTGAAATTTTGTAATTATAATTATTATTTAATGGTATTTATTTCATGTTATGATTTTTAGTGATATTTAATTATTTTTAAACTATTTAAATTCATGACTTATGATTTGGTGTCTTGCTAGTGTTCATTTCCAGACTGAGGGATATTTTAGTCATTTTTGTAATTTTAAGAATTATTTGGGATTATTAATTATTATTTAAATTTATTAGAATTTATTGAATTTATGAGAATTTTTAGGAATTATTTGAGATAGTTTGAACTAGGTTGACTTTTGACTAGTGTTGACCTTGTAGACCTACCTAGAAGTTAACCCTAGTTAGTGGGTCATGGTTAGGTCAAGTGACTCTAGTCTAACCTAGCCTAGCACTTGGTTTAAGTCATTTTAGCAATAGGATTAGAAAGTCATAAGTCATGGTTTGTGATTTTAGAACCTTTATTAAATCATTTAGCTCATAGCCTTGTAGTTTGGCCCAAAGCCCAAGACAAATTCCAAAAACCTAAGCCTAGACTAAGTGGCCAGCCACCATATCATCTTTGGGAACAACACCCTATAAAACCCCTCCCAAATCTAGGGTTGCCTCTTTTCTTTAGGAAGAGCCATATTTTCAAGGAGGTGAGTTCTTGTCTTAATAAATTCATAATAAATCCATTATAGGTCCTAAAATCCCCAAATTAGTTGCAATAGTTTCTAATACTGTTCTTCTTGCTGTTATGAATGATTTGGTTCAGTTTGGAGTTGATTAGGATTGATTGGGATACCAAGCAAGGAGCTAGCAAAGGACTTTTTCCATTGAAGTTTCACAATGAGGTATCTTCTTCAAATCTCAATGAAAATTCATGTAGTTTTCACCAATAGGAAGCCCTAAGGGTCCCCCTAATGCCTGGATAAGTTTCGAGTCGAGTGTCGGAGGATTCGTGTCCATTCTGGACACGTATCAGTACACTGGTTAGGTGTTCGACATAATGCCACAGAGGGCCTGTCGATCGAGATAACCCATTGTTTTTGAATAGGAATTAGGTTTTTGTTCTTGTTTATTGATTCATGTCTTCGTGTCATAGATTTCGTGTCGTGGTGTGTCGTTTTGATGTTGTGGACACGCGCGCGCACATGCTCGCACGCTGCTACAGGGATCCCCTGCCTATCGGGCCCTGTAGCGGACACGACACGAACCTTCTGGACACGAAACTTTATGGGAGCCTCGGGGCACCCACTGACACTCCATGTGTCAAGTTTCGTGGTCCCACGTGGCGTATCGAGTGAGAAATCCTCGACGCACGAGTTTCTCTATGTTCTGTGCTGTGTGTTCTTTTGTTTCTGATACGGGTTTATAAGTCTGACACGGCGACACGAGGCCAATGTGCAGACACTTGGACGTGGACACCTAGACCTATGCTAGGTGGGGACACGAGCACGTGGCCTAACTCGTGCTGTTTTGTGTGCACGACACGCGTGCACACACGCACGAGGCAGTGCACTGCTGTGCAGAGCCAGTGTGCTGTTCTGAGTTTCTCTTGTTGTGGACACGTTGTGTCTTGATTGTTGGACACGAGACACTTCCTATATCATGTTCACACCCTATATTAGTATTACCAACCAATGTTTAGGCACTTTAGTTTATTTTAATCATCATTTCAAATACTTCCCAAAGTCTGATACATGGTTACATTTCCTTATTTTTTTTCCAGTTTTCGATTATAGAATTAGACATTCATTTTGATTAATTTAATGTAGCTACTTACCTGTTTAAGTTTCATTTATGGTACTCCCATAGGTTATCTACCTATGTGCAAGTTTTGGGATGTTTAGTTGGGTTTTTGAATTCGAAATGGGATTTGCAAGGGTGGACTTGTTTCAGGAAAAACTAGAATTTATTTCCTTTTTCCTTTTTCTTATTAACTGTTGATTTCATTACATATATGGGTGTAAAACTGAAAACTAAGTTTGCAAACTGATTTTGGGTTCATATTGAAATGTTTTGAATGTTCTTCATGTGGACTGAACTGGGAATTGGTTTGGTTTATTTGTTAAAACCTGAGATTGAGTTTGTTTAACCCAGTTGTAGGCTGTTTTGGGGTTCAGTAGATGTACATGAGTTGGTTGATACATGATACACTGTTTCTTTTAACTAAGTTCCTGTCTTTAAACCTGAGAATACTAGAGTGGTTATTGGCAGGTTTTTAAATGAAGATGGATTGCCCTTCCTTTTCCCTTACTGTTTTTCCTGTGAACACTGGGATACACACATGTTTCCCTTTTCTTTCACTGATTTCACTGCCTGCTAACACAGGCACACACACACAGTATTTTCTTTCACTGCTATTAACTTCCTGCACACACAATGTATGCATACACACACTTTGAATTCCTGTGCACACTGTTTTACTTCTCCTTCTTCACTGTCACTTTCCTGCACACAACTCACTAGAGCACACCCTCACTGTTATTACATTTGCCTGTCTGCCAGATTTTGCCACTGTTTTGCACATTGCTCACACATGTATGCCATATCCACACACTTTCCTTTCTTTCACTATTTGTATTTCCTGAATACACACACTAGCACCCTCTCTCTCTTTCTTTATATTATATTCCTTTACATGTAGGCCATGATTGCTTATAGGCTTATACATTGTGTAGATGTGAAATTGTGTGAGTAAATATATATATATATCTATACATATATATATATTTCCTTGTTAGCTAGTGATGTAGGTTTACATTTAGCCTAGATTGTGTACTATATTATTGTGTGTTAATATATGGGTGTAATAGTGAGGTTGTGACTTGCTAAGGATTCTAGAATTAGCTAAGCCTTGTGATATAATTTGTATAGGCTTGCCTAGCCTTGTTAGGCATGGTGCTAGCTAGTATAGATTGGAATAGCCTAGTTTAGACTCAACTAGACTTGGTTGACCTAGTTTGACTTCTAGGGTTGACCAAAGTTGACCAAAAGTTGACTTTGGCCTAGATTGACCTAGAATCATGTAGAATGTATAATAGGACTCCATTTTACTATTCTGGACTTGTTGTGACTTGTGCTGTTCTATAGGAGACAGACACCACTCCTCGGACAGTATATTCTCTTCAGACACTCAGGCTATCAGGCGAGTACATTCTCTGACCGTTTCATACTTGTATGGATTTATATTCTTGCTTTAGATTACTGTACTTGATGCTGATACGATCTTTATCACGGATTGGTACTATATAGATCTTCTTCTGAGATGTTATCTCCTTGTATTCACTAAGTACATATTGTGATGTGCGTTTCACTTACATGTTATATTTATTGAATACCCTTATCATTGTACACTCATTGTGCATATTGTACTCTCAGTATCATATTGAGCCATTGTACAAGCCATTGTACAAGTCATTGTACAAGCCATTGTACAAGTCATTGTATAAGGTAACGTAACTGAATTGGATCCTTGTGTATTGATTGGAGAGGGGGAGTAGAAAATGGTTATGTGATCAATCGTATTGTATAAGAAATTGTATATGTCCATTGTACACCCACGTACAAAGGAGTCCCATTTTATTGTATAACCTAACCCGTTTACATAACCATATTATGCTCTAAAATCACATGTTCCTTACAGTCTTACTTATCATATTTAGATATTTCATGTTATCAAATCTCTACTGTTTTCATATATCTTCTTCTTCAGCGTTTCATGTACTTTACTCTATTGTATGCTTTATATTTCCTAACTCGTTATGAACTGCGTGAGATGTTTTGTGCTCGCTCCCGTCCTGACTGGACCCGTTGAAAATTTTACAGAGGATGAGGAGGAGGCCTGCATAGACACCTACTATGGGGCAGCTGTAGATGCCATGTGTGACCCAGATTTCTAGCCTGATCCACTAGTTTAGAGACTGAGGCTCCCTAGTCTAGGTTTTCTATTTTCTGTCATTTGAGATCTAGATTGTATATATTCTTTCATTTCAGTACTAGAGTCTTGTATTGAGATGGATGTTCTGATTTGTTATGTCAGTAGACACTTAGACTCTCTGGTTGTATTTATGTGGTTTTTCCTTCATTCCAGTATTTATCTATCTATCTTCCTATCTGTCATTCTGCTTTAGATGTGATTGAGACTGTATATTGCTATGTCACCTCCATTCGGAGTGTATACACTATACAGGTACCTTTATATTTGTTAGATAATTGACCTAGGACAGCGTTCTATCGCCGACACTGCGGCGTAGGCTGGGCGTTGTTACGTTCTCGTGCCCTTACTCTAGGGTACGGGTCGTGACACGTTTTTAGTGGTGGCCCATGCAGGTCGAGTTTATGTAGTGGTATTCGAACTAGAGTATCACTACAGCCTGCAGTAGGATTAGGATATTTTGAGGTACTCAATCACATTAGAAAAAACTCTTAATCAGATTCCTTTTGTCTAAAATTGTTGCTTATTGACTCCCTTGGATATAAACTGATCTCCTTTGAATTTTTGCTTCATTCTGAGAAATTGTTTCTTGTTTTGATCTGTCTTCATGATGGTTATGAAGACATGATCTCATCGCTTCGGTTCGGGGGATACTATCGAGAGGCTGGCCACCTCTCGTCCTGTTCATCAGGGCCTCGAGACCGCAGCTTCTGTTGTGCCGACTCAGGTTGGCGTTTCTGCTACATTAGAGGTACACCTCTATCTGTACAGAGATTTTCTCCCGTCATTTCTGATTTCTCTCAGCAGCGGTGATTCATGCAGCATCAACAGCAGACCAGGGGAAACAGCCAGGGCGAGCTTTCGCCATGACAGCCGAGGATGCTCAGGCCGTTGGAGATCTAGTTGCAGGTTTCGTTCTTTTGATTCAATTCTGAAATTCCTATCTTGAAATTCAGTTCCATCTATTCCTATCTGTTTCTTCATTGTCGATAAGTTTGATCTGGTGTTTCTGTATGATTTAATTTTCTTCTGAGATAAGTCGTATGGGCTAGGTAGCCTCGATTATAAGATTTTAGAATCCTCTAGGGTCATGCTAGCAAGCATAGTGAGGACATATAGTCGGACTATGGACGTATTTCTCGGGTGTGGGAATTTAAGGTTTTCGCTGCCAAGCGCGCGGCAATGCGAAAATTTTAAATACCATAGTTCTAGAAGTATGTACCATAGTTGAGGACTCTGTGATTATCGTAGCCTTGCTCACTGGCATGACAGAGATTCTGAGTATCATGGTTTTGGACAGACGCATATGATTATCTGACGGTATGTTTGAGACTCTGATTTTGGGGTGTTTGACCTAGAAGGACTACTGCCATTTTAATTTCGAGGACGAAATTTTTCTAAGGTGGGTAGGATTGTAACACCCAGTTTTCCAGGAGAGGGTAATTTTAAAATTTTGTAATTATAATTATTATTTAATGGTATTTATTTTATGTTATGATTTTTAGTGATATTTAATTATTTTTAAACTATTTAAATTTATGACTTATGATTTGGTGTCTTGCTAGTGTTCATTTCCAGACTGAGGGGTATTTTAGTCATTTTTGTAATTTTAAGAATTATTTAAGATTATTAATTATTATTTAAATTTATTAGAATTTATTGAATTTATGAGAATTTTTAGGAATTATTTGAGATAGTTTGAACTAGGTTGACTTTTGACTAGTGTTGACCTTGTAGACCTACCTAGAAGTTAACCCTAGTTAGTGGGTCATGGTTAGGTCAAGTGACTCTAGTCTAACCTAGCCTAGCACTTGGTTTAAGTCATTTTAGCAATAGGATTAGAAAGTCATAAGTCATGGTTTGTGATTTTAGAACCTTTATTAAATCATTTAGCTCATAGCCTTGTAGTTTGGCCCAAAGCCCAAGACAAATTCCAAAAACCTAAGCCTAGACTAAGTGGCCAGCCACCATATCATCTTTGGGAACAACACCCTATAAAACCCCTCCCAAATCTAGGGTTGCCTCTTTTCTTTAGGAAGAGCCCTATTTTCAAGGAGGTGAGTTCTTGTCTTAATAAATTCATCATAAATCCATTATAGGTCCTAAATTCCCCAAATTAGTTGCAATAGTTTCTAATACTGTTCTTCTTGCTGTTATGAATGATTTGGTTCAGTTTGGAGTTGATTAGGATTGATTGGGATACCAAGCAAGGAGCTAGCAAAGGACTTTTTCCATTGAAGTTTCACAAGGAGGTATCTTCTTCAAATCTCAATGAAAATTCATGTAGTCTTCACCAATAGGAAGCCCTAAGGGTCCCCCTAATGCCTGGATAAGTTTTGAGTCGAGTGTCGGAGGATTCGTGTCCATTCTGGACACGTATCAGTACACTGGTTAGGTGTTCGACATAATGCCACAGAGGGCCTGTCGATCGAGATAACCCATTGTTTTTGAATAGGAATTAGGTTTTTGTTCTTGTTTATTGATTCCTGTCTTCGTGTCATAGATTTCGTGTCGTGGTGTGTCGTTTTGATGTTGTGGACACGCGCGCGCACACGCTCGCGCCCTGCTACAGGGATCCCCTGCCTATCGGGCCCTGTAGCGGACACGACACGAACCTTCTGGATACGAAACTTTATGGGAGCCTCGGGGCACCCACTGACACTCCATGTGTCAAGTTTCATGGGCCCACGTGGCGTATCGAGTGAGAAATCCTCGACGCACGAGTTTCTCTATGTTCTGTGCTGTGTGTTCTTTTGTTTCTGATACGGGTTTATAAGTCTGACACGGCGACACGAGGCCAATGTGCAGACACTTGGACGTGGACACCTAGACCTATGCTAGGTGGGGACACGAGCACGTGGCCTAACTCGTGCTGTTTTGTGTGCACGACACGCGTGCACACACGCACGAGGCAGTGCACTGCTGTGCAGAGCCAGTGTGCTGTTCTGAGTTTCTCTTGTTGTGGACACGTTGTGTCTTGATTGTTGGACACGAGACACTTCCTATATCATGTTCACACCCTATATTAGTATTACCAACCAATGTTTAGGCACTTTAGTTTATTTTAATCATCATTTCAAATACTTCCCAAAGTCTGATACATGGTTACATTTCCTTATTTTTTTCCAGTTTTCGATTATAGAATTAGACATTCATTTTGATTAATTTAATGTAGCTACTTACCTGTTTAAGTTTCATTTATGGTACTCCCATAGGTTATCTACCTATGTGCAATTTTTGGGATGTTTAGTTGGGTTTTTGAATTCGAAATGGGATTTGCAAGGGTGGACTTGTTTCAGGAAAAACTGGAATTTATTTCCTTTTTCCTTTTTCTTATTAACTGTTGATTTCATTACATATATGGGTGTAAAACTAAAAACTAAGTTTGCAAACTGATTTTGGGTTCATATTGAAATGTTTTGAATGTTCTTCATGTGGACTGAACTGGGAATTGGTTTGGTTTATTTGTTAAAACCTGAGATTGAGTTTGTTTAACCCAGTTGTAGGCTGTTTTGGGGTTCAGTAGATGTACATGAGTTGGTTGATACATGATAAACTATTTTTTTTAACTGAGTTCCTGTCTTTAAACTTGAGAATACTAGAGTGGTTATTGGCAGGTTTTTAAATGAAGATGGATTGCCCTTCCTTTTCCCTTACGTTTTTCCTGTGAACACTGGGATACACACATGTTTCCCTTTTCTTTCACTGATTTTACTGCCTGCTAACACAGGCACACACACACAGTATTTTCTTTCACTGCTATTAACTTCCTGCACACACAATGTATGCATACACACACTTTGAATTCCTGTGCATACTGTTTTACTTCTCCTTCTTCACTGTCACTTTCCTGCACACAACTCACTAGAGCACACGCTCACTGTTATTACATTTGCCTGTCTGCCAGATTTTGCCACTGTTTTGCACATTGCTCACACATATATGCCATATCCACACACTTTCCTTTCTTTCACTATTTGTATTTCCTGAATACACACACTAGCACCCTCTCTCTTTCTCTATATTATATTCCTTTACATGTAGGCCATGATTGCTTATAGGCTTATACAATGTGTAGATGTGAAATTGTGTGAGTATATATATATATATATATATATATATATATATATATATATATATATATATATATATATATATATATATATATATATATATATATATATATATATATATATTTCCTTGTTAGCTAGTGATGTAGGTTTACATTTAGCCTAGATTGTGTACTATATTATTGTGTGTTAATATATGGGTGTAATAGTGAGGTTGTGACTTGCTAAGGATTCTAGAATTAGCTAAGCCTTGTGATATAATTTGTATAGGCTTGCCTAGCCTTGTTAGGCATGGTGCTAGCTAGTATAGATTGGAATAGCCTAGTTTAGACTCAACTAGACTTGGTTGACCTAGTTTGACTTCTAGGGTTGACCAAAGTTGACCAAGAGTTGACTTTGGCCTAGATTGACCTAGAATCATGTAGAATGCATAGTAGGACTCCATTTTACTATTCTGGACTTGTTGTGACTTGTGCTGTTCTATAGGAGACAGACACCACTCCTCGGACAGTATATTCTCTTCAGACACTCAGGCTATCAGGCGAGTACATTCTCTGACCGTTTTATACTTGTATGGATTTACATTCTTGCTCTAGATTACTGTACTTGATGCTGACACGAACTTTATCACGGATTGGTACTATATGGATCTTCTTCTGAGATGTTATCTCCTTGTATTCACTAAGTACATATTGTGATCTGCGTTTCACTTATATGTTGTATTTATTGAATACCATTATCATTGTACACTCATTGTGCATATTGTACTCTCAGTATCACATTGAGCCATTGTACAAGCCATTGTACAAGTCATTGTACAAGTCATTGTACAAGTCATTGTATAAGATAACGTAACTGAATTGGATCCTTGTGTATTGATTGGGGAGGGGGACTAGAAAATGGTTATGTGATCAATCGTATTGTATAAGAAATTGTATATGTCCATTGTACACCCACGTACAAAGGAGTCCTATTTTATTGTATAACCTAACCCGTTTACATAACCATATTGTCCTCTAAAATCACATGTTCCTTACAGTCTTACTTATCATATTTAGATATTTCATGTTATCAAATCTCTACTGTTTTCATATATCTTCCTCTTCAGCGTTTCATGTACTTTATTCTATTGCATGCTTTATATTTCCTAACTCGTTATGAACTGCGTGAGATGTTTTGTGCTCGCTCCCGTCCTGACTGGACCTGTTAAAAATTTTATAGAGGATGAGGAGGAGGCCTGCATAGACACCTACTATGGGGCAGCTGTAGATGCCATGTGTGACCTAGATTTCCAGCCTGATCCACTAGTTTAGAGACTGAGGCTCCCTAGTCTAGGTTTTCTATTTTTTGTCATTTGAGATCTAGATTGTATATATTCTTTCATTTCAGTACTAGAGTCTTGTATTGAGCTGGATGTTCTGATTTGTTATGTCAGTAGACACTTAGACTCTCTGGTTGTATTTATGTGGTTTTTCCTTCATTCCAGTATTTATCTATCTATCTTCCTATCTGTCATTCTGCTTTAGATGTGATTGAGACTGTATATTGCTATGTCACCTCCATTCGGAGTATATACACTGTACAGGTACCTTTATATTTGTTAGATGATTGACCTAGGACAGCGTTCTACCGCCGACACTGTGGCGTAGGCTGGGCGTTGTTACGTTCTCGTGCCCTTACTCTAGGGTGCGGGTCGTGACACCAAATAGCACTAGAACACAAACTCCTACTATATTGTCATATTCTCAAATAAGATAGCACCCATATGAGCAGTGCGCTCATGAAAGGCCTTAGGTGATAACCCTTTTGTGAGCAGATCCACTAACAAGGAGTTTGTCCCAATGTGCTACGGACAAATCACCATTCTCAATTCTCTTACACAATTCGAAGTTTTATGTCAATATGCTTCGACTTTTGTAAGCTCATGTTGTTATTGGAATATAATATTGTTGATTTATTGTCACAATATAATTTTAGCGGTCTTTCAACACCCGCTAGTATACACAGCCCAGTGACAAAATTCTGCAACCATATTCTATGATTAGATGTCTCAAAGCACGCTATAAACTCTGCTGCCATGGTGGAAGAAGCTATGAATGTCTATTTGACACTCTTCCAAGATACAGCTCCACCAGCTAACAGGTAAACATAAAATGATGTGGATCTCATGTTGTCTTGACATCTAGCAAAATCAGATTCGGAATACCCTAGATGTGGATCTCATGTTGTCTTGACATCTAGCAAAATCAGATTCGGTATACCCTATGATCTCTAAACTATCCGATCTCCTATAAGTGAGCATGTAATCTTTTTTCTCTGTAAATATCTCATGACCCGTTTGGTTGCTTTCCAATGATCTATCCCACGGTTTCTTAAATATCTGCCTAGAATCCCAACTATGTACGCAATATCCGAACGCGTACACATCTAAGCATACAATAGACTCCATACAGCTGATGAATAGGGAAATAATTGCATTTCTTTAATTTCAAGGCTATTTTTAGGACACTGATTGAGACTGTACTTGTCTCCTTTAGCGAGATGGGTGTCACCTAGTTAGCATTCCTGTATGCCAAGTTTTGTAAGCACTTTATCGATATAGTTCCTTTGTGATAATCCAATAATACCTAGAGAACGATCTCGGTGTATCTGGATTCCTAATATAAAATAGGCGTCACCAAGATCTTTTATCTGAAAGTTATTTGATAGAAATTTCTTAGTATCGTGCAACATGCCTGTATCATTTGTGGCAAGCAGTATGTCGTCAACATACAAAACCAAAAAAAATATGTTTACTCCTACTGAATTTGTAATACACAATCTTCAACAATGTTTACCTCAAAACCGAACGAGGTAACCACTTTGTGAAATTTGTAGTATCATTAACGAGAAGCTTGCTTGAGTCCATAAATAGATTTTTGTCAGTTTATAAACCATATTCTTTGGACTCCCAATACAAAGTTTTCTGGTTGCACCATATAAATTGTTTCGTCAATATTACCATTGAGAAGTGCCTCCATTTGATGTAACTCAAGATCAAAATGTACAACAAGTGCCATGATTGTTCTAAAAGGGTCTTTTAAAGAAACTGAGGAGAAAGTCTCTTTAAACTCAATCATGTTAGCCCATAGGTCATGGTCAAACCTAATTTCGATAATTGTTTGAACTCTGATTTGATAAACTTACAAATAAATAATCTGCAGATTGCTTCTTACTGAACCATGATGGCTACGACATCATCGAAGTCTCACTACTAAAATATGATCTATTAGCGACGTAATTTAGCGACGGCATAAAATTACGTCGGTAGATATGGAATATAGTGACTCCTTTATATAAACATCGCAAAACGTCGCTGAATTGCGACGTTCAGCGACATGAGTTAAATTACGTCGCTGAATAGCGACTTTCAGCGACATATTATTGAAATATGTCGCCATATATTAAAATTTTGCGACGTTTAGCGATGGCCTCTCTTGGCGTCGCTAACATTTTTACTTAGGGTACACCGTTTCCTTTTTTCCCCCTCACTCGAAAATTCCAATTTCCCTCGAGCTCCCTCGGCGACCCCTTCCCCCCCCCCCCCGGCGACTCCCTCCCCCCCGGCGACTCCCTCCCCCTCCGGCGACCCCTACCCCCCCGTCGAGCTCCTTCTCCTCGAGCTCCTCCTCCTCGAGCTCCTCCTCCCCCAATCCGAGCTCCTCCTCCTCTTCCTCAGGTAAACCCTAACCTAACTCCTCTCCCTCCTCCTCCTCCTCCTCCTCCGTCTCCATCCCGCACACACCCACTGTCTGTGCAGTTCTGATACTTCGACCCAGAACAGTTGTTTGGACACTGACACGACCCTTGGACACATTTGTATGCACACAAACACATACGACCCCTCTTGACATGTTTTGGATTTTATATAGGTTGTGGGGTTTGGCAGTTGAAATACAATCTCAGGTTTTCCTGAGATTGAGTTTGGAATTTCTGAGATACAAGGTTGGGTTTAGTTTGTTGACTGTGAGTTGAGTTGGGGGTTTGAGTTAAATTGAATGTTTAGAAATTGTTGGTTGTATACTCAGTTTCCTGAGATATATGTATGTGGAATAGAAATGTGTTGGCTTGGTATATTTAGTTCATATATGTAGAGTAGTGATATATAGCTGAGACTATATATGCATGAGATTCATGTGGGGTAAGGTTATGAAATATAGGGGCTTGCTATATTTGGATTTGAGATGATGTATATATCTCTATGTTACAATCTCAGTTTCTGAGTAGATATGTATATATATACTTTGATACATATAGATGACTTTGGGTTGTTTGGAGTTTGTTTGTTCTCTTAGAGGACAAGGGTTTAGCCCCTTGGGTTTTGTTTAGATTCAATGTGTGTGTGGATTTGAGATGATGTATATATACTCAGCAAGCAACAGACCCTTCCCCCCTCCCTTTGTCTGTTCTCTTAGAGGCCAAGGGTTTAGCCCCTTGGGGTTTTGTTTAGATTCAATGTGTGTGTGGGTTAAATTGGAGAGTTTGAGAGTGAGTTCTAGTGTGTCAGGTATTACATAATTGCACAAGTCTTATTCGGTTTTCGGATTTGGACCGAAGTCGAAACCCAAAAGTGAAACCGAATTAGAAATTTAAGTATTTTAAAAACCAAAACTGAACCAATTTTTTTTAATGATTCGGTTCAGTTCGCTTTTCGGTCCAAAACCGAATAATGCTTATGCCTAGTAATATGTATGTATGCCTGATATTTAAGAAAATTAATAAATTCCCACACCGTTTATTCGAATCTTATATATATATATATATATATATATATATATATATATATATATATATATATAGTGAGAGAAAATATATATATATATATATATATATATATATAGTGAGAGATATCCTTCGAGAGATTGCTAGTTGGAGAAATGGAAAAGTGCTTTAATTTTCTTGTGGGGAAAATGTCACGACCCGCACCCGGATATACGGGTACGGATACGTGGGCCACGTCCAGCCTACGCCGCTATGTGAGTGTTAGGAAGAACTGATATCAGTTGGTATCAGTTGATAGGTAAACGGGGAAGAATTTTAGAATCAAGTATCAATCAACCTTTCCTATCTTGGTATGAAATATCTGATATAAAGAGGATATGATATCAAGTCGAGTAGAGGAATTGGCTTGGGGCATAGGCTAATAGGTCATGTACACTCATGTGCACTGGTATGCACTGATGTGCAAGTGATGAAGGGAAGAAAAGGGTCAAGTGTAAGGCAGGCTAGGAGTACTACCCTGTAGACAGTGAGCTCAGGTACGCAGAGCCATGCCCTGCCCGAGTTGCACCCCTACACACGACCATGTCTCTCTACTATAATATACACTAGGAAGTTCAACTTAGTCAACTCAACTTCACCCAGTTTGACTAGTTACTGCGCTGAACATGTGTGTCCATCTTTGCAGAATTATTTCCAAATGGATATGAATTACTACTTGCGGAATCGTTCATGGATGTACAATCGTCGTCCTAATGATATGTGTGGTGTACGGGATAAATACATAGCGGGAGTAGAGCAGTTCCTGCAGTTTGCTAAGGCGTTCCCTCGGTACATGGACGGCACCAAAATTAAGTGTTCGTGTGTGAAATGTCATAACGTGAAATATTATCCAGAAGTGGAAGTGACATATCATTTGTACTCGAGGGATTTTACGCCTAATTACTATCAATGGACCGCACACGGAGAACTTGTGTCTTTAGCATCAGAGCCGGAGCCTTATGTTGAGCCGTATATGCATGCAAGAACATATTTTGTTTCAGATAATCATGCATATGATGACGGGTGCGTGAACATGGTTTTCGACGCTGCGGGGCCTAGTTTCGTTCATGATGCAGCTGAGGAGGCACCGAATGTCGATGCTGCAAAGTTCATGAAGTTGCTGAAGAATGCAAGGACTCTATTGTATCCTGGTTGTGAGGATCATTCACCGTTGGAGGTGGTTACAAGACTGTTGAGAATTAAGTCAGATTTTAACATGTCGCAAGAATGCTACAACCGAGTGTTGGAGTTGATTATAGAGATCTTGCCGGCGGGTGCTAAGTTACCTAAAGACTTCTATCGGTCTAAGAGGATGGTAAGATCGCTCTGGATGGGATACGAGAAAATCGATTCTTGTCGCAATGGGTGCATGCTGTACTACAAAGACGACAAGGATGCAGATGTGTACAGATTTTTTGGTGCTGATCGCTATAAGACAACTAGTACAGGAAGGTCTACCGGTGCAAGAAGACCGACTAATTCAATGCACTACTTACCTTTAACGCCGCGGTTGCAAAGATTATTTATGGTGAAAGAGACGGCCAAAAATATGAGTTGGCACATGCGAGAACAGATTGAAGGAGTGTTGGATCACCCATCCGATGGAGAAGCGTGGAAGCACTTTGATCGAGTGTATCCTGATTTTGCTTCAGATTCGCGTAATGTCAGGTTGGGGCTATATTCTGACGGTTTTACTCCTTTTGGTCTTTTGGGATCCCAGTATTCGTGCTGGCCTGTGATTGTCACTCCGTATAACCTACCGCCTTAGATATGTATGAAGACTCAGTACATGTTTCTAACCGTTATAATTCCTGGTCCGAACAATCCCAAGAGGAACATTGATGTGTACTTACAGCCTTTGATAGATGAGTTGAATTAGTTATGGAAAGTAGGCGCTAACACGTACGATGTTTCCAGGAAGCAAAATTTTCAGATGAAGGCAACCCTTATGTAGACCATCAACGACTTTCTGGCCTATGGAATGTTATCTGGATGGAGCACTCATGGCCGTCTCTCATATCCATATTGCATGGACCGTAGTAAGGCTTTTCGCTTGAAACACGAAGGAAAACCGTGCTTCTTTGATTGTCATCGACAATTTCTGCCAAAAGATCATCCGTTCAGAAGGAACAGGAATGTATTCTGTACCGACGTTGTAGAGAAGGGTGATCCACCGCCAAGGTGGTGCGGAGCCACGATATGGGAGGAGGTTAGAGATTTTCCGAGTGCTATCGAAGATCCTACAACTGGGTACAAGTGCGATAGATTTGGTAGAGATCATAACTGGACAAAGAGGAGCATATTCTGGGATCTGCCATACTGGAGTACCAATCTGATCAGACATAATCTTGATGTCATGCATATTGAGAAGAATGTGTTTGATAACATAATTAATACTGTGATGGACGTAAAGGGAAAAACGAAAGACAATCCCAAGGCCAGGTTGGACTTAGAAGAAATATGCAAATGTCCTGCATTGCATTTGATAGAGCAGAATGGAAAACAGTTCCTGCCGAAGTCAATTTACTCGCTGGACAAGGAGGATAAAGTGAGACTTTGTCGGTGGATCCAGGGCCTAAAATTTCCAGACGGATATGTGTCAAATCTGAGAAGATGTGTCGATCCGAAGGAAAATAAATTGACGGGTATGAAGAGCTACGACTGTCACGTATTCATGGAGAGGTTAATTCCGATTGCATTTCGAGAATTCTTACCGCTGGTAGTTTGGGATCCATTGACGGAGCTTAGCATATTCTTTAGGGATCTTTGTTCTAAGAAATTGCTCGTTGATCGTCTAGAAAAGCAAGAGAAGGACATTGCGGTAACACTGTACAAGCTAGAGAGGGTGTTTCCTCCTGGATTCTTCGACTCTATGGAGCATTTGTCGATTCATCTATCCTATGAGGCACGTGTTGGTGGACCCATCGAATATCGATGGATGTACCCGTTCGAGCGATATTTGAATCACCTAAAAAGAAAGGTGAAAAATAAGGTACGGGTCGAGGGTTCTATTTGTGAAGCCTATGTTCTCGAGGAGATTATAAACTTTTGTTCGATGTATTTCAATCCTTATGTTGCAACTAATAGAACGAGAGCTTCCAAAAACGACGACGGAGATCATGAATGTAATGATACAATACTGAAGGTATTCAATGCTCCAGGAAAGCCATCGGGTAAAATAAAGAAGAGATATCTGAACGATGATGAGCTAAGGGCTGCTCAGGGTGTATGTATTACTCAACTGCGACGAGGAGGAAGTAGAGAAACTGGAGGGGTAAGTAATTAATACGTCTACATTATTTTAATAGTGTTGATTATTATACTATTACATTAATTGAATAATTTTATTTTTAGCATATTTAATGATGATGTGAGGTCAGGTAGGCTACACATAATAGAAGAAGAACTAGAACAAAAAATAAGGCATTATTTTCCATCATTGTTGAGTGCATATGTAAGACTTGAGAACTCTGTAATTACCTTCCTGTATATACACTTGATTGAGAATGAGCTTAATTTCTTTTTCGTGGTATTTAGGTCGATCGTCCATACGCAAGACTTGAGAATGAGTCTATTAGAACGCTAGCCAAGGGACCAATTTATGTTGCAAAAATATGGCCAAGCTACTGTGTTAATGGGTTTAGGTTCAAGTCAACAACTTGCCCGATCAGAGACAACTTTGTGGATCTCGACTCCACCAAAAATAGTTATTTGTGTATCAGATCTTCGAACTACAAAGATGTTGATGTGGGCAACAATTTCTATGGCGTGCTACGGGAGATCGTGGAGCTGACATATAGTTATGGAATAGAGCCTGCTAAGATTGTGTTATTCAGGTGTGATTGGTTTGATCCGATTGAAGGTCAAGGTTAGAAAGTAGACAAGCACGATCTTGTGGATATAAACTATCGGCGTCGATATGAAGCCTATGAACTATTTGTCCTATCAAGTTAGGCTCAGCTCGTATACTTCACAAGTTATCCTAAACGGAGAACAACAAGGTCGGACTGGTGGACAGTATACAAGACCAAAGCTAGAAATACCTTTGAGGTTGACGATATAGCTTATCAAGAGGATGAACTACCTCTTGTAACAAATATTATAGAAGTGGACACGACGGAAGTTCCTCGTTACATATCTAATTGTGTAGAAGAAGTAGAATTATCTGAAGAGAAAGATGCAGATGAAAGTGAAGATGTAGAGGAGGAAGAAGAAGAAGAAAAAGAAGAAGATGAGCTAAACGAACTAGATGAATTTTCAGAAGAGGATTAAATCTGTACGTTTGTTTTATCATCATATTTGACACTTTAGTAACACTTTTATCATATAAATTTGTGACACTTTAGTGACACTTTTATCTGTGACTATGATATTTTTCAAAAATCTGTGATGTCTATCATATAAATATGTATTTTTGTTTTATTGTCATATGTTATTATCAGGTATGACTAGACCATCTGGACGATGCGGAGGATTTTATATTAGGCAGTCCCGTCTGCCTCGGGCTGGGGATGGAGATTCCGTACCCTCATCCTCATCTCCGAGTAAGCTATTGTACCGTTCTGTTCCCGGTCCATTACCGGGACAGGGCAGTTCCAGCAGGTTGGCGACTCCTCCCTCGTCGTCCAGCGTTCCTGATCCCGTATCCAGCATTCCTGATCCTGCGTCCAGCATTCCTGATCCCGCGTCCAGCATTCCTCCTGCCGACGGCTCCATGGGAGGAGCCGACGTCGAGCATATGGAGGACGGCGATCAGACTGATCCTGCCCAGACAGGAGGTGAGAGCGACCCTCCATGCGCTCCCCCGGGCGAGACGCGTATGGAGATTTAGATGGACGGGCCTACGAAGTAAGTTAATTAGTTAATATATATTTCTCAAATGATTATATGTACATATATATTCATGAAAATTATTATTGTATAGATATCAGCCTCTTGCAGTACAGAGACAGCTGGGGTTATTTCTGAGGTAGAACTATGGTGGGCCTTGGATTAACTACTCAGATGCTCCCGCAGATAGGAAGACCTTTTGGTTGGCCCACTTCAAGGAAAAAATTTGTTTATTTTTAAATTTTAATAATCATTTGTGTATATTATATAACTTTTCTATTTTACTTCTTGTAGAGGACCTATTTCTATCCACCACACCGGACGGCAAAGATCGAGGCCCAATTTTCTGCCGTCGCAGGCAAGCTCATCCGTGATACGATCCACGACCAGAAGTCTCGTGATCGCTCCGAAAAGCCGATCTATGGTTGGATCATGCCAGAGCAGTAGACTGCGATGAAGGCTAGATTCGCCGAGGCCAGGTATCAGGAGCGGTCTGACAAGGCCAAGGTGGCGCGGTCGAGCGCCAGTAAGTGGTGTGGTGGCTCCATTCCGATGATGGAGCATTTTCGTCGTCTGGTACGTTTCCTATGACGGACATCATTTTATATATAGTTCGATAGAATGTTTAATACTAATAATAGATAATATATTTTAACAGGTAAAAAAGGGTGAGGACCCGAACATGGTGACCGTCTTCCTGGTCACCCATAGGAGGGCTGGGGAGTTCATTGACGAGAGGGCGACGCAGGCATATGTACGTTCTATTCTTTATATTAATTTACTATAATTTAGAAAATAGGAAAATAGATATCAATATAGACTTTAGCAAACACTTACATGTTAGCAAACATTGTTCTAGGCCGAGTTTGTTCGGCTACAAGAGGAGGCGGCTGCTGCTGCTAGTGCGCCAGCAGAGGGAGGGGCTGGTACTTCCTCCCAGCCGCCTATAGCTCCATCGTCGGACGACCTCTGGATGACCGCCGTTAGCTGTCTTCAGAAGGGTACGTACTACGGTACGGGATCCTACGACGCGTATTTGGCTTTGGAGTCATCCTGGGCCCCCTCTGTCAGTGTGCAGTCTTCGGCTTCGCAGGCGTCGTCACGAGCTCAGGATATTTGTCGTCAGATCGACGAGCTGCATCGCGAGTTGTAGCAGCAGATTTCTGATCACCTTACCGCAGAGCGACGATCCGACCCTCCGATGATCACCGGACGATTTGATGCGGTCGAGCGCAGTATACAGGAGCTGATGAGTCTGCAGCAGGCTACAGCTGCCAGCTTGCACACGCTCACCGAGTCTACGCAGCGCACAAAGCATAGACAGGTCGAGCTGGAGGGATCATAGAGGACCATGTCTGCCTCACTCACTCAGGTATCGGCTTCGATTGAGGAGAGTACTCAGAGGATGGTGAGTACCCTTGCTGTGCATGGTGAGCGACTGCGAGAGCTGGAGCAGATACGTCCTCCCGGTCCATCGACGGTACCGACTCCAGACATTACATTACCTCCTACTGCCCCTACGGTGCAGCTCACCCAGGAGTAGTATGAGTACATGCTATCCCAGATGCGCGGCAGGGGTCCTCAGTGATCCAGTAGATTTTTTTATCATCTTTGTATGTATTGGCCCTATGGGCCCATTGACCGTTCTGTACACTGATTTTTATTATTATTTGACATTTGACATGTATGTTTGTGATATTTAATTTGTTGGTATTTTCATTTAGTACATATATGATATTTAGTTATAGACTGTTATGATAGGAGACTGTTATTCATCTATTAGTTGTAGACTGTTATGATGGGAGACTGTTAATTATGATGATATCTGTGACGGGGATGACAAATATACCTACGCTGGGTTATAAGCGATGATATGATATACAAAGGAGGTGCTACCTAAATTTTAAAAAAATATAATGTGTATTTTTGTGATGATGTGTGTCTGTGTTTACAGTGTATGTGAAATATAGTGTTCGGAACCATCGATAGTTTCGATTACTGTTGTATGTTTTATCTTGGATAGAAAGAGCAACTGTTCAGGGTGTACTTCTGAGAGCTTTATTATCACATCCTTCACTCTCTCTGGACGTCGTATAGGATCCCGAGAAGGTGAAGGACGTGAAGAGGAAGCTCTGAGAAGTGCACCCTGAACTGTTGCTCTTTCTATCCAAGATAAAACATAGAACAGTAAGCGAAACTGTCGATGGTTCGAACACTGTACTTCACACACACTGTAAACACAGACACACAGCATAACCAAAATATACATTATATTGTTTTAATTTTTTTCAGTATTCTGCGATGGTTAGCGACGTCTAGTGATGTCTAGCGACGGATAAGGAACGTCACTATACGTCGCTAATTAGCGGCGTTACGTCGCTGTACGTCGCCATCTTGCTGATATGGCAGGCATGTCACATCATCACGTAAATAGAACTAAACGTCGCTAAGTAGTCGCACTACGTCGCTAATTTTGCGACGCCATGTTTTTGTCGCTCGCCGTCGCTAAATTTGCGACGACCCAGCGACACGGCGGTCACGTCGCAAACAGCGACGTAGAACGACGAATGTGCCATCTGCGACTAGCTTAAAAGCGACCTTCATTTTCCGTCGCTAAAGTCGTCGCTAATTACGATTAGCGACATATTTTCCATTATTAGCGACGTATAATGACATCGCTAATTTGCCTCATTTTAGTAGTGTCTGCTGAATGGGATTTTACTATGTATTTTTTGCTTTTATTGAGTCTAGAAAAAATATGTACATCGAGTCGTACTTGGCACTTGGTCTACTCTCTAGCCCCTCTATCAAAAAGCCTAATTCATTTGCAAAACCTATTATGTCCATAAAATCCAGCTCAAAGCTGAAACCTAGTCAAACCAAAAACCAAAATACACCAAATCAGATCTGGACCATACTAAATTCAAATGAACCAAACTCGGACCGAACTTGATCATCTTCACCCAGCAACCTAATGATCAGGTCCACCTGAAGACCATGCTTCCAACATTTATAATTTTGAGCATTAGGGAATCGTACTCTGTCCGAGTTCAGTCTCCTAAGAAACTTATAAATATAGAGTTTTTTATTCATTTTACATCAACTCATTCTTCTCTACTTCTATCTCCTTAAGAGTTCTTTTGAGTTTTAAACTTCCCATTCCAAGCTTTACAACTCCTAGCCAGCCCAGTGCCAGTGCGGTTCGATCTAGAAGTTGGTTTGAGTTCTAAAAAGGCTTAAAAACAATTTTGTTTTCATCTGAGTTGAAATCGATAAGCTATTCGCATCAAAAGCTTGTGGTTGTAAAGTGGTCGATCGTGCGCTTCGAATCAAAAGTACAAGAGTCTGTAAGAAGTTTCAAGTGTTTCGGATCAAAGCTTGCATTTCACTTTATAGTAGATTCAACATCGAGCTAGAGTTCTCGAGACTGGACTAGTCCTCTTAGAGGAAAATCAGTATAATCAGTATAAACATCGGTGTTTGTGTTTACTTTTCTGAACTCATTTACTTTATGCAATCTTATTTTGTTATTATAATTGGTTAACTACTGCTTAATTTTTAATTGGGGATTATTATTCTGCTGTACTATATTCACCCTTCCTTTAGAGTTAAGCTACGGTCCTACAAATCCATTCCTCTTGATTAAAGCCTTTAGCTATAAGACATGCTTTATACATCTCCATATTACCTTTCGAATCCTTCTTGGTTTTAAATATCCATTTACAACTAATGAGCTTCACATCTTTTGGTAATGGGGCAAGTTTTCAAACTTTATTATTTTGTATAGACTTATACTCCCCATTCATTACATCAATCCACTTTTAAGAAATGAAACTTTCTATGGCTTGATGGAAGTTGATTGGATCATCTTCCAATATTCCACAGTCTTCTTCATATTTTTGGAGAAATATGAAAAAAATCATCCGAAATAGCATTTCTCCTTTCTTTTGTGGATCGTCTTAATGGCACTGGTTCTTGAGGTTGTTGAGTTTGTTCCTCAGAACCAATTAGCTCATCTTGAATGTGGGGTGCCTCTATGTTGTCTTGTTGAGGTAGCTCAACATCGACTTGTAGAGGTAATTCGATATTGTCTTCTGGAGGTTTCGGATTCATTTCTTAATCAATGACAGGTACAGAAACCTGTACATTGTCAAAAGTGATAGTAGTAATCAAAACTAATTCCTCCTCAAAGACAATGTCCTTGACTTTATTTCTTCCCCCAAACTCAATATCCTCAAAAAAATATTGTATTTTCCGTCTCAAAATTTGTCCTTTGTGTGGGATCATAAAATTTATAACCCCTGATCTCTCCGTATAGCCAATACAGTAGTTGCTTACATTTTTGGGGTCTAATTTCTTTTCTTATGGCCTAAGGCCTTGCCTTAGCTGGGCCTGTAACTCCCTTGAATTAACTTCTAGTGAATTTTATGGAAATTTTCATAAATTGCTATCTGGAAATACAATATTGTTTTCCTATGAGTAATTTAGTTTAATAAAGTTGTTTTATTAATTAATTATGATTATTGGTTTTTCTTTTCAATTAATTATTTTTTTATTTATTGTTATTTTTCTGTTAATTAGTAATGTTGTTTCTTAACCAATTATTAATGTTACTAAGTTAATTGTTGACTCATGATGTTTCTAATTTTGACTATTAAATTACTTGCTGATTCAATAAAGCTACTGGTTATTACTAATAAGTTTAGCCCATATTTATTAATAGAAAAGATTAGTGCAGTTTAAATCAATTATAGATTATTCTTAGTTGTTAAGTAATTTCGTAATTATTTATATTAAAATCTTTTGAAAACTATTAGAGGAAAAAAATAGATTTTGGAATCTGTTTGAAAAATTGAATTTGAAAATCATTTTGATTTTGAAAAGCTGTTAGAATATTAAAAATCTGTTTTTATGTTGATTTTAAAAATCTGTTTTTATTTGAAAATTCTGTTTGAATTTGAATCTGTAATTCTGTTACTAAACCTATTTTCAGCCCCCAGATCCATATTTTATTACAACATTGCCACTGTAGACAAAGACCCCAGATCTATATTTTATTACATTTCTGCCACTCATTAATTTACTATAAATAATATTATTTTATTACACACTTTTCCATACATTCTGACAGCAATTACTGACACAATTTCTCTCTCTTGTTCTCTCTCTTCCTTTCTCTCTTCTGGCCGACCCCCGGCCATCCTCCGTCGTGCGCCACCGCACCCTCGCCGGAGTGTCACCGAGCTTCCGCCGTGCCGACCTCAACAGCACAGCTCGCCTCGACTGATGTGCTGCTCCTCGAGCAATGAGTCGCCTCGGGGTTCGAGCCACTTTGGGCTGCGTGCACCGCCAGAGCCACGCCGTCGCTTCGTGTGCCGAGCCATCGCCTCTCGCAGACCGTGCCCTCGGTTGTCACGAGTGTCTCCTCGGTTCCAGCGTGCCCTTTCGAGACTCGTGTCCGATACTTCGTTTCCTGCACCGACGTCTAGGGAGTTGAGCTGCCCCTTCGCAACTCGAGGAGCCGCTGACATCATCCGAGTCTCGAGGAGCTCGCCGCCGCCACCAATCATGTCTCGTCGACCGTCGATCGGACTTCCTCGACCAGGCGATAATCATCGCTGACCGCCGCTCGACTTCGTCCTTACAGCTCGAGTGGAGCCCAGATCTCGTGCGCCGAAGCCGTCGGAGCCAGCTGTCCGCCGTCGAGCGCCATCAGATTCGGAGTCGTCCTCGCACCTGGATCTGTCACCGACGCCGAGGATTGACATCCCCGACCGACCGGTGAGTCTTCGATTGATCTTCTCGAACCCCCTCTCCTTGTTTTTTATTGTTCTTCTCTCTAGAGTTAGGGTTTTCTGGGTGAGAAAGGGAGTGAATCTAGGTCGGCTAGGAAGAAGATGAGCTTGGGGAAGACATGGGTGGACTTGAGTTTGTGCGGCCATGGAGTGAGATTAGGGTTAGGGTTTCCTAGCCATGAGTGGACAGAGGTTGAAGAAGTTGGAGAAAGAAGAAGGGATGGGCTTGTCGGTGGCTGAGATTAGAATGGGAACTGTTAGTAGTCGGCTGTGAGAATAGAAGACTGAGGAGGAGAGGAAGACCTAGGGTTAGGTTTTCGAACGGCCGGATCTAGGGTTTTGCTGGTTGTAGAAGAAGGAGAGGATGTGGACTTATGGAAAGAACCTATAGAGGCTAGGGTTTCGGCTGTGTGGAATTTATTAGGGTTAGGGTTTGGAAGCAGGAGGAAGAAGAAGAAAGGAAAGAGGATTTTGGGAGTCGGCTGAGAACTGTGAGCAGGAGAGAGAATGGTGAGGGGTTAATATTTGAGGTTGTTGGGCCGGGTTTGGGCTACAGGACTTGGGTCTAAAGTTTGGGCTCTGATGAAGGAATAAACAGTTTAAGAATTATGTATAGGAATAGTATGGGCCGGGTTTGGAAGATGTAGAATTGGGCTTATTTAAAACTGTTTAAATTTTGTTTGATTTAGCAGTTTATGTGTTCCAGTGGGCCGGGTCTTGGGCTGAATGGAGGGGGCTGTGAATGAAGTAGAGTTAAGAAAATTAATGTTAAGATTAATATTAGGATTGGGCTGGACTGAAGGGGTGTAGTATACTGTAGGAATTTTTTACTGTAAATTAGTTACATATTGTTGTCGAAGCAAATATATATAGTTAATATCATGTACTGATTATACTACTATATATGTATTGTATTCTAAAACATAATTTCGATTCCTAAAATAGTTATAATAATTTTCTAATAATACTTCTCATGGTATAAATTATTTTGGTAGTATATTTTCTAAATGTTTATGTATTCTTGTTACCTAAATTTGTCAATAATATTACTAGCTATTATTTAATGGTAGAAATTTCTTATTAGTTAATTATTAAAGTATTGTCCTGTAAATAGTTTACTAATAAAGTTTTGGGCCTAGATGCCATTTAAATAATAAAATGCCATATAGTGTATTTTCCTATAAAGATATTAAATTATCTATTATAGTAATTAGTTTGATAAATTAGAATATTATATTGGTATAGATGTTTTATTGTATATATATATATATATATATATATATATATATATATATATATATATATATATATATATATTAGTATTATTCTAGTTGATAGCTAGTAAATATTTGGTTTAATTTTGTTTACTAAATATTTTGCTAGAAAATGTTCTATTGTTTTCTAAAATAAATTCTTTACTAGATATAGCTTAAAACATTACTTTGATTAGACTATAGATATATTTTCTAGAATATTATTACTTTGCTAATAAAATGTTTCCAAATATTTCTAAAAATATATAGTATATGTTTTCATGAGTATTTATGGTGATCAAAACTATAATATTTTCTAAATATTGTTAACTTGTTCTTGTCTAAAAATAGTTGATTTATCTAAGTTAGATAGCTAATGTCATTATTCAAACCCTAATAACTTGTACAAAATATTACCAGGTAATTTACAACCATACAGTACTACTCTCGTGCAACCAAACCGAGGCAAGTACACTGACTCGACTTGTACTCTGTATTTTCTGTCTTATATTCATGTGCCATATTCTCATATTAGACACGAGATACACATGATTGTCTTGTACATTGTTCATTGCTTGTGAGTCATTGTTATTGCGGGGATCGGAGGAAATATTAGCTTTTATGTGACCACACCCAACATAGGTATTATGGATAGCCTAATCGTACACTTCACGTACGATAAAGCCGTACCTTGTAGAATTGATTGACTCATTGACTCATTGATTGATTGTGCTCCTAAGCCGGTCACACATTAGTTCAATATTTTAAATTGTCACACTTGTATATTGATTGTCGTGTTCATTATCTTGTACATTGATAGCCGTGTTCATTGTCTAGCATATTGATTATCGTCCATTGCCTGCAGTTTTATATATCATTTTTGGTACCGTAGTTTCACTTCCATTTCTGGTATTCTAGTTTCACCTTGTATTCTGTTCTACAGGTTACATTATATATTGTCTTGTCAGGGTTGTATTTTGCTCTTTTCCTGACAGGATACGTTGCAGGTAAGTGGGAGGCACATGGAGCATGTGATTGCATTGGATATTGCAGCTTTTATTTTATTTTATTTTCTGGAGATTGTATTTTGGATATTCATTATTGTATCTTTATTTTATTTGACCGAATTTGTCTCCGGCTGTTTTTGTACTAAAAAGACTTGATGGATATTGGTGATCATTTTTGGGAACGTTAAAAAAGCTGTGTTGTTTACATTACATTGTGACTTGGAGTTTTTCTTAGTTTTGTATAGCTTACTTCGTCGTGTCCATCGACGAAGACTGGGCGTGTCCGACTCGTATTCAATTATTCGGGAGCGGGTCGTGACATATTTTTAGTGGTAGTCCATGCAGGTCTGTCCTAATGACACTTAGGCTATAAAGTGTTATTGTGAGACCAACGAAAGCTAAGGAACTCATCATAGCATAGGAACTGCGGGAAAATAATTTATGGTTTATGGTTATTGATATTTAAATTTGAAATTTGATTTTACTTATGATTTTAGGTTAGTTTATGATTTTTCTAGGATATAGCAATCAACAATTTATTTTTCTGTTACAGGACGGTCGCTACGACGAACGTTGGGACTAGTGAGCAGCCTGCACCCAGTGCGCAGGAGCAGATTCTACCGCCTCCGCCTCAGCCGCTTCTTCCGACGATGACGTTCGATGGCACGCAGATGATGGCCATGTTTCAGCAGTTCATGGAGGCCCAGAATCAATAGGATGCACAGTTTAGAGAGGCTCAGAGTCAGCAGGCCTCACAGTTCAGAGCGACCGTCGTCGACGCACTCAGAACCAGAGATCCAGCTCCACCAGCTCCGTCAGCACCGCCGGCACCAGCAGCGCCGAGGCCAGGAACTGCCAAGGAATATCAAAACCTCTGCCCGATGGATTTCTGGGGCCATGAGGGGATAGTCTATGCAGACGAGTGGCTGGAGAATGTTGAGCGGTCATTGAAGATGGCGAGGATCCTGGATGATTTGAAGGTCAAAGTTACGAGCATGCGACTTTTCGACATTGCTTGGGCTTGGTACCGGGAGGAGCCCCAGTTAGCAGAGCCCGAGGTTTCCTGGAAGGATTTCAAACTGCTGTTCCAGGAGAAGTTCTTTCCGGATGTGGAGCGGGACGAGCTTCGGATACAGTTTGAGGCGTTACAGCAGGGGAGTATGACTGTGGCGCAGTATACATCAGAGTTCACTCGACTCAGCAGGTTCGCAGAGAACCTAGTCATCACACCGAAGGAGAGGGCTTGGAAGTTCAAGAAGGGCCTTACCAGGGAGTTGCGTCATGCAGTAGCTATCAGTCAGGCCACGACCTATGCGAGCATCCTTAAAGTTGCTCAGGGAGTGGAGAAGGAGATGGATCCGAAGCTCAAGCGGGACCGAGACATTGGTGCCAGCAGTTCCCACGGTCCACCGAAGCGGACCGACACTCAGCAGAGGCCACTTCAGTATCAGCATCATATTCGAGCACCGATATCGCCGAGGCAGCAGAGATAAATTCAGACTTCGATGTACTTCTCTTGCACATACTGCAAGAGACCGGGACACCATGGCGAGGAATGCCGTAAGAAGTTAGGGCAGTGCTTGGTTTGTGGATCTGCCACTCACCAAGTGAGAGATTGTCCTGCAGCTTTCACTCGTCAGGAGCCAGCCCCAGAGCAGCAGCAGGAGGACCCAGTCTTTGAGGATCAGTAGTAGTCGCAGGAGCGTAGCCAGATGGACCGTTATCTTCTTACTTGCTTGTAGTAGTTAGATTTCTTTTGTATTGCCTATTTTGAGGCTTATCTCTGAATTTTCTTGTATTTACTATTTTTGTATTGTCTAGTGACTGCTTGTTAGTCCTTGTTATTTTACTCCATAAATAAATCATTAGTTTTTGTTGTCTTTAATAAATTTGTTTGATTTTATACACTGTAAAACCCTTGAATTTTCGAGGACGAAATTTTTGTAAGGGGGGTAGATTGGTAACTCCCTTGAATTAACTTCTGGTGAATTTTACGGAAATTTTCATAAATTGCTATCTGGAAATACAATATTGTTTTCCAATGAGTAATTTAGTTTAATAAAGATGTTTTATTAATTAATTATGATTATTGGTTTTTCTTTTCAATTAATCATTTTTTTATTTATTGTTATTTTTTTTAATTAGTAATGTTGTTTCTTAACCAATTATTAATGTTACTAAGTTATTTGTTGACTAATGATGTTTCTAATTTTGACTATTAAATTACTTGCTGATTCACTAAAGCTACTAGTTATTACTAATAAGTTTAGCCCATATTTATTAATAGAAAAGATTAGTGCAGTTTAAATCAATTATAGATTATTCTTAGTTGTTAATTAATTTCGTAATTATTTATATTAAAATCTTTAGAAAACTATTAGAGGGAAAAATTAGATTTTGGGATCTGTTTGAAAATTTGAATTTGAAAATCATTCTGATTTTAAAAAGCTGTTAGAATATTAAAAATCTATTTTTATTTGAAAATTTCGTTTGAATTTGAATCTGTAATTCTGTTACTAAACCTATTTTCAACCCCCAGATCCATATTTTATTACAACATTGCCACTGTACACAAAGACCTCAGATCTATATTTTATTACATTTCTGTCACTCATTAATTTACTATAAATAATATTATTTTATTACACACTTTCTCATACATTCTGACAGCAATTACTGACACAGTTTCTCTCTCATGCTCTCTCTCTTCCTTTCCCTCTCCTGGCCGACCCCCGTCCATCCTCCGCCGTGCGCCACCGCACCCTCGCCGGAGTGTCATCGAGCTTCCGCCGCGCTGACCTCAACAGCACAGCTCGCCTCAACTACTGCGCTGCTCCTCGAGCAGTGAGTCGCCTCGAGGTTCGAGCCACTTCGGGCCGCGTGCACTGCCATAGCCACGCCGTCGCTTCGTGTGTCGAGCCACCGCCTCTCGCAGACCGTGCCCTCGGTTGTCACGAGTGTCTCCTCGGTTCCAGTGCGCCCCTTCGAGACTCATGCCCGACACTTCGTTTCCTGCATCGACGTCTAGGGAGTTGAGCTTCTCCTTCGCAACTCGAGGAGCCGCTGACATCATTCGAGTCTCGAGGAGCTCGCCGCCGCCACCAATCATGTCTCGTCGACCACCGATCGGACTTCCTCGACCAGGTGATCAACACCGCTGACCGTCGCTCGACTTCGTCCTCACAGCTCGAGCGGAGCCTAGATTTCGTGCGCCGAAACCGCCGGAGCCAGCTGTCCGCCGCCGAGCGCCATAAGATTCGGAGTCGCCGCCGCGCCTGAATCTGTCACCGACGCCGAGGATCGACATCCCCGACCGGCCGGTGAGTCTTCGATTGATCTTCTCGAACCCCCTCTCCTTGTTCTTCATAGTTCTTCTCTCCAGAGTTAGGGTTTTCTGGATGAGAAAGGGAGTGAAGCTGGGTCGGCTAGGAAGAAGATGAGCTTAGGGAAGGCATGGGTGGACTTGAGTTTGTGCGGCCATGGAGTGAGATTAGGGTTAGGGTTTCCTAGCCATGAGTGGACAGAGGTCGAAAAAGTTGAAGGAAGAAGAAGGGATGGGCTTGTCGGTGGCTGAGATTAGAATGGGAACTGTTAGTGGTCGGCTGTGAGAATAGAAGACTGAGGAGGAGAGGAAGACCTAGGGTTAGGTTTTCGAACGGCCGGATCTAGGGTTTCGCTGGTTGTAGAAGAAGGAGATGAAATGGACTTATGGAAAGAACCTATAGAGGCTAGGGTTTCGGCTGTGTGGAATTTATTAGGGTTATGATTTGGAAGCGGGAGGAAGAAGAAGAAGGGAAAGAGGATTTTGGGAGTCGGCTGAGAACTGTGAGCAGGAGAGAGAATGGTGAGGGGTTAATATTTGAGGTTGTTGGGCCGGGTTTGGGCCACAGGACTTGGGTCTAAAGTTTGGGCTCTGATGAAGGAATAAACAGTTTAAGAATTATGTATAGGAATAGTATGGGCCGGGTTTGGAAGATGTAAAATTGGGCTTATTTAAAACTGTTTAAATTTTGTTTGATTTAGCATTTTATGTGTTCCAGTGGGCCGGGTCTTAGGCTGAATGGAAGGGGCTGTGAATGAAGTAGAGTTAAGAAAATTAATGTTAAGATTAATATTAGGATTGGGCTGGACTGAAGGGGTGTAGTATACTGTAGGAATTTTTGACTGTAAATTAGTTACATATTGTTGTAGAAGCAAATATATATATAGTTAATATCATGTACTGATGACACTACTATATATGTATTGTATTCTAAAACATAATTTCGATTCCTAAAATAGTTATAATAATTTTCTAATAATACTTCTCATGGTATAAATTATTTTGGTAGTATATTTTCTAAATGTTTATGTATTCTTGTTACCTAAATTTGTCAATAATATTACTAGCTATTATTTAATGGTAGAAATTTCTTATTAGTTAATTATTAAAGTATTGTCCTGTAAATAGTTTACTAATAAAGTTTTGGGCCTAGATGCCATTTAAATAATAAAATGCCATATGGTGTATTTTCCTATAAAGATATTAAATTATCTAATATAGTAATTAGTTAGATAAATTAGAATATTATATTGGTATAAATGTTTTATTGTATATATATATATTAGTATTATTCTAGTTGATAACTAGTAAATATTTGGTTTAATTTTGTTTACTAAATATTTTGCTAGAAAATGTTCTATTGTTTTCTAAAATAAATTCTTTACTATATATAGCTTAAAACATTACTTTGATTAGACTATAAATATATTTTCTAGAATATTATTACTTTGCTAATAAAATGTTTCCAAATGTTTCTAAAAATATATAGTATATGTTTTCATGAGTATTTATGGTGATCAAAACTATAATATTTTCTAAATATTTTTAACTTGTTCTTGTCTAAAAATAGTTGATTTATCTAAGTTAGATAGCTAATGTCATTATTCAAACCCTAATAACTTGTACAAAATATTACCAGGTGAAATCAACCATGCAGTACTACTCTCGTGCAACCAAACCGAGGCAAGTACACTGACTCGACTTGTACTCTGTATTTTCTGTCTTACATTCCTGTGTCATGTTCTCATATTGGACACGAGATACACACGATTGCCTTGTACATTATTCATTGCTTGTGAGTCATTGTTATTGCAGGGATCGGGGGAAATATTAGCTTTTGTGTGACCACACCCAACATAGGTATTGTGGATAGCCTAATCGTACACTTCACGTACGATGAAGCCGTACCTTGTAGAATTGATTGACTCATTGATTAATTGTACTCCTAAGCCGGTCACACATTAGTTTAATATTTTAAATTGTCACACTTGCATATTGATTGCCGTGTTCATTGCCTTGTACATTGATAGCCGTGTTCATTGTCTAGCATATTGATTGTCGTCCATTGCCTGCAGTTTTACATATCATTTCTGGTACCGTAGTTTCCCTTCTATTTCTGGTATTTTGGTTTCACCTTGTATTCTGTACTACAGATTACATTGTATATTGTCTTGTCATAGTTGTACTTTGCTCTTTTCCTGACAGGATACCACTACAAGAAATATGTACATTATTAGCGCGAAAAATCTGCTATCATACGTATTACATAGCATTTTCATAAATGCTATGTCATCGGCAGCTATCTTAGGTTCCACCCATACGATAGCGTTTTTCTAAAATGCTACGACAGGTTCAGATACAATAGCAATATCTGAAGCCTTAATTTTCTTTATTATGGCACATCCGTTTTATGTTAAAAACTTGATGACAATTCATATTTTGTGCTATGATAGGACGTTCTACAATAGCAATTTTTTATTGTTTTAAAATATTTTGTTATAGCGTTAATTAATTATTTTACGGCTAAAGTTTCGTGCTATAATATATGATTATAACAGTTTTTTTTGCTATTAAACGTATTTTCATTCAATAAGAACATGTTTTACGTATCTATTGTAATATTAGAGAACCTGTTTCACATGATATAAATAAGAACCTGTTTTACACAAATAAGATCATTCATAACACAAGTCTAAAACCAATCCAACATATATAACACAAGTCTAGAGTTTCATTCAACATACATAACACAAGTCTAGAGTTTCATTCAACATTTTCATTCAACATACATAACATAGGTTTGAATCCAAAATACATAAGACAAGTCATAAGTTCATAAGCCTAGCTAGTCTAAATCTAATTTAAACTGCTAACTCGGACCAAAGTTTGTTCATTCCCCTGCAAAAAAAGCAACAAGGTCTTACATCAGTTAAGCAATGAAACATCAGATTGAAAACCAAAACACAAGCATTACACTAATTAAAACACTTACCAAGTTTCTTAAAATCAAAAGATGACCAATTTATCCATTGGCCATGCGATAGACGAACCAAGTGCATCTCTCATAAACTCGATATCATCTGTTGTTCTCCAAACCGCTGCATCATCTACCTTCACTATATCTACCCAAACTCTAGCTGCATTAGGCCCCAAGCGAACAAAGTGTACCTTTTGCTCTGGGTCGGTTGAATGCACACGCCCTTCAGCAACAACCCGCTTCCTTCCGCTAATGTCCATCAACTTGCACTTTTGATTTTCCTTGATAACTTCAGCTCCATGTTTACGCTGCCAGTTAACATAAACCAATTAATACACACAGTAATAAGCAGAACCAACTTCAGATCATATTTACAAAAATTTACCGGAGATCTTCGGATAGGGGATTGTGAGGCTAGTTGAGATTTCCTTACAGGAGATTTTGGACCTGTTGTCGGAGCCTTCTCAGCAGGAGGTTTTGGAAAAGTTGCTACAGATTTTGTACCTGTTGCTCGAGATGTCTCTATATGAGATGTAGAACTTGTTCCAGCAGATTTTTGACCTGTTGATGCTGATTTTCCTCCTGATGTTTTATCAGATGATGCAGGATTCTGAAGAGAAGATTTCTGACCTGTTGCATCTGTTGTGTTCTCAAATACAACTTTGATGGCAGGCCATGCCACGAAAGACATTAAACAGTCCTCAAGATATGTCTTGTCCATCGTAGGCCTCCATATGAATGTATCAGGTTGATGTATGACATCCACAAATACTTTAACTGCCTTTGGTCCGAGTGGAAGCCCATTAACCAATGCTTTTGGTTCTTGTGTTTGCCAACGTCCTTCAGCAACAACCAAATCATCTGCAGACAAATCTAATAGTTTGCACTTGTTTGCAGAATTTGTCCTTGGGCCCTGTCAAACACATTCAGCTAACAATCACATAATCCTACTCATCAATGACCAATTCAGTTTGCTATTAGTCTGACAAATAAACCTTACCAGTGGTGCAATGTCTTCTTGTTGGAGCCCCTGTTCTAGGTTAACACACTTAGAGGCAGGCCACGCAATCATCTGTCCAACAGCTTCCTCAATTGTGAACATGTTAGTTGCAGGTCTCCAAAAGAATGCTTCTGGTACAGTAGCAGTGTCAACCAAGACTTTAACATCCATAGAGCCTAAGCGACTCTCATTCACCAAGTCTTCCGGATCAGAAGAAATAATACGCCCCTCAGCAACGTTTGCATTAGTACCACCCCAATCAATCAAGACACACTTAGGTTGTGATCTTTTGTTCACACTCTAGAAAATGTTTAGAATATAAATTATCAGATCGTAAAGTAAGAACGAAAGCATTGATATGATATGAAAGCCTTACTCTTGCAGCCGAGTTTTCACCAACTTCAGGTTCTTGTCTCTGTTTTAAACAAGGACAAATGTCAAAATTATATATCAATTCAGTGGCTCAACGTATTTATTGAGAATTGTCTTACCTGGTTTTTTATTTTGGCAATTTCAGCTTGTAACTCATTGACTTTTTGTTGGAGATGAACTTGTTTCTCTTCCATTTCAGTCATACACTTGTGCTTCACTTGGAAACAAGCTAATTTGGTCTTACTCATGTTTCTACCCATTGCCCTCATTCGACCAGGATTGTCGGGTCCTAAAAGTTGGCTAAGTGTATCTCGTCCTTCATTCGTTGCAGAAGATGGACCATCACTATTAACCATCTCAGCTGCCTTTTTCTACAAATCATAAAATGCAGATTCCAAAGGCTAAAATGTAACAGAACATGACATCTTAAAAACTCAAATCAAAATCATTTCAAGTCCAATTAAGAACTTACAATTTTCTCAGCCGCATTTGTATTCACTGGTGTACCATCTTTTTTGGTACGCGACTTGACCCAAATCCTTAGCCTTGTCACTTCAGCTGGGTTTTCACTACCAATTTTCTGAGGAGAGAAAATATAAGAGGTGTATAAAAAGTACTTTGAATATGCTGATCATAATAAAAGAACATAACTTTAGGCTTACCATCTCTTCTGCTAGTCTAACCATTCCTTTACAACTACAAGTGTGCGGAATCTGTTTGCGCCTTCTTTCCTTATAGCTATCACTCAGAGCCTAATAGATGAATGTTACTATGTAATCTTCTATCTACTAAAACACTTACCAATTAATTCCAAATGAATACCTTAAATGTTTGGCTTGTTTTGAGCTTCACAAATTTACGCCAATCAATTGGAGAAACATTCTTAGGTCTCAGATTCATCCTCTTTTGGTTATTCTTTGCTTCATTAATCTGGGAAACTAGGCGCGATTTAGATGACCTCCACAAACATCCCATCTGCTTAAGCACTGCACTCTTTTGGTAATCTTCATCTAATTCAAACCTTGCCTGAACTCATATGCAAAACAAAACAGTAAATTACAGAAATAATCTGATTATGGCACTTTCTAAGAAGTCAGTTTAAAGATGTAACCTGAACAGATTTCCAAAGAAGTGTCTTGACTTCTTCACCGAGTTTTTTCCAACTTTCAAGTGTAACAGGAACGTGTTCCCGTACCAGTGGACCTAAGTATGAAGACAACTTAACTGACCCAGGACCATAAGGTTCTCCCATGAAAGTGAAGTCAACTCGCACTCTGGTATTTGGGTCCTTGGCGATGTCTTTCATCCTTGTCGGTCCTTGCTGTCTCTTACGCTTAGGTTCAACCTCACGTTCATGCTCTTCAGATAACTCAAACTCACCTTCAGGCTCTTCTTCATCTACACCTTTTTCACCATCTTCAGCTGTAGATGTCCTTACATTCTCAGCTTCAGTCTCTTCCTCAGCCAAAGGTTGCGGGTCTCTTCCTTGCTTCTTCTTTCCACCTCCCATTTTAATTCACCTGAAACAAATGACAGAAACGAGTTAATTCACATTTATGGAAGCAAAACAAGAAAACATCAAGTAAGCACACAATGACCAATCATACATCAGACACAACAAACAAACAAGAAGAAACTGAAAATAATCAAAAACCTAAATTTCACACATATATGCCTTCACAATCAGTTCGAGCATTTTCAGTATCATCCATGTCAACATCTATGTCAACACTTGATGGGAGTGGCCCAATGTCAGTATTTCCTTCTTGAAAATCTTCCTTACTGTATCTTCTTGCCAGACCTCTCATAACAACATACCAACTTGATGATTCGTCTTCCCTTGAATAAAACACTTGCTTTGCTTGAGAGGCTAAGATATAAGGATCCCTTAAAAAAGAGACTTGACTATGATTTAGGTTGACAAGTGTGAAACCATCTTCTATCTTCACTCCATTACCCATTATTGCCCATTGACACCGGAATAGAGGAACGTAAAAAACATTATAATCCAACAAGATAATGTCAGTTACTCTGCCGTAGTATGACACCAAATCAACCACTTGTGAAGTGTCTTTCACACTAGATCTGCAGATTGCAGTAGCCTCATAGAAAACCCCACTATTCTGACTTTTTCTATCTACTGATCTTGTGTGAAACCGTTGACCATTCACTATATAACCTGAATACGACCGTGCAGAAGTACGTGGACCATATGCCAACCACTTAAGTGTTTCTCCATGTTCTTTTGAATCAAGAGGTATCTAACAAATAAAAACAACAAGTCAGACACCAATAGACATATACTTACCATTATAACATAAAAACAGAGAAGATAAAACTAGCATTTTCTTTTAGCCAATTTGCAAAATTCTGAGTATGCATACTCCATAACGTAGATGCATCACGTCTACATCTTCCATTTGAGTCTTGCAAAAACTGTAGATGCTCACTTGTACAAGATTTTGAAATAAAAAGGTATCAGTTTGTTGATCATTAAAAGAAATGAGTAATCAACTAGAAAACTGTGGAACTTACTCTACATAAGGGTCAACGACAGCCATGTTTTGGATGACAGCAAGATGGGCTATTCTCTTCTCTACTTCAGTAAGAGTAATTGAAATGCCTGCGGATATTGGCCGACCCTCTAGGATTGAGTTGTTATCATACTCAGTGTTTCTATCTTGTTTTTTTGAACATTTGTTGTCTTCTTCAAAAATTCACTACAAAACTGGATGCACTCTTCAGCAAGATAAGACTCAGCAATACACCTTCTGGTCTTGCAGGATTTCTCACAAAATCTTTTAGAACTTTCATATACCTGACAATTGTGAAAACTGAAAGATCAACAAAACTGTCAAATGCAAAATTTTTGTAAAAATCATATAAAATACAAGTATTACCTCTCAAATGGATACATCCATCTAAAATGGACTGGTCCACCAAGACGAGCTTCCCTTCCTAGATGTACCGTCAAATGCACCATGATATCAAAGAAACTTGGAGGAAAAAAAATCTTTCAAACATGCAGAGAGTTTCAACAATCTCAGCTTCCATAACCAAAATCTGCTCTCGGTCAATAACTCGCTGACACAAGTGGTTGAAGAATGCACATAAGCGAACAATTGCTACCCTAGGACCTTTAGGTAGTAAACCTCTAAGTGCTATTGGAAGAAGTTGCTGCATTAACACGTGATAATCGTGTGATTTCAAACCTGTGACCTTACAGTCATCTAATGATACGCCTCTGGATATGTTAGAACAATTCCCATCAGGTCCCTTAAAGTCAAATAGACGCCTACAGAAGATTTTCTTCTCTGCCTTAGACAAATTCCAAGGTGCTGCGGGAAGGTATGTTCTTTTTCCTTGGGTGTTAGGGTGCAAATCTTTCCTAATACCAAGATCTTCCAGATCTTTACGAGCTTGAAGGCCATCCTTCGATTTTCCACAATGCAACAATGTAGATACAATACTTGTAGCAACATTTCTCTCCACATGCATTACATCTAAGTTATGCCTAACCGGTAGTTCCTAACCAACACATATACAATAAATAAAACAAAGTTAAACAACGCTTAATTGATGGAATCTGAAAAAAAAACTAAAAGAAACAAATGACAGAATAACATACCTCCCAATAAGGTAGCTTGAAAAAGATGGACCTTTTCTTCCATCTTGATAACTCTTCTTCATCAACGTTTTCTTCTTCCTCTTCTTCCTCCTCTGATTCGCTGGATAAATCCTCACTATCAGAGCCTAACCCAGAACAATCTGTCCTTTTTCTCTTACTTGTAGATTGTTTAAAATTTCCAAAGTCGTTTTTGAAATTTTTCAGGTTTTGAGAAATTTCACGACCAGATAGAATTCTTTCCTTTCTCCCTTGTTCTGCTTTTCCATCAAACCAAGATTTCTTTCCCCTATAACTATGCGTTGGTGGCAGACCCTTTCTATGACACATGTAGACATGTTTTCTGCTAAACTTCAACCACATACTATCTGTATTTTTCCCACAGATAGGACAACCCATTTTACCCTTTACTTTGCAGCCTGCAAGATTCCCATACGCAAAAAAATCACTAATCGTCCAAAGTAGCATTGCCTTAAGAGTAAAAGTCGATTTACTAAAGGCGTCATATGCTAACTCTCCATTGTTCCACAGATGGTTGAGATCTTCTATGAGGGGTTCTAAGTACACATCAATACTATTACCCGGCTATTGTGGACCAGGAATCAACAATGTTAGCATGATGTTCTCCTTCTTCATGCATAAATCAGGTGGCAGATTATAGTTTACTAGAAAAACAGGCCAGTAACTATACCTTGTATTCTTCATGTTGAATGGATTAAAACCATCTGTGGAGAGGCCAAGCCTCACGTTCATTTCTTCAGCTGCAAAGGAAGGGTATTTGTCATTCATCTGATCCCATGTGACCGAATCCACAGGGTGCCGAAGTTTTCCATCGCTACTTTTGTTACAAAAATGCCACCTTAAATTCTTAGCCATTTCCTCAGACCTAAACATTCTTTTCAGCCGTAGGACTATTGGAAAGTACCGTAATACTTTCTGTAGTACACCTTTCTTTACTTGACCAGTGTGCATGTTAGTCTTCCATCTTGAAGCCTTGCATTTTGGACAATTATCGAGCTTCTTGTACTTCTTTCTGAATAGGCAGCAGTCGTTGACACATGCAAGAATCTTCTCATATCCCATATCAAATGATTTCAGAAATTTCTTCACCTCGTACAGTGATGTGTGCAACACATTATCCTCTGGCAACATATCCGGCAATGTCTCTAACAGATCATTGAAGCTCTTGTCAGACCAGCCATTCTGTGTCTTAAGTCTGAAAAGTGATACAATAGCCGAAAGCTTGCTATGGTTTACACAACTTGGATATAATGGTGTTTCAGCATCTGCAATCTTTGCAAGAAACTCATCTTCTTTCTTGTCCTCGCCCTCTGCAATTTTACCCAATTGACCCTTACTAGCTAACTCTTCATCCAAAAAATCAGCAGCTTGATATAAACCAAGAATCTCATCATTCCAATGACTTAATTTACTTTCACCTTCAACGCCTGATTCAGTTCTCCATGATGGTACCAATCAGACCGCATCTTATAAGCCTCATCCATTCCCCTAGTAACAAGATGATCAACTACAACTCTACCTGAGTGTCGATCTATATTATGACAGTCAATACAAGGGCATACAATCATATCAGCGTCTCCCAAAGCCGCAGCCACAGCTCGCACAAAATTTGTAGCACCTCTCTCATAACCAGGATCAGCTCTTCATTACAGAATTTAAGTTAAAAAAAAGGAAGAAATAAAGTCTCCAAACCCCTACTGAAACCTAACCTATATAATTAAATTTTTACCTGCAAAGATGCACCCATGCCTTGTCCACCATTATATGATATAACTTTAATCTAAACCTTTAGTACCATAAGCGCCATATCAGATATAATGATAGAGTATTCCACAACACAAAATTATTCAATATTCAGACCATTTAACAAATAACTCAACCGCTTATAATTACTCAAGCAAAAAAAATTCAAACTCAGTCCAGATCTGTTTAATATATCAAACATATCTCACCATGTTTAAAACCAATAAACTAAAACCACGAAACCTAATAAACAACAACAACAACAATATACAAAAATTCAAGACATCAATTAACAGCCTAAGTAATGTAGAAAGATGGTACTAACCTGTCGTGTGATAAGAGCCAAAGAAAAGCATCAAATTCCCATAATTGCACTTAGCAGTACTTGCAAAAGAAAATTACATAATGAGTCTAAGGTTATGCAAATGTGAAGAACAAATAAAGCTAGAATCCAAAATACAGAACAGATGCATCACAAGTTTCATATAACAGATTAAGCTATACTCAAAAAATCTGAATTTCCTAAACCAAACAAGTTCATCTCTAATCAGACAGTAACATAAGTATTGGTGTATCCAATTGTTTGAATTTAACAACACAACAAAATGAATATGCATCGCAAGTATCAGACAACAGATTGTTCATTCTATTTATCTATGGCAACAGCTAAATCAATTCCCAAAAACTTTAATGTCAAAATAGAACATTCTTCAAAAATAACATACGCATGCAAAAAAGAAGAAAATTAATTTCGAATCAATACTAAAATCGAGAACTATGAAATTGAAACAAAAATCAAATGCATGAAAGCTATGAAATCGAGAACTATGAAATTGAAAGCTATGAAATCGAAACAAAACTATAAAATCGAAACAAAATCAAATGCATGATACAAAACTCTACAATTGAAACTTATAAACCTACAAAACCTAAACAATTGTTATTTAGATTCACAAAAGCTCGAAGGAAGGAAGAAAAACATGCCTTCGACAGGGATGGGCGAAATTAGGGCCGACGACAGTGTCAAACCACAGTTTATGAAAGTTGAAAGGTTGGCTCAGTCCAAAGTTGGGCTCAACCTGAAAAAACCAAGTAAACCTATATTTTTCCCAAAACTGTTTGAATATCAGAGAATAGATCAAATACCAACTGAGAACAATGTCATGAAGAACTAAGAAAACATAAAAAGGGTTCACTGTTGAACCTGAAATGAAACTACAATTGATAACCTGATATCACACTCCTAATTTGAAACCTGATATGCAAAAACCACTAAACAGTAGACTCAACTCAAAACATCAATACACACAGGCAACCACATATCAACCCATGATACCATCAACTCTGAAAACTGAGTTCAGATTGAAACTCTCTCACATAAGAACTCAAATCCAACTTTCACATCAAAACCAAAATCCAACTAAGAAAACATAATATTATTTTAATATATTATATTATTGGTATCAAACCACAGTTTACTCAAATCCAACTTTCATAAACTGGTGTATCCAATTGTTTGAATTTAACAACACAACAAAATGAATATGCATCGCAAGTATCAGACAACAGATTGTTCATTCTATTTATCTATGGCTACAGCTAAATCAATTCCCAAAAACTTTAATGTCAAAATAGAACATTCTTCGCAAATAACATACGCATGCAAAAAAGAAGAAAATTAATTTCGAATCAATACTAAAATCGAGAACTATGAAATTGAAACAAAAATCAAATGCATGAAAGCTATGAAATCGAGAACTATGAAATTGAAAGCTATAAAATCGAAACAAAACTATGAAATCGAAACAAAATCAAATGCATGATACAAAACTCTACAATTGAAACTTATAAACCTACAAAACCTAAACAATTGTTATTTAGATTCACGAAAGCTCGAAGAAAGGAAGAAAAACATGCCTTCGACAGGGATGGGCAAAATTAGGGCCGACGACAGTGTCAAACCACAGTTTATGAAAGTTGAAAGGTTGGCTCAGTCCAAAGCTGAGCTCAACCTGAAACAACCAAGTAAACCCATATTTTTCCCAAAACTGTTTGAATATCAGAGAATAGATCAAATACCAACTGAGAACAATGTCATGAAGAACTAAGAAAACATAAAAAGGGTTCACTGTTGAACCTGAAATGAAACTACAATTGATAACCTGAGATCACACTCCTAATTTGAAACCTGATATGCAAAAACCACTAAACAGTAGACTCAACTCAAAACATCAATACACACAGGCAACCACATATCAACCCATGATACCATCAACTCTGAAAACTGAGTTCAGATTGAAACTCTCTCACATAAGAACTCAAATCCAACTTTCACATCAAAACCAAAATCCAACTAAGAAAATATAATATTATTTTAATATATTATATTATTGGTATCAAACCACAGTTTACTCAAATCCAACTTTCATAAACTGGTGTATCCAATTGTTTGAATTTAACAACACAACAAAATAAATATGCATCGCAAGTATCAGACAACAGATTGTTCATTCTATTTATCTATGGCTACAGCTAAATCAATTCCCAGAAACTTTAATGTCAAAATAGAACATTCTTCGCAAATAACATACGCATGCAAAAAAGAAGAAAATTAATTTCGAATCAATACTAAAATCGAGAACTATGAAATTAAAACAAAAATCAAATGCATGAAAGCTATGAAATCGAGAACTATGAAATTGAAAGCTATGAAATCGAAACAAAACTATTAAATCGAAACAAAATCAAATGCATGATACAAAACTCTACAATTGAAACTTATCAACCTACAAAACCTAAACAATTGTTATTTAGATTCACGAAAGCTCGAAGGAAGGAAGAAAAATATGCCTTCGACAGGGATGGGCGAAATTAGGGCCGACGACAGTGTCAGTGGTCTCGGCGACCTTCACGGCGGCGTCGGTTACTCTAATTGACGGTGTCGGCGACTCTAATCGGCGGTGTCAGCGACCTTCACGGCGAATTCGTCCAGTGTGGTGAGTTTTAGGGTTTTTCGAAAAAGAGGGAAACTGAAAGAGGAAATAAAAGAAACCTGAAATAAAAGAGGAAAAGTGTTTTTTTGGTCAAGTGTTTGGCGGTATAAGTGTTTTTAGGTTCCCGCTTAATGAAACTCTATTTTAGCGTTTATCAAATGCTATTATAAAGTAACCAAAATATCAAACTTATTTTTTATAGCAGTTCAGCAAAACGTGCTATTACGTTATGCTATCAATGTGCATTTTTTTTGTAGTGATACGTTGCAGGTGAGTGGGAGGCACATGGTGCATGTGATTGCATTGGATATTGCAGCTTTTATTTTATTTTATTTTCTGGAGATTGTATTTTGGATATTCATTACTGTATCTTTATTTTATTTGACCGAATTTGTCTCCGACTGTTTTTGTACTAAAAAGACTTGATGGATATTGGTGATCATTTTTGGGAACGTTAAAAAAGCTGTGTTGTTTACATTACATTGTGACTTAGAGTTTTTCTTAGTTTTGTACAGCTTACTTCGTCGTGTCCATCGACAAAGGCTGGGCGTGTCCGACTCGTATCTGATTATTCGGGAGCGGGTCGTGACAGGGCCCTAAACATGTAAATGCTTTAAACTAGGCTTTCTGCTTGTCCAAAGCTCAAGATATTTTTGCAGCTGCTTTAGTTGGCACTCTATTCAGAATGTAAGATGTTGTTTTAAGTGCTTCATCCTAGAGTGACTCTGGTAAGGTAGAATGACTAATCATACTCCTCACCATATCCTTAACAATCCTATTTTGTCGTTCAACTATATCATTCATGCTTGGTGATCCTGGCATGGTGTACTGTAGGACGATTCCATATTTCTCTAGAAATTTAGCAAACTGTCTAGGACGTTGTTCACTTGATCCATCAGATCTACCATAGCATCCTCTACTGTGGTCAGACCTGATAGCTTTTATTTTTCTATTAAATTGGTTCTCAACTTCAGGCTTAAATGATTTGAACACGTCCAAAGATTGTGATTTCTCATGAATGAGATATAGGTAGCATATCTAGAATAGCCGTCTATGAATGATATAAAATATTCTTAACCATTCCAAGAAGCCGAAGGGAATGGTCCACTGATATCAGTATGTATCAATTTTAAGAGTTGTGTAGACCTATTGGCACCTAGTATCTTTCTTTTGGTCTTGTAACCCCACTTCTCCAATAATGCCAATATTTCTCTTCTAATTATTGTTTTGGTATTTTTGGCTAAGAGTGGCAATTTTGTAAATATTAGAATAGGAGTGGAAATTTGGTGAATTAGGATGGTGGGTGGCATTTTAGTAAAATCCTAGAGTCGTATGCCTAATCATAGAGGAATAGGAATATTCTTAGTGGAGGAATCGGTTAGTTGTAATTAACTAACTACTTTCCATTAGTTAGTTGTAACTAACTAACTACTTTCCATTAGTTAGTTGCAACTAATTCCTAACAACCACTAGTTAGTTATAACAACCTCCCACTAGTCCACTAATTAGTTACAACCACCCTAACTACTACTAACCCACTAGTTAGTTGTGACAAACTCTAACTAACTTTGTTTAGTTATGACAGTTTTTATTCAGTTTTACAATAAGCCAAATGTTTTTCTAAGGGAAATGATTATTTTTGCAATTCCACAATTTTTCCTTAAGAACTCTATATAAACATAGTTCCCTTCCTGTTCTCCACTTTATTTCCAAGCCTAGCGAAGCCCTGTCCAACTTCATCCAGCTCCCCTCCATTCTTCTTCCTCCTCCAGCCTTCATGTTCATGGCCATAGAGGACACTTCATCTCTATAGTAACATGGCAGCGTTCGACTTCGAGCCTTCCTTTCCGGTGCCGGACTTATTGTGGTGGCGCAGTTCGTCTCCTTCCCAATCGACGAGTTCCTCTAGTCATCTTCCTCGATGACATGCTCCGGTGAACTCTTCCTCAGCGTCACCTTCTTTATCACTTCTTCCGCCAAGGTGTTCCTCACCGAATTAGATCAGTATAGTGATTGATTTGGTCAGTAACTGGTTTCTTCATCGCCGGGTGGAAGTCATCTTTGACTGGAAGCTTCACTGATCGTCTTCTTGATCGAATCTGATCGATCGGTGAGCAATTCTTATTTCCTTCTTTTTGGAATTCTTGAAATTGATTAGGAATAGTCGATTGAATTATTTTCATGTTCTTGAAAATTCAGGGGTGAAGCTATGTTCGTGGACAGGTTGATCGATCCTAAGCAAACAATCAAGAAAACTTATATAATCGTTCTCTGTTTTGTGCTTATGTCATTTCAATGGAATGTCCAAACCAGCCTTATTTCGATACTGGACATGGGAACGGAAGGGTCAGACACCAACGAACATTAATAATCGCATTCTGGTATGTTATTCTCTTAAGTTCATGAACTATTGTTTCATTCGACACAAACTGACTCAGATAGGGATGTTCTTGAAGTCGGAATACGAGTGTTATGGTATCTGGAACTAGTTTCTGTCTAGTATCAGACTGACTTTGATATCTACGTCCAATCTATAGTCTGGACACGAAAAAGGCAGTTTGAGTTTGAATGCAAATTATTGTGAAATAGCCGTTGGAAATCGGTTAGGAATTAGGATTTTTGGGTTCAGCCATGGTCTTGGCTTAGACCAAGACTAGTGGGTTTTGGGCTCGATGGCCTTGGGCTGAGTTTAGAGGTGTGGACTTATTCAAATAATTATAGCAAGTATAGGGAACAGTCCAAGGTTAGATCTGAGAAGTATCAGAATTGGTTATCCCTAATTAAAGTTTAGACTTAGTATAGTTCGGCCAAACCCAATATATGGTGGTCCAGTACTGTTGGAAGGAAGGCTTGGTTAATTAATTGATTAGTTGTTTGTAAGGGTTTAAGTTAGTGACTAATAGTAATCCTTGTAGAGTCTAGGAAAATATTTGAGAACAGAATCTAATATTGTTTTATTATTTTTGCAAGGAGATTTAGAGATGGACATCTTCTGGTAAAAGACAAGTACATGTACCTCAACCTTACTTAGCAATTTTACATGCAATATTTACTATCACATGTTTGCCATATTTTCATGATTCCTACTTGCTTGCATGGTGGTTCTCGTTTCTTGTGTCGGGAGGGAGAACAATCATAAAGCATGTAGTCTACCTAAGCCTTGGACAATTACTTGAATGCTAGCATAACGCACATGATATGCCTTATATTATACTTGACTGCTAGCAATCATTACATTATGCCTTATGTCCGCTATTACTTAAATGCTAGCATAAGCACATGATATGCCTTATATTATACTTGACTGCTAGCATATCATTGCATTATACCTTATTTCTGCTTGCTTGACTGCTATCATATCGGTTAAGATATGCCTTATTCATGATAACCCTACATGCAAAATGATGTTCTATTACACACGTCCCATGTAGCTAGTGCATGATTCCAGGTATCTTTCAGTTTATTTATTATTTTACTTGCTTTGTTATATATATCCGGTTGCATCATGTTGGTGAGTATTGTTGGGTTACACTATACTTTGCTCCTTTCCTGACTGGATCATTAACATTATATGGGAGACTGAGATAGCCTATCCTGACTTCTATGGACCACAGGAAGACCCGCTGTTGGAGTCCACTCCAGTGGCTGACCAGGACTAAGAGACTTATCCTGAGGGACATTAGATGGTTGTATGGTACTATTGATTTGAGATGACATTGTATTACAGATGTATAGAGTTGCCTTTATTCTTTACCAAATTTGTCTTCGGAGATCTATTGTAAAAGGCCTGTAATAACTGCAAATAGTGGATAATATGGTGATCTTGTGACAGGGAACGTACTATAGATGTTGTGATAGAGTGAACAACAATATGATTTGATGAGATATAAGGTCTAGACGACTGACTACCGCTGTCCACGATAGTGTACGTCGGACGTGATCTGAATCGTACTTTATTATTCGGGAGCAGACCGTGACACATTTTGTAGTAGCCCATGCAGGTCCTTAGGAACTCATCGCAGCATAGGACCAATTATGGATTTCATGATTATATTTACTTTTATGCATTATGTTACAACATTACACGATTAGACACTTACGTCTCTTCCCCATTTCATAAAATGGCAAAGGAAAGACCATCGCGTGTCCATACCCCTAGTGCGACCATGTCCGAAAAAGCATCCTCTTCCCTCCAGTGGGTCAAGATTAGATAGGGACCTATCCCTCGCCTTATACTCAAGGAGCTACCTCCGTTAGTCACTCTTTCGGATCCCTATGATGAGCTCAATTCTTCGAGTTAGTCTAAAGCATGATTGAGGCTCAGAGGGAGCAGGCTACTATTTTAGGAGATGGAATAGAGAGTTCTCTCCTGGATACCACAGCAACTATAAAGAAGTTGATTATCCCACCATCTCAGCAGACACCTCTACAGTCACAGTTCTAGCCCCCATCTACCCTACCCAAGGGACCCCCACAGATACCACCTTTACTTCAGCCCCAGCCACAACCTACACTACCCAAGGAAGGCACTATCCTAGACTTCAAGAGGCTTGTTCCCTGAGACTTCCATGGCACGGAGGGCATCATTTTTGCCGATGAGTGGCTAAAGGACATAGAGAGACTACTACGCGTATCTAGACTTCCAGAGGACCTCAAGATAGAGGCAGCTGGACTTCAGTTGCATGACTTAGCCAGCACTTGGTTCTGGAATGATCTTAACCTTGCTGTACTCTGGCTCACTTGGGCTAGATTTGTAGAGTTATACAAGGAGAAATTCTTCTCCGTCGTGCCTAGAGAGGTGTTAGAACGACAGTTTCAGACCCTCGAACAGGGAACCCACTCAGTCGATGAGTATGCATTGGAGTTCAGTCGGTTAAGCCGATTTGTCGAGGATATGGTACGAGACCCGAAGGAAAGGGCCAGAAGATTCTGTTATGGGCCGACCGACCTACGAGATCCGCATGCATGTTATTGCCAATGGAGCCAAGACTTTTGGAAAGGCTGTCTCGATTGCTCAGCGAGTCGTGGCCAATATGGAGTCTCGTCAGAAGAGATATCGGGATATTTTTGGGATTCACTCAGGGCCATCTAAGCACCCCAATGTACAAACGAAGACTTTTGCACCTCCTGCACAATTTCCTATAGCACCAGTTTAGCAGAGACAGACTATTCAGATTCCTACTTACGAATATTGCCAGAAGAAGGGGCGTTCCTGGGAGGTCTACCGAAGGCAATTAGGACACTGTTTGCTATGTGGAGCCGTTGATCATCAAGCACTAGCAGCTTCCTTCTATGCAACAGTCGGGTCAGTTCCACCTCAGAAGGGCTTAGTTGTTGCCCCAACAGGACCACCACCGAGAAGACCACCCCTGTCTATCCAGCAGCAGCAATTTGTCCAACATCAGCAGCAGAGGGGTGGACAGCCACATAGTCGATCCTTTGCTATGACTACAGAGGAGGCAAAGCCGATAGCGGATGTGATCACAGGTAGTATATTGTTTTATTCCTTTCCCGCTATTACACTATTTGGTTCCGGAGCTTCACATAGCTTTATATCACTTGAGTTCATGTATAGACACCATATAGTACCTGCATCTACTATAAGGAATTATAGAATCTTAACTGGAGGAGGTATAGTACCGATGAGGGATGTTTGTGACTGTCCAATTAGCATAGCTGGAAGGGAATATAGAAATTCGCTCATCGTAATGCCACTTCCGGGATTCGATATGGTCCTCGGGATAGATTATTCAGTAAAAATTTTGCATTTATAGATTGCCACTAGGAAAAAGTGGTATTCAGGCCGCTGGGGAGCTACCATTTGAGGTCACGAGGAGTGCTGCAAATAGAACAGTAGGAGTCAGTTTCGGAGTGGTCATAGAAGAGAAGAAACTAGCTCATCCCATTATTGCAAAATTCTTAGATGTTTTTCTTGAAGATTTTTCATGGTTGCCACTAAATCGAGACATCGAGTTCATTATCGATTTAGTTCCAGGAGCAGCACCCGTTTCCAGAATTGCTATAGAGTTAACCCTAAAGAAGCAAAGGGGATGAAGGCACAAATTGATGAGTTGGAAGAAATAGCTTCATTCGATCGAGTGCTTCACCCTGGGGAGCATCGGTTCTATTTGTGCCCAAGAAAGATGGGACCGTCCGGATGTGCATTGATTACCGAGCCCTCAATAATATAATAATCAAGAATAAATATCCTTTACCTCAGATTGATGAGATCTTTGATCAGTTAAGTGGAGCGAAAGTCCTTTCGAAGATAGATCTGTGATCCGGGTACCATCAAGTGAAAGTCAGGAAACAAGATATTCCTAAGACTGCTTTCAATACCCAGTATGGATAGCATGAGTTCCTGGTTATGCCCTTTGGACTCACCATGCCCTAGATGTCTTCATGAACCTTATGAACAAGATAAGTTCGTTGTGGTTTTCATAGATGACATTTTGATCTATTCCATGACACTAGAGGAGCATGAAGAACATTTGAGGATAGTTTTGGAGACTTTGAGGAAAGAAAAGGAATATGAGAAACTCTCAAAATGTGAGTTCTTCCTAGACAAAGTAGATTTTTTTGGGGCATGTAGTAACTGGGGAAGGCATAGCAGTGGACCCGAAGAAGATCGAGGTAGTGAAGTCATAGGCTACTCCTAGTTCAGTTGTAGAGATCAGGAGATTCATCGGTTTAGCATGGTATTACAAGAAGCTTGTGCAGGATTTTGCTAAGATTGCATAACCGATGACTAGACTCACAAGGAAGAATGAGGAATTTGCTTGGATAGAGGTATGTCAGACAGCTTTTGACGAACTGAAGAAGAGGTTGACTTTGGCCCCTATTCTAGCCTTGCTATCAGGATCATGTAGGTTTGCCATTTACAGTAATGCCTCAGAAAAAGGATTGGGTTGTGTGCTAGAGTAGAGCAAGAGGGTGATAGCATATGCTTCACGGCAGTTGAGGTCCCATGAGAAGGACTATCCCACCCATGACCTAGAACTTGCAGCGGTCATCTTTGCTTTGAAACTTTGGAAGCATTTCCTCTATGGTGAGAGAGTGAAGGTATTTACAGACCATAAAAATCTGAAGCATGTCTTCACACAAAAGGAGTTAAACATGAGACAGAGAAGATGGTTAGAGCTGATAAAAGACTTTGACATTAATCTTCAGTATCATCCAGGAAAGGCCAATGTTGTAGCAGATGCACTCAGTCGGTATCCTATGACAATGTTTCTAACCATGGACCGACATCTTTTCAAAGATTTGGGGAGCTTGGGGATAGAAGTCATCATCCTAGGGATGGAGGGGCAGCTGATGAGTGTGCAGATCTAGTCCGGGTTAATAGTCAAGGAGACTCAGATGAGAGTTGCCAATATATCAGAGAACAAGTATGGGCAGGGTTATTGGATGACTTTGTCATAGCGGATGATGGTACCCTATGGCACGGTACTAGGTTGTGTGTGCCTAAAGAGAGCTTGAGGGAAAAATCATGTAGGAAGCCCACCAATCATAGTATTCGATGCATCCAGGAGCAACAAAGATGTACAAGGATCTTCGAGAGTATGTTTGGTAGAATCGAATGAATAGGGAAGTAGCAAGGTTCGTCTTCCGATGTCTGGTTTGTCAACTGGTAAATGCAGAGCGCCAGAGACCATGAGGACTACAACCATTGCCTATTCCTCAGTAGAAATTGGAACATATTACCATGAACTTTGTCTCAGGGTTGCCACGATCACCATGAGGGAAAGATGCCATATGGGTGACTGTGGACAGGCTAACCAAGTCAACACACTCCATTCCCTTTAAAGTGGGGCTATCTATAAAGAAGCTAGGAAAGTTATACATGAGGCAGATTGTGAGGATCCATGGTGTGCCAGTCAGCATTATCTCAGATCGAGATAGCTGATTTACTTCTTATTTTTAGAGGAGCTTACAAAAGAGTCTGTGAACACGGCTTAAATTCAGTATTGTTTATCACCCTAGACAGACGGACAATCTGAGAGGACTATTCAGACACTGAAACACATGCTGAGGACTTGTGCTCTAGACTTTGGAGGATCATGGGAGGACCACTTACATTTGGTGTAATTTGCTTATAACAACAGTTACCAAGCTAGCATTAGCATGACTCCTTTTGAGACATTGTATGGTCGTCGATGTCGCGCACATTTGTCCTGGGATGATGTTGGTAAGAGACTGTTGCTTGGGCCAGAGATAATTATGGATGCTGCAGACAAAGTCAGGCAGATTCAAGATCATTTGAGGATAGCCCATGATAGAAAGAAGCATTGGACAGACAACAATAAAATACCATTAGAGTTCTCAGTTGGGGATTTCGTATTTCTGAGGATATCACCGATTCGGGGCGTCATCAGATTTGGCAGAGGAGGAAAACTCAGTCCAAGGTTTATTGACCCTTTGACATATTGCGCAAGGTAGACAGTCACTTACAGATTAGCTTTGCAACCTAACCTAGAGGGTGTACACATTGTATTCTATGTCTCTCAACTTCAGAAGAACATAGCTAACCCCCAGTGATGTGCTAGACCATTCAGATCTTGAGGTGGGCCCCATCCTCACTTACTCAGAGCAGCCGGTAGAGATACTTGACCGCAGGGAGAAAACGATGTGCAATCAGACGATTCAACTAGTTCGGGTCGCTTGGAGGCATCACTCTCTAGGAGACTCTACTTAGGAGAGAGATGATGAGATGAGGAAGAAGTATCCCTATTTGTTTGAGATGTAATGTACCCACTACCTCTCCTAAAATTTCGAGCATAAAATTTTTTAAGGAGGGTAGATTTGTAACCACACTTCTCCAATAAAAGCCAATATTTCTCTTCTAATTATTGTTTTGGTATTTTTGGCTAAGAGTGGCAATTTAGTATATATATTAGAATAGGAGTGGCAATTTGGTGAATTAGGATGGTGGGTGGCATTTTAGTAAAATCCTAGAGTCATATGCCTAATCACGGAGGGATAGAAATATTCTTAGTGGAGGAATTAGTTAGTTGTAATTAACTAACTAATTTCCATAAGTTAGTCGTAACTAACTAACTACTATCTATTAGTTAGTTGCAACTAATTCCTAACTACCACTAGTTAGTTATAACAACCTTCCACTAGTCCACTAGTTAGTTACAACCACCCTAACTACCACTAACCCACTAGTTATTTGTTACAAACTCTAACTAACCTTGGTTAGTAATAACAGTTTTTATTCAATTTTGCAATAAGCCAAATCTTTTTGTAAGGGAAATGATTGTTTTTGCAATTCCACAATTTTTCCTTTAGAACTCTATATAAACAGAGTTCCCTCCTTGTTCTCCACTTCATTTCCAAGCTTGGCGAAGCCCTTCCCAACTTCATCCAACTCCCCTCCATTCTTCTTCCTCCTCCAGCCTTCATGTTCATGGCCATGTCGCACGCTTCATCTTTGCAGTAACGTGGCAGCGTTCGACTTCGAGCCTTTTTTCGGTAGCAGACTTGTTATGGTGGCGCAGTTCGTCTCCTTCCCAATCGAGGAGTTCCTCTGGCCATCTTCCTCGACGACATGCTCAGGCGAACTCTTCATCGACGTCACCTTCTTTACCACTTCTTCCGCTAACGTGTTCCTCTCCACTGGAAGAATCGAATCGGATCAGTATAGTGATCAATTTGGTCGGTGACTGTCATCGGGTGGAAGTCACCTCTGACTGGAGCTTCGTTGATCGTCTTCTTGATCGAATCTGATTGATCGGTGAGCAATTCTTGTTTCCTTCTCTTTGGAATTCTTGAGATTGATTAGGAATAGTCGATAGAATTGTCACGATCCGCTCCACAATAATCGGATACGAATTGAACACGCCCAGCCTACGTTGTAGACACAACGTAGTAAGCTGTATATAAATCTCATAAATCATCAAGTAAAATCACATCATACTCATCATAGCTTCTAGAACTCGTGCCCAGAACACAAATCACCACGACCATCACAGATATCATTATCCTTTGGTGTACATCTTTACAATAGATGTCCAAAAACAAATTCGATGAAAGTAAGGCAATCCTAAGAAATTATTAATACAGTCATCCAGCTACAAAAATAGGTACTACATCATTTTCAAGATAGAAATGTAAATCTATACAAAGGGTTCCTATATCCAAGCTAAGTCTCTACTCCTGAACAACATCTGCTCCAGCATTTGTTATTCCCGACAGTAATCCATAGTAGCTAGGGTAGAAGTCCTCATCAGTCTCACCTGCAATTTATCCAGTCAGAAAAGGAGCAAAATACAACCCCGACAAGAAATACAATACAAAGTAATCTGAAATGTACAAGTAATGATATAAATTAACCTGTAATATGCAACAATAGTACAAGAACTGAAACAATGAACTAGACAATCAATGCAATTGTAAATTTGAAATATTAATCTAATGTGTGACCAGCTGGAAACCACAATACACAATAAGATGCGGCTAAATAATATGTGGGGTGTACGATTAGGCTATTCATAATAACCTAGCTAAGGGAGTGTGGTCACACACTAGACAATATTTTCTCAATTCCTGCAAGACAATCAATGAAACACAATACGATCAATGAGGTACAATATAATCGTGTCAATCTCGTGTCCAACATGAGAACAAAAAATAAAACAGAAATACAAAGTAAAGAGTTCAAGTCGGTGTACTTGTCTGATTTCGGTTGTAGGATCAAGTCCAAATCTCGAGAATTTGAGTCAAAAGAGACACAATATTACTTTTTTTTAGAAATTATCCTAATAAAATCTAATTTTCAATTTACTAAATCTAATTCTAAATGGTCTATTAACCATTTCTATCCAACTCACTACTTAGCAACCTATTCCTATATCTCCTCCTGGCTTAACCTGCTAAGCCCATTCAACCCATCTGTGACTAACCAAACCTCAGCCCTTCATTTATACTAATACCCAAATTTAATAGTCCAAAGTCTAGACCCAAAGGCCCAGTCTATCATAATATCTCTAAAACAACTCTTCAGCTATTATAAATGGCCTCTAGCCCATTGGCTCAGCCTAGCAATTTACTCCTAAACTGTCCATTGGCTTTGATCCATTGGACCTAGCCCACAGCTGGGTAAAGCTTGCCAACAACTTAACTATTGAATCCCAAACTAACATTTAAATTTTATCCAATCCCAAAACCAGTCCAGTCCAATAGTATACTTTCAAACTCTATTGGTTCAATCCAAAGTCCAACCTAACAAGTTAATAATACCAACCTATGATACCTATCCCTTGCTATAGGCCCACAACATACTGACATTATAATTCAAACTCAAATTTGAAGGCTTTGTCCAAAAATCGACTGATGATTTTAAAGACTCAATTCAAATAAGACTCGTGCCATTCCTCACTGTATTGATAATAGAACATAACTTCGTGTCATGCTAGACACAAAATGACACCCTTACAAAAAACAACGGTGATTACTGATACTCTAATGGGTACAGTACCTGGTTCTACTTCAATCCTACCACCTAACTTTTCAAGAATTCGAAGGCAATAACGTAGAAAATCGTACCTGAGTCAACATCGACTTCCTCGTGTCGGACACTGTAATACGGGTGTTTGGAAATAGCTCCTCACGAGTCCAGAATAGTTCTGAGCTCTGACTCAAACATTTCCTCAAACAGTCGATGGACACAAATGAAGAAGAAACAATTTAGAATTTACTTTACTGATTGAACTGAGAAATCAAGAGAAAGACCAAAACATTCAAGGATACGGATTATCGAATACGATCAATCTCGATTTCTTCTCGAGTTTCATTCCCAAAGGGTCAAGATGATTGTCTGGACCACCGATATAGAATCAATTGAAAATCTCAAATCAAGAATGCAAAGAAGAGGAAGAACTTCGACGCTGTCACCAATCGTTGCTTCCTCTCGCTACTGTCGGTTCGCGCAGCCGCTTGCTTCCGTCGTCGTCAAAGTGGCGTCTCGTTAGAGGACGTCGTTGATAGAGGACGTTGTCCTTGGTCAGTTAATCGATCTATACTGGAATAGAGCAGAGAGCTCGTGGCCGTCAATGGAAGGTTGCCGATAGCAGAGGAGTCATCCAGCGGTGATCGTTGAGGAAGGTTCGTCGGATCGTCAGATCAATGAGGCATCGTCGTCAACCGCCCGGAGAGGGATCGCCATAGCCGAAGGACGAAGGTCCTGTCGTTGGTGAGGATCGCAGATGCGCTGCTGATTAGTTGCCAAGCCACGCTATGGCTGAGCTAGAGGAAGAAGAAGATCGGAGAAGAGGAGGGGTCAATGAAGAGAGTGGCAGAACTTCACCGTGGTGGGAGGTAAGCGAAATGAACGGAGAACCAGGCTCTATTTATAGATGAGGCGGGGGGATGGCAGTTACGATCGGACGGTGGAGCTCACCGGAGATAGGTCGGTGAGGTTGGATGGCTAGGATCGGACGGTTAGGTCGGTGGGGACGAAGGATCTAGAAGTCCCTAGGTCGATCAGCATGGTCGTTCGTCGAAGATGTTGATGAGATGCCGGCTGCGTTCACGAGCGGGGGTGATCCCTGTGTCAATTTAAAAAAATGAAAGAGTATACTTACTTGAAGGAGAAGGGAAGGAACGGTTCACTTAAATTGGTTCTTTTGAGTTAAAATGGGTTGGCGCGTTTGGGCCTATACTCAATTGGGCTCTAGTAGTTAGTAAAAGAATTTAAGGTGGTTTGTTTGTTTAAACGTAGGACGGGGTTTGGAAGCAATGGCCCGTTTTCCTATGAGGAGAAGAAGCAAGGAAATAGAATGTTGGATCAGAAGACTACTAATGAAATCAACAACCTTAGACTTAGGTCCAGCTTTGTGGGGTTGTCCCAATTAGGCCTAGCTAATAGCTAAACCCAAGAATTCTATGAAATTCTACAGATAAATGGAATAGCTAATTACAATAAATAATAATTAATAAAAATTTAAAATATGTAACAGTATAGGATTTTTTTAAATTGAAAAATGGAGGTTACAAGAATTATTTTCCTGTTCTTGATAGTTCAGGGGTGAAGCTCTACTCGTGGATGAGTTGATCGATCACGAAGGAGCAGATCGAACATGAATTTGATAGGTTTCTTGTCCTATCTTCAATCTGGTTCTCTGATTGTTTCTCCTTTAGAATCCTTTATGTTTTCCTCAGCAAACAATCAAGAAAACTTATATAATTCGTCCTTTGTTTTGTGCTTATGTCATTTTTGATGGAATGCCCAAACCCGCCTCATTTCGATAATGGACACAAGAATGGAAGGTTCGGACACCAATTAACATTGATAATTGCATTCTAGAATGTTATTCTCTTAAGTTCATGAACTATTGTATCATTTGACACAAACTAACTCGGATTGGGATGTTATTAAAGTTGGGACACGAATGTTGTGGTATCGGGAACTGGTTTTTGACTAGTATCAGACTGACTCTGATATCTACATCCAATCTGTAGTCTGGACACGAAAAAGGCAGTTTGAGTTTGAATGCAAATTACTGTGAAATATGATACGTGTAGGCAACTCTAGAGGGGGGGTGAATAGAGTACTTATGAAAATAATGATCAATTAAAAAATCAACTCTATTCAATCCCAACTAGTAAATAATTAATCAGAGTATAATGCGAAAATAAAGTGGAGATTAGAAAGCATACGCAGACACAACAATTTTTAACCTGGTTTCCCTCATGGAGGACTAGTCCAGGCCTGAGAACTCTAGCTCAGGATTAAAATATACTATTTGTGAAATAGCTTTACAACCACGTGCCTTTACACAGAAGAGCACGCCAATTTCTTGAAAAGATCGCTGAGGTAAAACTTGGAATTGTCCAACTGACTTCTTCAAGACTCTTGTACAAAACTTCTAATTGACTCACACCGAGCATCTTGTAGGCTTGGAAAGTTTTGTGGCTAGTAGATGAGAAGAGTATGGCTCTTTGGGATGTATAGGCTATAAGAGAGAAGAGATGAGAAGATTGGATGGATTAAAATGGGAGAAAAGGGTGCATATATATACTAGTCCTGGGAGGCAGAGTTCGGCCAGAACTCTGTCCAAAATTAAAAAATTATGGCCGTTGGACAACTTGCAATGAGCAATCCCTAAAAATCAGCTCCTGGAAATTAGGAGACAGAGTTCGGCACGAACTCTGTGTGGGGGCAGAGTTCGGCCCGAACTCTGCCTCCTTGGAGACATAATGCTCATTTGGGCTATTGGGCTTTGGCAGTTTGGCTTTTTGTTTGTGGAGCTTTTTGGTTATCTAGTCTATGGTTGAGGTACTCAGTGCGACTCAACGTACAATAGCCTAGACTCAAATAAAATATAAAAATACAGACCTCCGAAGACAAGTTCCAGCAGTATTCATCGAGCAGTTGTCGATGATGATTGTCTGACTTGATGTGTGTAAGTCGTCTGTTTTGTAGCTTTGATGACAATGTATGTGTCGAGTTGGATCATGTCAAATATCGATTTGTTAATTATCAAGATTAGGTTGACTGTGATCCAGTTTGGGTCAACAATCTCCCCCATTTTGATAATTAACAAAATTACGATATTTGCGTGTCGCAACATTTATACCTAGACACATATATTGCTTCCCCGTAGATGGACAATTCAGTTCCCCCGTAAATAGAGAAGTTCTGATACAAGTACTAGTCCAAACAATATAGCACAAGTGTAGCACAATATAGCACAAGTATTTATCCAAAAATAGTGAAGCAAATATCACATATATATCTCCCCCTTTGACATTTAGCAAAATAAAATAGAAGCTCCCCCATAAAAACATAACCATGGTGAAAATATGCAGTCACACAACCAAGCTCAAGTCCAACGTAAGAGATAACTAGTAAACAATCCAAATAAAAGCCATAAAGCATAATGTAGTACAAAGCATAGTGTTCAACTACATAATCACTGAATGAAAATAACAAAGTGCATAAACAAAAGACATCCTAAGTATCAGCAGCAGCATAAAATGGACCACGACCGTCATGGAGCACGGGAAGGTCCAGCAGAGTCGGATGGGTCACTGGCAGAGCGACGAGGATCAACAAACGCCGCATCTGGATCCAAATACCTCCTGACCCAGGCGTCACCGATACGATAACCTTCGCGAGAAGGGTCGCGTACCATAGGATAAGATACCGTAGGATGAGAGGCTAAGGAGTACTGGATGTCATGCAGAATGTTGCTGATGGCTGACATCTGTAAGGTGGTACGATAGTCCATCTGAGTCCAACGATCGTCCTCCAAGCAAAAACGATCACGCAGCATGGTCTGAATGGACTCGATAGTAGCAGGTGGCTCGGGCACAGGTTGCCCAAGAGCAGGAGGATTAGCCTGAGCATCAGACTCGGAATGCTCTGACTCAGCAGGAGAATCAACAGCTGCTAGAAGTCGCCGTGCCTTAGACAGATAGGCAGGGGTAGGAAGGAACTGGCACTCATCAAGAGGAACATGGAACGTACGAAAAATCATTGGCAAATATAGGGCATAGACCAATGATCGAGGTTTCTTTTGTGCACTAATCATCCAATCCATCATAGTGCACAGGAAGTTAAAAGGGACATGGAAGTGAAGATGATAAAGTGCAGAGATCTCAAAATAAGATACTTCATCGGTCGATCCCGCTTTGGGCAAGATCGCGGAGAAAATGATACGATGTAGTTCATAGAAATACGGCTTAATAAATTTAGCCAGTAACTTGCGTGGACGAGTGTTGGGAGTACACAAATCATCCTTGAAACTCTCAAGGGACGATCTATCAGGAAATTGAAACTTGCGTGCATCGACAAGTTTCTCCCAAGAATTGGGTTCCGGGATCTCGAGATATTCCACAAGTTCAAAATTATCAAAAGTGATGTCGATACCGACGACACGAGAATAGATTCGTATGTCATCAAAGGTAAGATTACAGTAAAACGTTTAGATAGCATTCAAATATATAAGAGATGATATAGAAACTAACTCATCTAGACAAAGATCATGGAACAATGAGTCATATCTAGAAAATATTATAAAATTGATAGGTTGACCCGCATACACACTCCTTGAATGAAAGTCATTGAACCATTTATTGGAAGCCTCCAATGATACAAAAATTTGTTCATTGAATGTGTTGGGGTCATTAGGTGGTGGGGGATTAAAAAGTGGATGGATTGGTGGAGCAAGATGAGGAGGAGGATTGGATGATGAAGCACCTTCACTCCTTCTTCTCTTGCCTCTTCCAAAAAGTCTAGGAGCCATGGAGAATTTGAAATAATTGACAAGGAAATAGAAAGAAATAGGAAATTATACCTCACAAAGTTGAGAAAAGATGGAAGAGATCTTCCCAAAAGCTTGAAATCTTGAGTTTGGGAAGAAAGAGAGCCCTAAAATGGAGTTTCTAGGGTTAGGGTTTGAGAAATTTATGTTTGGAGGAAGGTGGAAGATGAACAAAGTGAAGAGAGAGGGTTGATTCTCGGTTTTAAGGAGGTTAGGAGCAGCCAAGCAGGTTAAATCAGGACCCTTGGATCAAATCAATGGATGGCTGAGCATCAGGGAAGGTTCTGTGACCAGGGACACAGAGTTCGGCCCGAACTTCGTATAGGGCAGAGTTCGGCCCGAACTCTGCCTCCATGGGCACAGAACACAAGAAGGTTGAAAAAATGGCTAATTGTTGGTTTAAAATGAATATAATTTGAAAGTTTAAAAATTGGCAAATGTTTGATAAAAAAGAATAGAATTTAGAAATTTTAAATTAACTAAGTTGTAAATGAAATTAAACCATATAATAAACAAGGATTTATGACAACGACCATTACGATAAAACTTCCATGGGGTAGCTGTAGGGGCCTGATCCCAGCTAGCGGTAGTCCGAAGACTAGTGCACCGTGTTGTTTAGGCTTTTACGCCTTGTTGTCAGAAGGACCCTTTCGTCTTGTACCCATAGCAAAGTCACCATAAAGATATATGTCATATCGTTATTTACGCATGCCAATTTATTTAATAACTGTTCCAAAATTCCTAATTCACGATAAAGAAAATTGAAGCGCTCTTCGGCCAGTGGTTTCGTAAAGAAGTCTGCTAGCTGATGTTCAGTGTCTATGAATTCTAAATTAATCGTGCCTTGTTGTTGATGATCACGCAAAATATGATGTCTAATCTCTATGTGTTTAGTGCGTGAGTGACAAACAGGGTTCTTGGTCAGATTAATGGCATTAGTGTTATCGCAAAAAATAGGTATGTGCTTGAAACATAAGTTGTAGTCTTCAAGGGTTTGCCGTATCCACAGAATCTGTGCACAACAACGACCAGCTGCTATGTATTCAGCTTCTGTTGTCGATAGTGCGACAGAGTTCTGATTCTTGCTAAACCATGAGACTAACGCCTTTCCTAGCAAATGACACGTGCCGCTGGTACTCTTACGGTCGACTTTGTATCCCGCAAAATCAGCATCGAAATATCCGATTAAATCGAAGGAAGTGGTTTTGGGATACCACAAGCCTACCATAATAGTTTCTTTAAGGTATCTAAAGATACGCTTAACTGCGGTCATGTGTGATTCCTTAGGATTGGCTTGGTATCTAGCACATAAGCAAACACTGAACATAATGTCGGGACGACTAGCAGTTAAATATAATAAACTACTAGTCATACCTCGATACTTACGTTGATCGACCGGTTTGCCGCTTTTATCAGGTTTCAGCTTTGTGGTAGTAGCCATAGGGGTGCTGATAGGTTTGACGCTGTCAAGCTCAAACTTCTTCAGCATGTCCTTGACATATTTCGATTGACTAATGAAGACGCCTTGTGAGAATTGTTTGATTTGCAATCCAAGGAAGTAGTTGAGCTCCCCTATCATGCTCATCTCGAATTCATCCTGCATATACTTGGCAAATTCATTGCATAGACCCTCATTAGTAGACCCAAAAATAATATCATCAACATATATTTGAACTAAAAGAATTGTGTCATCAAGAGATTTTATAAACAGTATAGTATCCACTTTCCCTTTTAAAAAACCTTTATCTAGTAAGAAAGTACTCAGACGATCATACCAAGCTCGAGGAGCTTCTTTGAGACCATAGAGAGCTTTCCTAAGTTTAAAAATATGGTCGAAAAATTTATGATTTTTGAAACCAGGTGGTTGTTTGACAAAAACTTCTTCCTTGATAAAATCGTTTAGAAAAGCACTTTTCACATCCATTTGGAAAAGTTTAAAGTTTTGAAAATTTGCAAATGTGCAAAGCATCCGAATGGATTCTAGTCGGGCAACAGGAGCATACGTCTCATCATAATCGATGTCCTCATCTTGATTGTATCCTTGGGCTACGAGACGAGCTTTGTTGCGAGTGACTGAACCGTCTTCGTTTACTTTGTTACGAAAAATCCATTTAGTCCCAATTATTGAGTGGCCAGTAGGTTTAGAAACAAGTTCCCAAACTTGGCTTCTCTCAAATTGGTTGAGTTCTTCTTGCATTGTGGAAATCCAAAATTTATCATTAAAAGCTTCTAAAATGTTTTTGGTTCTATTTGAGAGATGAATGTAGTGCTAGCTATAGCGTCTCTTACAGAGGATCGAGTAGTTACCCTTTTTGATATTTTACCTATTACCAGGTCCTTTGGATGAGAGGGAGTAAATTGGAACTTCTTTGGTAATTCCTTTGGAGAGCTGGTTTCAGACGTTGCATTTATTGATGTCGAAGTAGATGGTTCATCATCGTTATTGGGAATAACAGCTGTACTATTGTCCTCATCAAAAGTTACATTAGTAGACTCTTCAAAAATAATGGAGCGCTTGTTGAACACTCTATATCCCTTACTCTTGGCCGCATAGCCAAGAAGAATACCTTCGTCAGCTTTGACATCAAATTTGCCTAAGTTGTCTTTGGTATTCAGGATAAAACAGCGACAACCGAACACTCTAAAATAAGAAACATTAGGAGTTCTACCAAACCAAAGCTCATAGGGTATCTTCTTCGAAATGGGTCGAATCAACACCCTATTTAAAATATGGCATGCTGTGCTGACAGCTTCTGTCCAAAAATATTTCGGAAGAGAGAATTGATTTAGCATAACTCTAGCCATATCGCCAAGAGTTCTATTTTTTTGCTCCACAACACCATTTTGTTGAGGAGTTCTAGGACACAAAAATTCATGACTAAAACCATTTGAATCACAAAAAAATTCAAAAATAGAATTTTCAAATTCGCCACCATAATCACTTCGGTTACGAGTAATCATGTAGCCTTTTTCGTTTGGACCTTTTTAGCAAATAATTTGAAAACAGAAATTGTATCACTTTTGTTTGTAAGAAAGAAAACCCATGTAAATCTTGAGAAATCATCTACAATAACAAAAGTGTAGAGTTTTCCGCCAAGACTGGCTACTCTACTGGGACCAAATAAGTCCATATAAAGTAATTACAAAGGTCGGGTAGTACTTACAGTGTTTATTGATTTAAAAGATGATTTGGTGGCCTTATTCTTTTCACATTCGACACATACCGTGTCTTTCTTGAATGTGATATCCGGCTGTGCTCTGACTAGCTTCTTGGTGGATAGTCTGGATATAGTATCCATGTTAGCATGACCAAGATGCTGATGCCATAGGAGCTTTTCGTCTTTGTGAGCGTAAAGGCATCTTCCTGCACTATTAGTATCACTAGATAGATAGAAAATATAAATGTTATCTTTCCTTATCCCCTCAAAAGCAATGTCTCCAGATGATCGATCATAGATAAAGCATTTAGTTTTCCCAAAGTTAATATCATAACCGTGATCAGCAAGATGACTAATACTAAGCAAGTTATGCTTTAACTCGGTCATTAAACAGATATCGTTAATGACGGGAGAGGAAGGATAACCAATTGTACCGTTACCTATGATGTAGCCTTTAAGATTATTGCGAAAGAAAATGTATCCTTCCTTTTTCATCGATAGTGTTGCGAATAGATTTGCATTTCCAGTCATATGGCGCGAGCATCCACTATCGAGAATCCACTTACTTCTAGTTGAGGAAGGAAGGTCCACCTACACCACGAGTAGATGTGACCTTTGGTACCCAGATTCTTTTGGGTCCTGAGAGGTTAGACTTTGGTACCCTTGCATATATATTTCTATCAACTAATCTCATAATCCTACATTGTAGAGAAATGTGTCCATGTAGATTACAATATGTACATCTAGCATGCATGTTTATACTAGGAGCATGTTGATAGTTGTGTCTATAGGTAGGGTGATTATAGCTACGTGCAGCAGTAGTGTGAGTATGGTGACTGTGTGCAGCATCAGGATAACTATAATGATTATAGTGACTGTGTACAGTAGCAGGGTAACTATAATGATTATAGTGACTGTGTGCAGCATGATAATGATAATGATTACGTGCATGTGTCTTACGTACTGCATGAGAATAGGTGTACATGAAAGCATACTTTTGTTTAGTACGTGGATGAGTGTTCTTGTGGTGACGTGCCTTTTTGTGTTGAGTTGGTACGTGTTTGTACGTATTGTGACTATGAGACTGAACTTGCGGTTGAATAACCTGCTTGTCCAATTTAATCTCTAATTTCTTAGAGACAGCATTCAACTCATCATATTTAGCAGTAAGTCCGTGTATTCTACCTGTAGCAATTCTGAACTTGTTTTTCTCTTCAATAAGTTCTTTGTTTAAAGCTGTGATCTCAAGTGTTTGTTTCTCAATAATTGATTCGACATCATGTAAGCTTAATTTAAGCTTAGATACCTCTTTATTGTTTTTCGTAGGTGTAGTATTTCTAACATCTTCTAGTAAACATGAAAGTCGATGGATCTCAGTTTCGTAGTCCTTGATCTTATCCTTTGTATGTTTATATTTATTGATTACCTTTTTGTGATCATCAAGTAGATCACCAAAAGCATCACCAAGTTCATCAAATGAGAAATCATCATAAGAATCTTTAACCTTTTCTGAAGTCGCTATTAGACAGACGTTAGTCATGTTTTGTGGAGAGTCTTCTTCCTCATCTGAATGACTAGCCTCGCTTTTATGCCAGATGCTAGTGTTGGCATACTTTCTTGTAGTAGGCTTCTTGTACGACTTCTCATATCTGCTTCCCTACTTTGCTAGGGGACAATCTTTCTTGACATGTCTCGTCTTTTTGCATCCGAAGCAAGTGGGTTCTTCCTCATCGTCTCTTTGTTCTCTCTTCTTTTTGTTGAAGCATAGAAACTTTTTAAAGTTTCGAACTAAGAGAGCTTGATCGTCACCTTCAGAGTCGTCATCATCGGTATCTTCTGAGCTAGTTCTTCGGCGATGAGCTCTCAATGCAATCTCCTTCTCTTTTAGAGCAATTTTTTCGAAGTCTTTTAGATCGAGCTCATGCGTCATCAACTTGCCCATCAATGTTTCTAGAGACATTGCCGTGAGATCATTGCCTTCGATGATCACCGTAACTTTGGGGTTCCAAACCTTTGGCAATCCTCGTAGTACTTTGCGTATCTTCTCATGGTTGGAATAATCTTTTCCAAGAGAGGATAGCGGGTTGACGACATCGAGGAATCTGGTGAACATTTGAGTGATCGTCTCATTAGGCTTCATCTTGAAAGCCTCGTACTCCTGTGTCAGACGGCTGACTTTTGATTCTTTGACTTGCGTGGTCCTTCATGAGTCACCTCGAAAAGCTTCTATACTTCATGCGAGGTGGTGCATGTGGAGACCCTGTTGAATTCAGTCCTGTCTATGGCACAGAAAAGAGCATTAATAGCCCTAGCGTCTAGACTTGCCTGTTTCTTCTCCTGATCAGTATACTTGTCATGGGATTTCTCAACGAGACTTCCCTCGACAGTTATTCTGGGAGGTTTCTTGTAGCCATCAGTGACTACAGTCCACAGGTCAAAGTCTAGAGACTTAAGATAAAAACTCATTCTAGTCTTCCAATAAGTGTAGTTGGTCCCATCAAATAGGGGTGGCCTATTTGTGGATTGACTCTCACCATAGTTGGTAGAGATGGGTTGTGTGGTTGCCACGGATCAACTCTAGGATGTAAATCCTGTATCAAGAGAACAGGGCTTTGATACCAATTGAAGTACGTGTAGGCAACTCTAGAGGGGGATAAATAGAGTACTTGTGAAAATAATGATCAATTAAAAAATCAACTCTATTCAATCCTAACTAGTAAATAATTAATCAGAGTATAATGCGGAAATAAAGTGGAGATTAGAAAGCATACGCAGACACATCAATTTTTAACCTGGTTTCCCTCGTGGAGGACTAGTCCAGGCCTGAGAACTCTAGCTCAGGATTGAAATCCACTATTTGTGAAATAGCTTTACAACCACGTGCCTTTACACAGAAGAGTACGCCAACTTCTTAAAAAGATCGCTGAGGCAAAACTTGGAATTGTCCAAGTGACTTCTTCAAGTCTCTTGCACAAAACTTCTAATTGACTCGCACCGAGCACCTTATAGGCTTGGAAAGTTTTATGGCTAGTAGATGAGAAGAGTATGGCTCTTTGGGATGTATAGGCTATAAGAGAGAAGAGATGAGAAGATTGGATGGATTAAAATAGAAGAAAAGGGTGCCTATATATACTAGTCCTGAGAGGCAGAGTTCGGCCAGAACTCTATCCAAAATTCAAAAATTATGGCCGTTGGACAACTTGCAATGAGAAATTCCTAAAAATTAGCTCCTAAAAATTAGGAGACAGAGTTCGGCCCGAACTCTGTGTGGGGGCAGAGTTCGGCCCGAACTTTGCCTCCTTGGAGGCAGAATGCTCATTTGGGCTATTGGGCTTTGGCAGTTTAGCTTTTTGTTTGTGGGGCTTTTTGGTTATCTAGTCTATGGTTGAGGTACTCAGTGCGACTCAACGTACAATAGCCTAGACTCAAATAAAATATAAAAATATAGACTTTCTAAGACAAGTTCTAGCAGTATTCGTTGAGCAGTCGTCGATGATGATTGTCTGACTTGATATGTATAAGTCGTCCGTTTTGTAGCTTTGATGACAATGTATGTGTCGAGTTGGATCATGTCAAATATCGATTTGTTAATTATCAAGATTAGGTTGACTGCGATCCAGTTTGGGTCAACAAAATAGGCATTACAAATAGGTTAGAAATCAAGTTTTTTGGGTTCATCCATGTCACGACCCGCACCTGCTTTTCGGATGTGAGCTCGTGAGCAAGCCAACAACGTGTCAAGAGAACTCTGGCCCAACTCGAATACGTAAACGCTGTCTGGACTATGGTAATGTGCTTAATCATAGCAAGGCAAATCTCTGTCTCAATCCACAATAAGAATATAAAACATGAATGAACATTATGGGTCGTGGTCTGTAGCCCACTAATATACATGTCCGATTAGACTCCAAGAAATAATATGAGTCTATAAAGTAAGCTAACAAGCAGAGTATATCATGATAAGGAATGAAGCACGGACGGATAGTAAACGTAATATTAATACCTGGATCCTGCAAGTGTATCACAAACGTCCACCATCCTGCTCTGCTAGCTAAACCTCATGCAATCGCTAAACCTGAAGAGATTATCAGGTCCTTAGGGGACGTAGCAAGATACATAAAAGCATGCCTATCTAACAGTTTGTCATGCATAAGAAATAAGCAAGAAAGACAGAATACGACAGGTGATTATGAACATGGATACAAGAAATACTATGCATAAATGAACTGCTGGAAGGAAACATGAACTCATGATAAGAAACCAATCAGATACTCAAACCCTCGCCCGTAGTGTGGACTCGCAGGTTAGCTTTAAGAATTACCCTCGCCCCTAGTATGGACTCATAGGTGCGGACAAATGACTACTAACCCTCGCCCCTAGTGTGGACTCGCAGGTTAGCTTCAAGAAATTACCCCCGCCCCTAGTGTGGACTCGCAGGTAGGAATTCCAAAACAAGGTACAGCAATTCAGTCATGACTTACACATCCTACGACACAATATGACTCAGTCATGATACATGTGACGACACAAATCCGGTATAACTACAGTGTCAAGTCATGAACGATGATGATATACGAACAAGGCAAATAAACTAATATACATGGTATAAAGAAAATTATATAGGCCAAAATCAACCAGAGAAGCCCGATGATAACATATAAAGAGAAGGAATATAAGCATGTAAATAAACTGTAGAGGGAGATAAGTTATACTTGCATGGTGGTAGCAGGAAGAACCAACAATATATTGTCAACTGCTAAGCCATAAAGTCCAAATCTCACAACTGTCTTCGAAAGCTGAAATAGACATTACCAACATTTTTAGAATAGTCAAATTAGCTAGGATTGTCTGTCCATAAGTCCAATTCTGGATATGGGGGCAAAACGGTCATTTCGGGCCAAAACGATGTCGCCGTTGGACCCGCTTTAAAACCGAAAAGTGTGCCAGAGCCAATGGTCTATAAAGTCATCAAACTATATGTCTACAGATTCGTTTTGATGATACGAACCCAATGGTATGTCCAATTTTGGATTCCGATGGGCCGTGCACGAAATCGCCCGTTGAGTCGGATCGTGGGACCCGCAAAACGGCGATCCGATCAACTATCTCAGAATCAGACCAAACTTGGCATATAGGACCCAAAAAATGATACGGTCCTGTTGACGCAAGTTTCGTCTCGATTTGACGTATGTGCACAAAGTAATTAGGAAATTTACAAAGTGGTCGATACGGTGAATTTTGACGGATACGCATCAAATTCGTTGCGCACATGCAGCTAATTTGAATTCCGTCAAAGCCCACACGTCCACGAAGTCGATACGCACCTTTCGATGCTTTCGGCTCGTGTCCACGTCGCTCGGTTTGACAGGACGCACGTCGTATCGGAGTGTTTTTGAGATTTTTGAAAACTGTTTTCCAAGTTTTTTTCATGATTTTCTCACTGACTTATCTTTCTGTATAATTAACTAGGATTTAATCTAGTGATAGGGTTTCCATCTTGGTTAGGTTGTCTTCCACTGTGTTCAATTAGGTTCTTAAGTCGCTCACTGGTACGGCCGAAATCGGCCTTCCAAAATAGGTTCATGCATGGATTCGAAATTCTGTCTTTTCGAGACAGTTTTTAGTCAACATTTCAATTGATTTATCATGCAATCTAGGGCCTATAAATTCAAAGTAAATGAAAGGATTGGGAGCTGTATAGGTTATGAACATACCCGAGAAGACAGATCATGAAACGAGTAACTGTGCATCGAGCAACCTCGGTACGAAGTTAGGTCGAGCAACCACCACTACTGCTGTCGCCATGCTGCTATTCGCGCCCGTGCGCGCGCAAAGGCTTCCGTCTCCGACCAGCAGTGGCTCGTGGCGGTGCGCGGAGGCCAGGGGAGGGTCGCCCAGGTGCTAGGGGTGGTGGCATAGTCTTTGCAAGATATATTTTATAAATGCTTATATTTGCCAAAAGTTTTATAATTACACTCAACCCATATACATGTACAAAATGGTCCCATCTTTGTATATACCATACATGTATACAACAATCATTCAATATAGCTTACTGGGGTATTTCATATATATTATTTGTACATCATTATAACCTAAATTCTTATTACTATATATATATATATATATATATATATATATATATATATATATATATATATAAATTATTCAAAAAATATTCTCTTAGTCTATTAACATAAAATACGGAATATAAACATGTACAATAAATGTACACCCACATGGACGTCTCTGGATGTAGTACAGGTCTATATGGGTTTAGGTTGGGTTTGGGTCAAGTTCGAACTAAAATCGGTACAACCGGGTCCCATAAAAGTCTTAATCTTAATAAATCAATAATTAAATTATTTATAGAGGTCTGGTCGCAATTTGGCCTGGTTTTTCTAGTTAGGACACACTTATGGCTTGGCCTTCCCTACCATAGCTAATACACTAGTCAACACACCCAACTACACTATCCGTGCCAAAATTCGTGGTCATTGTAGCTGCCCTTCCCAAAAAATTTGGAATATTTTTATTATTATTTATTTTATTGGAATGGTGATTTTTTTAGATTTTATAAATAATTATTTAGTTAATTATTACGGTAGATGACTTTAGCCATGGTGGAGTTTTGAAGTACAAGACGGCTAGAAATTATGGCACGGATAGTGCCATGGCGTGCTTTGGCTAGTGTATTAGTCCTGGTAGGGAAGGCAGAGCCATAGTGATGTCCTAACTAGGAAAACCGGGCCAACTTGCGCCTTAACCTTTATCGAAGGTTTATTTAGTTATTAATCATATTATTGAGTAGGGAAACCGGTTATACCATTTTAGTCCGAACTGAACCCGAATTGAGCCCGAGCCCATATAGTCATGCGGCACGTTCAATGACATTCGTGTTGACGTATTTTGGTAGGATTGTGTTGTATTCTGTTTTAATGACCTGATGAATATTTCTATTATTCATAATTAAATATTACAAATATCCTTATTTGTTAATATTCAAGGATATTGGTATAAAATAGGTCCTTGCATATTCTGGAGATTATTGGACTGTACACAATGGCATATATACCATTATTGAGTTATTAAATTTGTTATTATTATTGTTATTATTTTTACAGAGATTGTATTATATAATATTATTATTAGTTATATTATTTTCGTCAAATAAATGTTAGAATATACATATATATTTAGGGAGGCCCTACCCTAGGAATAAAAGTATTGGGATGTAATTGGGTTTTATGGAGATTATATATATGTATATGTGTATATATATATATATATATATATATATATATATATATATATATATATATATATATATATATATATATATATATATATATATATATATATATATATATATATATATATATATATATATATGTGCGTATATAGATATTATTTGTTATATGTGTGTAAATATACATATATATATAGATATATGTATATGAGGAATTTATATACATGTATAAGTATATATAGGTAAATATGTGTGTGTGTATATATATATATATATATATATATATATATATATATATATATATATATATATATATATATATATATATTAAAAAAAAATATATGGATATATATATATATATATATATATATATATATATATATATATATATATATATATATATATATATATATATATATATATATATATATATATATATATTTTTATATATTATTATATATATATTATATATATATATATATATATATATATATATATATATATATATATATATATATATATATATATATATATATTTATATACATATATACATATGGTATTATAAAGAAATAGAAAAAAAGGAGATAGGGAAAAGATATAGAAAAAAAAGAAAAAGAAAAAAAACAAAACAAATAAGCAATAGGAGCAGCAGCTGGAGCCCATCTCTCCCATGCTAAAAACCACTATTTTTCCCTACAGCCATACAGGCCAACCCGAGCTAATTTTCCCAAGCCTCCCGAGCCTATAAATCTCTCCGCCCAGAACTCGACCCCGCGAGTTCCACAAACCCGACCCCGCTCCGCATGTGTATAAGAGAGAGATCGAGGGAGATTCATCTCGAAACCCTAACTACATACGCGCGCCACCCTTCCTCTCCCCTGGGCGCACACCCCCCCGCGCGCGCGCCGCAGCGAGCCGCCGTCGGCCGGTGAACCGCGTGCAACAGCCGCGCGCACACACACGAACAACATGACAGCAGCGATACACAGGTACCAACTTCTCTCTCCCGTTTCTCCCTCGTCTCTCAACGAAAATTCGATCCGAAAGATGTTTTAGAAAGCCTATATAACCCTTTTCCCAATCCATAAATTAGTTTACGTAGATTCGTAACATACCTGTCGAGAAATCGAACCCAACATCGCAAAAAACCTGCTAGAAAACAGAATAATTGTTTGGTTTAAACACCGTATTGGAAGACGATTACTGATCCACCTGTTAAGAATTTTAGAAATCTTTTTGAAGAGTCTTTTAGACAACCTATAGGACAGCAGAATCTAATTGGTAGTTTGGAATTTCATCTATTGTTTATCGAGTTAACTCGATTCAAAAATCGAAAAAAACCTATTTTCGAAATTATGAAAATTCAATAAAACTCATCCACACGACGTGCGTCCCGCCAATCCGGGCGACGTGGTCGCGAACCGAAAGCATCAAAAGGTACGTAACGGCTTCGTGGTCGTGTGGGCTTTGACGAAATTTAAATTGGTCGCGTGTGCGCGACGAATTTGATGCGTATCCGTCGAAATTTACCGTATCGGCCTCTATGCAAGTTTCCCAATTACTTCGTGCACGCTCGTCAGATCGAGACGAAACTTACGCCAACAGGACCGTATCATTTTTTTGGTCCTGTATGCCAAGTTTGGTCCAATTCTGAGACAGTTGAATCGTACGTCGTTTTGCGGGCCCTACGGTCCCACTCAACGGGCGATTTTGTGCACGGCCCACCGGAATCGAACTTTGGACATACGGTTGGGTTCGTATCGGAAAACTGAATTTGTAGACATGTAGTTTGACGACTTTAGAGACCATTAACTCTGGCACGCTTTTCGGTGCAAAGCGGGTCCAACGGCGGACACCGTTTTGGCCCGAAATTACCGTTTTGCTCCTGTGTCCAGAATTGGACTTAAGTGTTGGCCCAATGATTATATTGCCCTTATTGTGAACTCTGTGCTTAAGCATGTATTTTTAGTGTTAGTGACTTAAGATTTAATGAGCACATTTATCTTGTTAATGGCCTATCTCATTAATCTTAATTAGTTATGTAACTAGCTTGCTTATTTGCGATGTATTGTTAAGCTACATGATTTTTTGTTCACTTTCACTCATCTAGCTATCTTCTTGAACTTCAATCTATATGTGATATGCTAGTTTACAAAAACAAGATTTATGAATTCTTCCTGATTTGTATTCTATTTTAGATACATATGTTTGGTTTCTAAAATTAGTTTGACAAATTTTTTATTTTTAATCTTGTTTTCGTTGAGGTTTGTGATTCATCATTTTAACTTCCTTCCATACTAGTCATTGGAAAGCATCTCTTAAATTTCTCTCATCTTTTGAGTCTTGATTATATTATATTATCATTTCTTTGGAATAAATTTGCAATGATTTAAATAAGATTGTCTCTTTTCTATATATTTTCCATTGGTTTGTTTATATGGTTTTTAGATGGAATTTATGACGGATCATAATTATTTATTGGTTTACTTTATGAATGATCCTATTGATAGACAAGTCCTATATTATCTAATTATGTAAGTTATCAAGTTAATTTATTACTCTACTTTGACTACTCATGGATTATCACATATGCTCTTGCTATTTGAACTTCATTGGTTTCTCATTTAGTATTAGCAAGGTTGGATTATTACCCGTTGATGGGTACATATGTGGTAGAACATACATAGTCCTTGCAAAGCAATAAGTTGGTTGATCATTTCTTAATTAGATAATCATGGACATGATATTTGAGCTTTATTTTTTTTGCTATATTTTGACTTTCTTCGTGATTGATTTAATTGACTTTATTCATGATGACATTTTTTCTTTAGTTTTATTTTTATCTTTTGAGCTATATTGTGATTCTCATCATGATTGTTTTTAATGGACATTATTATTCCTTTTCATTATGATATTTTTCTAATGGTCCTTATTATTCTTTTTCATAATGATATTTTTCTAATGGACCTTATTTCTTTTCATGATGATCTTCTTCTCAAAAGATAACATGCATTGACCTATCATACTTCAATATGATATTCTTCTATATAGGTTAGTGTATGTCGTCTTTTGATTACATGTGCTAAATTGAAATATTCTTTTGATCTTTAGTAACTATTAGTGGATATATCTTTTTGACTAAAGATGATATTTTTCGTTCTATGATAATTTTATAGCCTTATATCATTTTTTATGTCATAAGTTATCATTTTGTAGACGTTTTTATAGCATTGAGCAAGGGGGAGAAATCTATAGTTGATTTACCCCTATATCTTGAAGTTATTATTTTTTTCTATAAGTGCTTTAGAACTAGATACGCATATTTTAAGGGGGAGCAAATAAATTGGTTCAATTCATTTATACCCTTTAATATGTCGTATACCTAGTTCATCATTGACCCATTTTTTTTGATTGAGGTTATGATACTATTTTTTTTGAAAGGTTTATGAGATTATATGCAATTGTTTTCATCATATTATCTCTATCTTTTATATGAGTCATTTCGTTAATATTAACTTTCATATCTTATCTTGATGACTATTGTACTCTCTTTGATTTGGCTTTCCTTGTATGTTTAATTGATTTTGATTTGTCTTTCCTTGTTGAGGACTTACCCAAAACTCATGATTTCATCTATATTGGTAATAGTTTGAGGGGGAGCATTCAAGTCGACTGAATTTCTCCTTCTCAAACATTTTTTTCTCCTTTACCTTCATGTTTATTTCTAAAGGATATTCATACAGCATGATAAGGTAATTGAGTTCAAATGCATAAATTTTGGATAAGCAAATAGATTTGCAAATAATGAGATTATTTTTTATCAATTGCTCTATTTTACATTGATCATTCCTTTATTTTGTTTCACTATTTATCTGTGGACAATTGTGACTATCATAGTTTCATTTGATCAATATTTCAAGTTTTCATATTTCAATTGATATCAAGTTTGTCTATTTCAATATCTCAATTGGTTTCTTTCTTCTTTGATATCTATTATTTGCAATTATCTAATCCTTATGGTTTTTTGACTGAAATCTTTTATTTCATAATTCTCTTCCAAAACTAGAGCAATATTTCATATCATACTATGTTTTGGATGTCTTTCTTGGATTTCATGTTGGTAAACTATCTATTGATTATTTCAAATTCTTTTAGTTTTACCAACTATTTGTGTCTTGCCAAGCTATTTTCTTTTTGGCATTCTACATTGGGTATGTAATTTCTATACTTGTCTTTACACACTTCTCCCATTGTTCCTTATTTAGTATATCTTGATCATGATTGTCTATGCCTTCCTCCTTATGCTTGAGTTCATTTTATCTCTTATTACGAGGGAGCTTATTTTTGATCATGTCAAAGGGGGAGAAATAAGTTTAAGTTAGCACACTATCTTCTCGTAGTATGTGTTTATTAGTGATATATGCATCTATCGTATCTGTCTTAAACTTAACCGATTTTCCATAATCAAAAAGGGGGAGATTGTTGGCCCAATGATTATATTGTGTTTTTGAATATGGCTAATCAGTTAAGTTTAACATAATGATGTCACTAATATTCATATACTCACTATCATGTTGCTACTTAAACTTAGCATTGTCCTATATTATATTGCTATGCTTGTATCGTACTGCAACATATTTTGTTGGCCTAACATGCTATCATGTTGTTACTTAAACTTAGCAATGTCCTAATTGTCCTGTATTATATTGCTATGCTTGTATCGTACTGCAACATATTTTGCTGGCCTAACATGTATTTGTAGACATGCAGTAAGCATGATCAAACATGATCAAACATGACATAGGCAATGAAGGATGAATGATGGAGCGAAGACGACGTCATACAAAAAGATTTCTCCGAACCGCCTAGCGACCTATCCGGGGCCTCGCATCGGGGGTTCCGCTGCCCGGTCAGCGGACAGGGGTCGAGGGGGGCAGCGCCCCCCGTCGGGGGTTCGGGGGCGAAGCCCCCGAAAGGTATTCAGATTTTCAGATCTGCTTATCTTTTGGACGACTGCTGTCAAGGAAAAAGACGTCTTCAGGGCTGCTCAAATATCAGAAGAAAGGCATCATCAAAGGGCTCTTGGTTTTCCTACTTGTTCCAAGTCTGTAATCTTCATTTTATTGAGTCTAGGAGAATGTGTACGTTGAGTCGCACTGAGTCATCTCAACCCCTAGACATATCTCTCCAAACTCTACCATACAAACAGACCAATTCCTGAACCAAGCCCAAGCTCCACAAAGTCCAAAAGCCCATTGGACCAATTCTGTCTTCTAGAGACAGAGTTCGGGCCGAACTCTGCCTCCACACAGAGTTCGGGCCGAACTCTGTCCCCTGATTTCTAGCACCCTGATTTTTAGGGCCTGCTTGCTACAAGCTGTCCAACGGCCAAAAATTTGAATTATCCATACCGAATTCTGGCCGAATTCTGCTTGTCCCGAACCCTATAAATAGGCCTTAGTTTCTCTCATTTGAAACCATCCACTCTTCTATTCTTCTTCTCTTACATAGCCTATATAGTCAAGAGCCATACTCTTCCAATCTACTAGCCACAAAACTTCCTAAGCCCCAAGGTGATCAAGTGCGATTCAGCTAAAAGTTTTTGTGCAAGAGTTGAAAAGAAAAGTCACTTGGACAATTCCAAGTCGCTTGGAAAATTCTAAGCAAATCGCCACTGCGATCCTCTGTAAGAAGTTGACGTGCTCTTCTGAAGAAAAGGCACGGGTTGTAAACTACTATTTCACAAATAGTGGATTTGAATCCTGAGCTAGAGTTCTCAGGCCTGGACTAGTCCTCCACGAGGGAAACCAGGTTAAAACTGCTGTGTCTGCGAATGCTCTTCTGATCTTTATTTACTTCCGCATTTATTTATGATTTATTTAGATAGTTGTTTTTGTGGAGGTGATATAGAGTTAATTTTTATTTGGTGATTATTGACACAAACTCTATTCACCCCCCTCTAGAGTTGCCTACACGTGTTTTCATTAAGAACAGGCAATCCTAGCTAATTTGACTATTCTGAGAACATTGGTAATATTTATTTCAGCTTTCGGGGACTGTTGTACGAGTTTTGACTATTGGGGCACACTGATTGGTTTGGATTGTCGGTTTCACCAGCAAAGGACCACAGGCGAGTACAGTTTATTGTCTGCATTTCGATATTGATTTTCACTATATTTCATTGATTGGCCATCGGTTATGTGATTATTTTCTATTATAAATTGTTGAGTCGGGAATGAGAAGTACCAAGGATGTGTGATCTGACCTTAGACCGTGTAGACCGTGATTATTATTGCATTTATTTCTTGTAGACAGTGTAGACAATGATTTATTTATTACAAAGTAGACAGTGTAGACAGTGATTTATTTATTGCAAAGTAGACAGTGTAGACCGTGATTATTATTGCATTTAAACTGTGTAGATCGTGATTATTATTTTGTAGACAGTGTTTCTTTATTACAATATTTTCTGTAAAGCGTGTAACTGTAGACCGTATAACTGTAGACCGTGTAACTTTAGACCGTGTAGACCGTGTCGCATAATTGTCCCGAGACCGATCACATATCAAAGGTACTTCTAACAGTTGGGAAAAGTATTTTGTGTCTATTTATTGCTATTAGTTTTCCGTATTTCATGTTTATTTTCAAAAACACGTAATTGATGTCTAACCTCTGTTGTATAGTCATTTTCTTTATTTGAAATTGAATTCAGTGAATTGTGCTCGTTCCATTCCTGACTGGAAACCAATATTTTTCAGGTTAGCCGTGGATTCACTTAGCATGGGAGATACGGGGGTACTTGCAGACAAAAGCCTAGAGACTAGCTAGATAGTTGAGTTTTAGCCATTTCAATATTTGTACAAGTTTATATTTTTCCTGCAAATGTAAAACTTATGAATATTGTAAGTTAAATTATTTATGTGAATGAGCTTTATTTATGATTGTGATCTTCATGGCCGTGACAGCGTTCTACCGCCGACACTGCGGCGTAGGCTAGCTTGGACACGTCTCATATCCGTTTAAAAAAAATGGGAGCGGGTCGTGACAAGTTTTTGTGGTGGCCCATGCAGGTCTGTTTTCGCAAATCATACGAACTCGTGATGGTACTTAAGTTAGTTGTACTATTACGAGCCTGCGACAAGAAAATGCTCATTTACGAATTAGGGATTAATTTAATTTAAGAGAATGACTAGGACTAGGAGTCCCTTATACAAATTACCGATGGGTAGTCTAGGCCATGTAATATAGATGAGGAATTATAAATTTTTGATAGTTGTCAGATCCCCATAGGTACACTATTACCTCTTGATATGACGATATGATCCAATGTGGATAGGTTATTCACTTGGTGGGAAAGGGCTTCATAGAATCAATGATCTAACCCTGATGAATGGTGCAATTCCTTCTCTTTACCTCTTTAGATAACATCCTCATGTCTTAGCCCAAATTGCCTATTTAGTTCCTAGTTGCCCTAAGGATTATTATTCTTATATAATTTCTGATTATGTTACCCATATGGAACCTCAAGTTAGTTTCGATCCAAAGGTTTTCCTCTGTGGTTTGAATACACATGGAATAGATATTAGAATGTTGTATTTCTTTGTCCTCAGATATTTCTTTCCTGTTCAATCCTTTATTTTAAGGGTTGTGATTGATAGGACAAATGCTTACGCTTTATTTCATAGTCGACATGTTTGAATCTCTAGAAGCTCATGAATTTTGAGGATATAGTTAAAGGAATGTTAGTTAACCTATAATGGCAGGGCAGCAGCGCACTGTCGCCATTTATTTGAATTATGGAGACTATGGATCCACTGAAGCCAGCAGCGCACTGGCAAGGCACGATCCCTGGAGTTGGAATTGGTTTAAGAAAATATAGGTTATAGAATATTGCTAAACTATAGCTAGTGGTCCTCTTGGATCGTAGTCACTATTGTGTCAATATAAGGTAGAGTATCAGATATCATATCACCCTGAAATCACGAATCCAAGGGTTTTCCACAACCCGAGTATACGGGCAAGGCATAACTCTCGGTGAAATGACTTCAGACGTGATTACAAATTTAGGATACTATGGAGGATAGGACAATACACTGTGTGCCCCATAAGATCCAAAGCTAATATTAGCGAAAGTTTTGTAAGCTGGGTAGCATGTCTCCCGACCTAGCATTCTGTAGCCCTTATGACTTATTGACGAGAAAATTGATTGACACTAATAGGTTACCTAGAATACAGAAGTTAGAGGTCATAACCCATTAGTCGGCCAAGTCCTTGTGGATAAGAAGATAGCAGGAAGACTGTGTAAGCAAGAACACCTGGTAAATTTTGATTCTCACAAAACTCGTACTACTTGTGCCTTCTTTCAAAAATCTTGTATACCTGTAATTTGACTATTTTGACCAATGTTGCTATCACAGCCTAGTTTTGCAAGCTCACTCTATTCTCAAGCTTGATTCAAGAAATATGTTTAGTAGAGACGCCTACTAACATATTGTCTAATCAGAATCGATGTATTACGGTCTGATTAACCGTAGTGCACCCGATTCGCTCCATTGATTATCCCATGTGGATTGAAATGTCGAGGTATTATCTATGATCTCATCCGCGACTACTTTGACAATTCCTCTTGAATTATATGTTCACCTTTGAATCACGAAATTGTATTCAGTAACATCACCCTTAAACTCTTTATTGTTTTTGTCTTCACCGATTTGGAAAGACGAAAGCTCATAATTGGTAGAAGAGATACAGAGTATTTCCCAGGGCTATGGTAGTTGTACACATATGTGTAGCTACCATCAGCCAGTCATGTGATTGAGTTACTCGTTCTTCCCTCGACCCTCAAACTATTATTGAGACTTTCAAGCTATCTGAATTTGAGAATGATTAGGGTTTTACCCTTAGTCAAAATGCCAACCTAGGAGACTAACTATTCTCAAGAAACCAAATGGTGTGAGCCTCTAACTATTTGTATGAAGCTTTCTTCAACTAGAACCCTTGTGACACTAGTCCGGCAGGTTTGACCCCAATAGAAATTTACGACTCAGTTGTTAGAAATATTTTCATATGATGTGCCTTAGAGTTGGTTACCCCGTCGACAACTCATGTATTCTGTGGACGAGTAGGTCATTCTATTTTATCGACCATGTGTTATTGCACACGCACTCGTTTTCCAATTATTGAGAAACGATCCTTGAATTGACTTACATTTATCGTATCCCGTTACGTCATGCCTTATTCTTTATTAATAAGAGTCGAGGTACAATATCTGGGCTTAGGAATCCTCTTAACCTCTTTATTCCTAAAACCATAGCCTAGCTTCTAAGGTGGATAGACTGTAAGCTTTCAAAAATTTTAGGATGTACGAGGATTACCGATTGATTAGAAGAATTCCCATTAGGATGATATTTAGTGCCCTATAGACTCCCACTTTCCATTTAGATCATTTTGTGTCCCGGCCCTGCCATTAATATTCGGAGCACGAGACCAGCTGTTACCTCCCAACAAATTACATATGCAAGGTCTAGACGAGTCCACCTTCATCTAGGTATATCAAGTCTCACTCAAACTCGTCCCCTTGTACTCTATTTTTGGGTTACGACTTTCAGGTTAAATGTAGTAGCCATAACCCTTACCATAATACCGGTATACTTCTCGACTTCCACTAGAGCCTCAACCTCAACTTGAACCTTTCGACCTAATATATGATCGTGATCTACTCGAAGCCCACTACGCACATGCCACTAGTGTGCCACTCAATTGAGACCTCATGTGCAACTTAAATACAAAGGTCACTGAAGGCACATTTTTGGGCTTGAGAGATCTAGCTAACCAGCCTGATTGGCAAACTAGCTCAACCGTTGGAGTGGAATCCTATTCTAGGTTACCCTAACCTAGTAGAAATAGTTTTTATAGGGATCTCGTCTAGTCTATATAGATTGAAGTCCAAGGTTCATCCAACCGACGATTGATGTCCAATTAGGGAACCCATTAAGACTCAGTAAAAATCCATCCATGCATACCACCATATTTGGACTTTAAAACCGGACTACTTGAAATAGGTCCCTATACCTATTATGTAGTCTCCACCTCTTAGAATGCAGGATCATCCGTAACCATATTCCATCTACCTGGAAGTCGCGACACGATTTTGTATTGCATTTATATCCCTTGCTTGTGTGTTTAAATAACCACTAAAAAGATCACAATCTTGATTTCTCAAATTCCGTTCTATTATGGAACTTGTTCAGAATTTCGAGAATGGAACTTCTGTATTGTACGGATTGTAAGCCACTCCAAGAGGCGAAGGGTTCTTTGACTTAGCAAGTGACTGGACTAGAGTAGTCCAATCTAGCAAAATAGGTCAATGGCTCATAAATTGTCTGTCTATCTGCATCATTGGATACTCTCTACCACTCTGGAAACTTCAAATTCACTCTCAGTTATTTTTCCTTATCTTTATGTCTTCCCTATCTCAGAGCGACGAATGGTCATACTTACTAGAATTTATCTATAATTCTTAGTTGCTTGTACAAATTTGTTGCATGCTAATTTTAGGATTGCTTGATAGATAGGAGATGATTATAGATATCATAAGCAATAGATAGCTATTGGTAGAAATTTCCGCAATTAGTGGAAAGATTATAAAGTTTTAGTGACATAGCTTTGAGGGAGTAGTGTGTCCAAAGGTGGGTAGAAGTCCTCAGAGTTTCGTAGTTACAAAATGGTTAGGAGGAGGATATAAACTGTTTTTGAGGAATTAAAATTCGAGGAGATTAAGGTAATGGTAGATTTACTTATTGAAATTTAAGAAATAGTTAAGAATTAGAATTTCGAGGACGAAATTATTTTTAAGGTGCGTAGATTTGTAGCTGCCCTTCCCAGAAAATTTGGAATATTTTTATTATTATTTATTTTATTGGAATGGTGATTTTTTTAGATTTTATAAATAATTATTTAGTTAATTATTATGGTAGATGACTTTAGCCATGGTGGAGTTTTAAAGTACAAGACGGCTAGAAATCGTGGCACGGATAGTGCCATGGCGTGCTTTGGCTAGTGTATTAGTCCTGATAGGGAAGGCCGAGCCATAGTGATGTCCTAACTAGGAAAACCGGGCCAACTTGCGCCTTAACCTTTATCGAAGGTTTATTTAGTTATTAATCATATTATTGAGTAGGGAAACTGTAAAACCCATAAATTAGATTGCAAATTATTTTTTCTCTAATTTTTTTTTGTTAAATGAATTTTTGTTAGATTAATGTTAATAATTAATTAAGAATTGATAGTTTAATGTTATTATATTAAGTGTAAATTAATTTCCAAAATAATTAAAAACTTGGATTTTTTTCATGACCACCCAGACCTGAACTCAATTGAAGATATTTATTGATGGTTAGAAAAAAAAATTTATTTTTAAATGGTCCATATTTTTAAAACTATTTATTTTTAGCCAGAACATATTTTTCCAATTAATCATTTCATTAAAGCATTAAAAACATATTAGCCCACAACCTTGGCCCATTTCTTATTGGGTCTAATACCCAATAAGCTATAAACCTTTAAGCTTTCTTTCAGAATGAATGAATCATTCATTCATTTGTTGGGTGCTGTAGCATTTTGGAAGAGAACCTTTCTCTTCACATTCTTAACCGAAGCTTCCTTCGGTTTCCTCTTCATGGCCGACCCCCCATCTTCCGAACCGCCGCCGGCGCCATCATGGTGGCCGTTGGCCTCCCCTCTCCGGTAACCTCCGATCTAAACTCCTATATAAACCCTCTACTACCATCCCCATCCTCCATCACCATCATTTTTCCCTAAAACCACCATTTTCGACGAGTTTTTCGGCGAACCCGAGCTTCCCTCGACTAGATCCGGCGAGCCCCTACTCCGGCGCGACCCCCGGCGAGTTTCCCGCGACCGACGCCCCTTTCCAGCGGCCGCCCGCCACCAACCCGACCTCGCGGCCCTTCCCCGGCCATTCGCCGCCGGCGCCCGCCCCGGTGACCGCCCCCGTTCGTCCCGTGCGACTCTGGTTCGCTGTTGGACGAGCTCCCCGGGTTCCGTTTCTGAGCCCGTGACGGTTCTGTTCCGAGTTCACTTCAGGATTTTCCGTTGTCATTTGGGTAAACTCTGACCCGTTAATTTCCTTTTGTCAATGATGATAATCTGGTCCAAACCGAATTCTTTGGGAATTCGGGAACGTAACAATTACGTTACCATTTGCTTTTCTGAGTTTTCGGAAAATTATTTTGTTGCTGGTTCTGTGACTTGCTGGAATATTTCGGACAGAACTTGGTTCTGTAGAATTCTCGAGATTTCCGAGAACTCTTTCAGAAAAGGTTCTGTGTTTTGAATTCTTGGGTTTTCCGAGAATTATCGGGATTAAATTGGATTTAGATTTTAATACATAAAAAAATTTGGTTTTGTTCTTGTTGGTTTGGTTTATTGGGTTCTTTGGTACTGTTGGGATTTTCGAAATATATATATATTCTGTGTGGTGGTTACGGGTTTTTCGGAATTCCGTTCTCATTTCGGAATGCTGGATTGGTATGGAAAAATCTTTTCTGTGGATATTTATATGTATTTCGGGTTTTGGGAATTATTTTGCAGGTAAACGGAGCATTTCCCAGTTTTGGGTTGACCAAAAATAGAGGGAGTGCTGCCAAAATTTTTACAAAATATAAAAAAATATTTTAAATGATTTTCGAATAAATATTATTTTAATAATATTATATTCGG
>JANAVB010004800.1:649168-804168 GCA_029216955.1 Iris pallida
CTTTTCATCTAAAGTGAATTTGCCTACACGCCTGCAGTGTAAAAACAAGAATTCTATTGTTGATAAAAACTTCAGTTTTTACCAACAACCTTCTTATACTGCTTTACGCAATGTACCAAACCTTCAGATTACGCGTAATGCGATGGAGTTCTTTGTGCACAAAAAACTTAGGATTTACGCACGCAACTCCAGGCGCGTAAAAATATACAGTTTGACTCTGCTAATGTAGCCAGTAATCTTTATATGCAAGGGACTAAACATTTCTTTGTCCCAAATATAAAAAGAAGATGACTCCTTCCACTCCTTCTGATTTACGCGAGTTACTTGTACAAAAGCGTAAAAACAGAAAATCTCCTGTGATACTCCTCCAAGAAAATCATCATTATGAGTGTCACCATATTGTAATCAAATGTTGCTGTTCGGCTTCTAAATGGTCAGTTTTTGACCGATTAAGCTATAATGTGCCTCAGCAACAAGTTGATGATCAAGAACGTGAGTTGTCCTATGCATCCGTCAATATGGCATCTCATATCAATAGAGGACGACGTCCAAGACGCAATTCATCCGGACTCCAAGCCAACAACAGTTCAACCAACTCCTTGACACTTTTGAAGGGGTATATCAGCATACTCGGTGAAGAAGTCAAAGATCGTTGCAATCTTCAGATTCAGAAGCTGGGGGTACCCAGTCTTTGGAGTCAGAAACTGATAGGTGTTTCATACCTCTACACCAATCCCTCTGTATGTTCAAGGGAGGTTGATCTTATGTTATCGGAGAAGAACAGAGACATCTATTCTAATACAGAGCAACGTCTCTCAGCAGGGAACAATCACTGAAGGACATGCTTGCCATGATGTAAAATATGAATCAAATAATAATGACTCAGCAAACTGTTCAGCCGGCAGTGGTAACACCGGTGCAGGTAGCAGCGCAAACTTAAGATAGTCAAGGGGTTGACGTACCTTTGAATAATCTTAGTCAGAGCCTGCTGTCAATCAAAACTCTGCATCTCCAGACCCTCTCATTCCGGAAGATGTACCACTCTGGTGGGGGTTACGGTACATCCAGGTACTATTCAGTCAAATATGCTTCCTCAAACTAGTGAAGCTATTCAGCAGTGCGTGAGTTAAAGGCACAGTTTGAGGTTCTTAAGCACAAAGATCAGCTCCAGAGGTTAGGAATCAAGCAACCTTATCCTCCTCACTGGAATGATGTACCCTTTCCTCCAAAATTCAAGCCACAATCTATGGTATTATTTGATGGAAAGGCTTCTCCAAGTCAATATATAATTATTTTGATATTATGACTGTACATTTGTAAAAGAATGATGCTCTTCTCACTCGAGTTTTCATTGGGTGTTTGACGGGTTCAGTATATGACTGGTATCGCAGTCTATCCGACAATTGTATATTGTCTTTGATGAGTTTAAAGCAATGTTTCTCTTCCGTTTCTATGAAGGAGGCATGGACATGAATATGTCCTCCTTAATAGAGATTAAACAGAAAGAGGATACTCGGATGTTTATTGAACGTTTCCGACAGGCTACTTTGAAGATGCCTCTTGGTATGCCAGATTCAGCATTGATTGATACATACAAAATGAATCTGCGACCAACCATTGCTTTTTTATAGGCTCTCAATTCGCAGATTGGGCCTCATTCATTATAGCAACAGTTTCAGCCGAGACCAATGGTAGATTGGCTTGTGAACATGGGATAATCTTTGCCTCAGAAGACAAAGGAAAGAAAGCCTCTTCAGGTAATAATTCCAGCAATCGCAATGGGAAAGGGAAGGAAACCCTGGTGGTTAATTTTTCAAAACCCAAAACGACGCCAAATAATCCGGAGTCTTCCAAACCAAAAGAAGAGTACTCTTTTGATGACAGTGATATCCCAGGGATATTCCAATGTCTTGTCAAGAGTGGTAAACTCCAGATTCCAGAGCCAAATGACCTAATGAGGTGAATCTAACTAACAATCCCAAGTATTGTATTTCATAGATACATAAATCATCCTACCAAGGCTTGCTATGTTTTAAAGAAGAAAATCAAAGAGTTGATAAATGCTAATGCCATCGATTTAACTAATGATGAGCATACAGTCACAACTAGTATGATTTCTCTTCAATTTGGAGGATTTCCTCCACAGCAAGTTCCAGATGGGATTGTCCTAATTCCAAAGACGATAATGAAGATTGTAAATCTCCCGCCAGCTAGAGAGCAAAGTAAAGGATTATTGCCTCTCACATTAAAAAATGGTGACACTACTAAAATATGCTATATTAGCGACGTTGTTTAGCGACGGAATAAAATACTGTCGCTAAATATGTAATCTAGCGACTCCCTTCTATAGACATCGCAAAACGTCGCTGAATAGCGACGATCAGCGACAGTAGATAAATTGCGTCATAGAATAGCGACGTTCAGCGACATATTATTAAAATATGTCGCCATATATTAAAATAGTTGCGACGTTTAGCGACGTCGACTGTTGACGTCGCTAACTTTTTTACTTAGGGCACAATACCGTTTCCTTTTTCCCCCTCACTCAAAAATTTCATAATTTTCCCTCGAGCTCTCGGCGACTCCCTCCCCCCCGACGACTCCCTCCCCCCGGCGACCCTACCCCCCCCCGTCGAGCTCCTCCTCCTCGAGCTCCTCCTCCTCCTCCTCCTCCTCTCCCACGGACACACACCACACACACACACAGAGACACACACACACACACACACACACACACACACACACACGGACACACATAGCTATTGTGTGTGTTTGTGTAGGGATGGCAACTTCCTCCGAACCCGACGGGGACCCGACTTTTTTCTCCCGATGGGGACGGGTTTGGGGATATAGAAACGGGGATAGGGACGGGAATGGGGATTAAACAAAATCCCCTATTATATTCGGGGCCGGGTATGGGTATTGTACTCCCCGCCCCGGTAAATCCCCGACCCCGATTACTTATACTTATGTACAACACATTTGTATGAGTTCATGATCTATCTGGTACTAGATATAATTTTTATTAAATCAATGTTTTATCAACATTGTCTTGTAAAATTTTTTGGAATGAAATAGTTTATACTATAAAGAAAAAAATTATTAACAGGGACGGGGAGTACATTATTAAACGGGGACGAGGATAAAAATTTAAACCCGATCGGGGATGGAGTACATTGTTAGATCATTAGCTAGTATTAGAGAGAGAATTATTGTAATTGCCAAGTGTAGGTAAGAATTGGGTATCTCAAGATACTAAGTTATAAGGTAAATATAGCTATACATATATGTGGGTGTGTGTATGTGTGTGTGTAGAGTTGAGAGTAATTGATTAGTGTGTGATACTAAATGTATATGGGGATATAGATATTAGTGTGTGTATGCATTAGCTATAGGTTTGTGTAGTGTTTGAGAATGTGTAAGTGTGTGTAATATTACGGTATATATATATATATATTATATAATATATATATATATATATATATATATATATATTATATATATATATATATATTATATATATATATATCTATATATATATATATATATATATATATATATATATATATATATATATATATATATATATATATATATATAAAATATATATATATATATAATATATATATATAATATAATATAATAATAATAATAATAATAATAATAATAATATAATAATAATAATAATAATAATAATAATAATAATAATAATAATAAGGTAACAATTATGTGTGTCTATGTGAGTATAGTAGAGTGGTGTGTGAGTGTGTAGTATAGGCTTGAGTATGTGTCCAGAGGGTGTTCAGTCGAGTGTCAGTCAATCTAGTATACTATTTATTTACCTCTATAATACTAGGAGACATATTTAGTACTAGTTGTGGTTGTAATTAGTTGATTATATTCAAATCTTGTCAATAATGTCTTTGACTTTGTCATGGGGTCTTAGATATCGGTTGTAATTATATATATATGGTCTGGCGTGTAGGAACGAAATCGTAAAGCAGAATACTCTAGAGGGGGGTGAATAGAGTAGGCAGCGGAATATTGCTAATTAAAAGCTTGTTAGCAGTTAGATCACAAGTATAATAATAATCACAAGAAGTAAATGACAGAATTTAAAAGTGATCAGAAGCAAACGCAAACACCGAGATTTATACTGGTTTCCTCTGGTGAGGACTAGTCCAGTCGGAAGAACTCTAGCTTCCAGTTGAATCCACTATTGGAAAATCTCGTAAGTTTTCATACGAAGTCCTTGCAACTTCTACAGACGCGAGCTTTGATACGAAGAACTCGTCCAACTTCAATTGTGAAGAGTTGAATCTTCTATCAGCCTCTGATTACAATCACTCTGAAACTTCTAAACCGTACCGTACTGGCAAATCGACTAGAGGATTGTAACTGGCTTGGGATTTGAAAATGAAAGCTTTTAAGAACTCTTTGGAAGACTGAAAGCTTAAGAAGAGAAAGATTGAAAGTGAATTGGTGTATTAAAATGATCGAAATGCTTCTCTATTTATAGCTTTTCCAAAGACAGAACTCTGACAGAATTCGGATAGAACTCTTTGTAACAACCCGTAACTGAAGGAAGACCAAGTTCAAAAACCCAACGTTCACTAACGTTCCAAATGGCCGAACTCTGGCGGAGCTCGGGCCGAGTTCTCTGAGGTTCTGCCAGTTCATTATTTGGAGAAAATAAATTTTGGCTTTTTGAATAATCCTTCAAGGGCTTTTGTAATAAGAATATTTTGTAAAAATATGGGTATTTGTAAAAGAATAGGATAGTTTTGAAAACATTTTCGGATAGCCTATTTGCCAGTACGACTCGTGTATAAAGTATTCCTAGACTCAAATAAAATAAAAATTATATTGCTTAACAGGAAGTACATCCGGAGAGGCAAACGGCTTAGTCTTAAACATTGTTGATAACCATTGTTGAGTAGTGTCCAAACGTCGTAGGTAACATCTGAGTTGACTTGCATTTATATCGAGACAGAGTTTGATCAATTATTAAAATCAGGTTTGACCATGACCAATGGGCCAACAATCTCCCCCATTTTGATAATTGATAAGCCTTGCGATATAACATCTAAGCTTGGAATCAAATCAAAATAGTAAAAAAAATTGTTCATATCCTGTATTTCATAAAAGATGTTAGATCCTTATTTCTCCCCCGTTGTCACTTAACAAAATAATTGCAAAAGAGAAAGCTCCCCCGCATCAATGCATAAGTAACAAACAGTGAAAAAACACATAAAAAGAAATAATCATGACAGATGGTAGAAACAGTAAGAAATAATCACAGGCATGTATTGTTTCAGGCAGTATGTAAAGAATGAAGCAACATAAATAGATAGTGCTACTATAAACTGAAACAAATAGAGTGCTGAATAATAGACTAAGATGCCAAAACTGAGGCATAATCAAAAAACAACCATGTCATGAATAGTCACATAAGAAAAGTACTGATAAAATCTAAAAAGTACTGATAAAATCTTGGAATGTCGGAGCATTTCCAAGTAAACATAAGACAGAAAGTAACAGTCTCAATAATCTAACATATCAAAACTCATCATCATCATCATCATCAGCTGCAGCACCACCATGTCCAGAAGGACCAGCTGTAGAAGTACCAGTGCCAGAAGTGCGAGGAGTGGCGCCAGTGGTACGATACTAATCATATGCGTTCCCTGGCTGGAACAGAGAGTGTACCGCCTCATCGTCAATGCGGTAGCCAGAAACAAAAGGGTCTCGAGGCATAGAGCTAGCAGAATGTCCCGTCTGCGTAAACCTCAGATCGGCAAAGGAGTTGGCAATCGCCTGGAACCGAGTCACATCACAAAACTCGTGTTCCCTAGAGGTCTCAACATAAAAAGACTGCAGATCTGATAAGTGTTGATGGATACCCTCAAATGTCATCGGGTAGGAATGAGGAGGAACAGGTGCTGTGGGATCAGTAGGAGTAGGCAGGAGGAGTAGGTGCAGTGGGTGGAGGAACAGATGCAATGCTGCGACGAAAGAGTTTGAGAAACTTGGGCTCGGGGTCGACAGCACAAGTAGATAAATCAATATCAAATCTCTGAAAAAGCGAGGAATGAGCATCGCATAAGATAGGTTGCGGTCTCTCCACGACATCATCCATCATCTGAATAATAGTCTTAGGGGCAGAAAAAGGAATCCCCTTAAGAATATGATAAAGAGCAGAAAGCTCAAGTACAGTGACATCATCTTTAGAAGTGGATTTTGGAAGTAAGGTAGAATAGATGATGCGATGTAATTCATAGTTAAACAAGTTCAAGTTATTAGCCTTGAACTTTCCAGGAAGAACGCGTGCAGGCGCACAAAGTTCATTCTTGAAACTAACGAGTGTAGTGCCATCGGGGAATCAAAATCAGTGATGTCATTAGTGGGGCACCTTCGTTTGGAATATCAAGGATTTCCGCTAATGTGTCATCAGTGAATTCGATATCATTCCCGACATGTGTCCTCGCTGTAAAAGTGTCTAACACGAAATTACAGTAGAATAATCTAATGGCATTAGTGGCAATGGAAATTGTAAGGTGACAAAGTATTGTAACCCTAATGCCTCAAAATAAGGACGGTGATCTGGAAAGATAGTCCACTTGATCGGTGATCCGGTGTAAATAGTACGCATGTTAAAATCAGCGTACCACAATAACGCTTGATCGGAAGTTTTAAAATAAAACTCATCCGACGCACCATCGTCCGATTGGATCGAGAAAAGAGGCAATCCGTATGCGGATCAGAAGACGATACCTCTTCACTGGCATGGTCTTCTTTCTCTTGAAGGGATTGAACTTAGGCATTCTTTCCAAAAATTCTATAAACCCTAAGGATTGAAAAGTGGTGGAAGAAGGGATTATACCTTCCAAGAAGATATGTTGTAGAGGACGACGATCTCAGCACGAATCCAAAGTTTTGGAGAGAAACACCACACGAATTGGGAGAACAAAGAGGGAGTAGAACTAGGGTTTGGAGGGGGTAGAGCTGCTGTTGAGAGGATTTTTGGAAGTATGAAGAAAAATGAGGCCTCGGGTTGCTGTTGTTATATATAAACACCCAACCGAACTCTGGCCGAATTCGGACCGAACTCGGGCCGAATTCGCCTAGGGTTGCCTGGCTATATATATATATAAAAATCAAATAAGACACTTCTTTTTCATTAATTCGTTTCAAATGCTTAATTCAAAGTTTAGTAATTTTAAATCTCAAGATAATATAATTAATTATTTTATAAATCAATATTCTTTACTCAGCATCTGTCTCAGATTAGCTATAGGAGTACTGTCCCAGCTAACGGAGGTTCACCGGAGAACTCTTAAGTACCGCTTCGCTTCGACCGTATCGTGGTGACAGACAGACTCTTTTTAGGCTTGTCTCGAAAACAGTTTATGAGTATCGAATAAATAATTGATAAAACAAAATTAATTAATATTATTGATATCTAAAATTCCTAATTCTCGACGTAAATAGTTGAAACGATCTTCCGCTAATGGTTTTGTGAATATGTCAGCTAATTGATTCTGTGTGTCTATGTATACGAGGTCTATATCTCCATTTTGTTGATGATCTCTAAGAAAATGATGTCGAATCTGATATGTTTAGTACGAGAATGACATACTGGATTCTTAGTCAAATTAATAGAACTAGTATTATCACAAAAATGGGTATATATGTAAAATGCAATCCATAGTCTTCTAAGGTTTGTTTATCCACAAAATTTGTGTACAACAACGTCCTGCGGCGATATACTCAGCCTTTGTTGTTGCAATGCAATAGAATTTTACTTTTTACTAAACCAAGAGACTAGAGCTTTTTCTAGGAAATGACATGTGCCGCTGGTGCTTTTTCTATCTACTTTGCATCCGCAAAATCAGTATCGAATAACCGGTTAGGTCGAACGACGTGGTTTTGGGATACCATAAGCCGACAGAAGAAGTGCCTTTAAGGTATCGGAAGATACGCTTAACTGCGCAGATGTGATTCCTTAGGATTGGCTTGAAAACGAGCACATAAGCAAACACTAAACATAATGTTTGGTCGACTGGCAGTTAAATAGAGTAAGCTACCGATTATACCTCGATACTTACGTATGTCGACAGATTTGCCTTGTTCATCAATATCAAGCTTAGTTGAAGTCGCCATTGGAGTGCTAAGTGGCTTTGCTGCTTCCATGTCGAACTTCTTTAGTAGATCTTTTGTATACTTAGCTTGATTTATGAACGTCCCATTGTTGGTTTGGTTGATTTGCAGTCCGAGAAAGAACTTAGCTCTCCCATCATGCTCATCTCAAACTCATTCTGCATACACTTTGAGAATTCTTGACAAAGAGATTCATCAGTAGATCCAAAGATAATATCATCTACATAGACTTGAATCAAAAGAATATTATTATTCAAAGACTTTATAAACAAAGTAGTGTCAACCTTTCCCTTTGAAAAACCGTTATCAAGTAGAAAAGAGCTTAGACGATCATACCAAGCTCGAGGGGCTTGTTTCAAACCGTATAAAGCTTTCTTCAACTTGAAAACATATTCAGAAATTTGAAATCAGTAAAACCGGTGGTTGAGCTACATAAACCTCTTCTTTTAAAACCATTTAAAAATGCGCTTTTGACATCCATTTGAAATAATTTGAAATTATGAAAACATGCAAATGCACATAACATGCGAATGGATTCTAATCTCGCAACTGGGGCATAAGTCTCATCGTAGTCGATACCTTCTTCTTGATTGTATCCTTGAGCTACGAGTCGAGCCTTATTGCGAGTCACTAAACCATTCTCGTTCAGTTTATTTCGGAATACCCATCGGGTGCCAATGACCGGATGATCAATAGGCTTGGAACAAGTTCCCAAACTTGATTCCGTTCAAATTGGTTTAATTCTCTTGCATAGCATCTATCCAAAAATTATCACTACATGCTTCATCATATTTTTGGGTTCAAACTGAGATACAAAAGCAACACAAAAAGCTATATTTTTATTAGAGGAGCGAGTACTTACACCCTTGGTAATCTCACCAATTACCAAATCCTTTGGATGATCAGCCGTGAACTTCAATCTTTTTGGCAGACTCCGAAGGTAGCTGGTTCCTGGATCTTCCCTAGAGGATCAGCTGGTGCTTTGCTGGGTACATTGAGATTCGTCATTGTCATCGATTGTCGTTTGATTTAGTTCATCAAAGGTGACATTGATCGACTCTTCGATGATCATAGTTCTTTTGTTGAAGACTCTGTATCCTTTGCTTTTGCCCGCATAACCTAAAAATATACCTTCATCGGTCTTTTCGTCAAACTTTCCCAAATTATATTTAGTATTAAGAATAAAACATTTACAACCAAATATTCTAAAATATGAAACTGATGGAATTCTATCAAACCATAACTCAAATGGAGTCTTCTTCGATTTGGGTCGAATTAGAACTCTATTGAGAACAAAACAAGCTGTATTGACAGCTTCAGCCCAGAAATACTTGGGTAGACTAAACTGGTTTAACATTACTCTGGCCATTTCGGATAGAGTTCTGTTCTTACGTTCCACAATCTATTTTGTTGTGGAGTCCTAGGCAGAAGAATTCGTGTATAAAATCGTGTGTGTCACAAAATTGCTCAAACTCTGCATTCTCGAATTCGCCTCCATGATCGCTTCTAATACGAGTGATCATGTAACCTTTTTATTCTGTACTTTCTTGCAAAAGGTGACAAATTCGATAATGCATCATTTTTGCGTGTCAGAAAATATACCCACGTGTATCTAGAATAATCATCTACAATTACAAAAGCATATAGCTTACCTCCGAGACTAGCAACTCTGCTAGGACCAAATAAGTCATATGTAGTAATTGTAGAGGTCTAGTAGTACATACAGCGTTTACTAACTTGAAAGAGGATCGAGTAGCTTTGTTCTTTTCATATTGACTGCATACCGCATCCTTCTTGAATGTAATGTCCGGTAAACAGCGTACTAACTTATTCTTGGATAATCTGGAAATAGTATCCATATTTGCATGACCGAGTCTCATATGCCACAGATGACTCTCATCGCTTTTAGCCATTAAACATCTACCTAAAATGTTAGTATCTTCCAACAAATAGAAAACATATATATTGTCTTCTCTAATACCTTCAAATATAGTATTACCAGTTGAACTATCAATAATAGTACATTTGTCTTTTACGAAGTTAATACCATAACCGTGATCAGCTAAATGGCTTATGCTGAGCAGATTATGTTTTAACTCAGTAACAAGACAAACATCTTTAATTACTGGATAAGGAGCTTTACCAATATCACCAATACCGATTATATACCCTTTTAAATTATTGCCGAAGGAGACATATCCTTCTTTATTCCTCTTCGACAGTGTTGCGAATAATGAGCGTCACCGGTCATGTGCCGTGAGCAACCGCTGTCGAGGATCCATTTGCTTCTAGCATGTGAAGGGTGTCCCACCTACAAAACAATTTGCAGATAAAACTATTGGTACCCATTTCTTGTAGGGTCCTGACTGGTCAGCTTTCGGTATCCATGCATAAATATTTAGATCTACTAGCTTTCTAATTCTACATGCAGAAGATATATGACCAATGAGGCCACAATAATAACATTTAGCATGTTGAGTGTTGAAAACTGAGTGATGTGCATGGTTGGTAGGTTTAGGTTTTCTAGTATAGAAGAAAGCATACCTATTATCTTGTTTGGGCATAACCTTTTTAGGCAAAGGTTTGATAGGGTTAGGTCTGACAGTGTTAGGTTTGGGAATGTTCCAATTTTTCGGTAAGTGACACGTGTTAGGGTAGGAAGCAGCAGTCTCAGGCTGTTTTCCTAACCTAATTTCAATCTTTTGGAAGTGTCATATAACTTAGTATAGTCAGAAGTGAGTGCTTCCATTCTGACTTGTGCACTTTGAATACTTTTCTTCTCTTTAGAAAGTTCTTCTTTCAGTTGGTCATTAACCTGTCTTTTTCTTCGGATGACTTGGTAGTCTGTGTAATAAGAGCTTAATAGAAGAAAGCTCACCAGACTCACTAACATTATCTTTAACCTCAGCTAGTAGGTCGGTAAGTCTTCCTATTTCACCTTTGTACTCTTTGAGTACCTTCTTAGAGGTCTGATATTTGTTACGCAATTTCCTGTAATCACTTATCAGTTCACTGAAGGCTTCTCCTAATTGTTCAAAGGTGAAGTCATCATATGTATCAACTATAGGTTCAGAATGTACCTGATCAGATGCCATAAAGCATACATTTGCAGCATCTTCTGATTGTTCATCTTCTGAGTCACTGGCTTCACTTTTATGCCATATGCTGGTGTTGGCATACTTCCGAGATGTTGATCTTTTCAGGTTCCTTTCTCGTATCTGTTGCTCTTCTTGCTTGTGTTTGTAGGACAGTCCTTTTTCATGTGTCCTTTCTTCTTGCAGCCGTAACAGATGGCGTCATCTTGATACCAGCTGTTGCCACCATTATTATCTTTTGTCTTCTTCTCATATCTCAAGAATCTTTTGAATTTTCTTGCAGGGAGTGCTTGATCTTCAGCATCAGATTCACTGTTGTCTGATCATCTTAGTAGGTCTTATGTGCTGAGCTTTGAAAGCAATCGTCTTCTCCTTTGGTGCAGGCTCTTCAAAGTCTTGTAGCTCTAGTTCATGAGTGAGTAGCTTACCCATGAGTACTTCAAGTGTCATAGTAGTAAGGTCGTTTCCTTCAATGATTGCAGTAGCCTTCGGAATCCAGTTCTTTGTAAGTGCTCGCAGGAGTTTGCGAATCTTTTCATGGTTATGTAATCTTTGCATAGGAGGACAAAGGATTTATAATATCCAAGAATCTTTCGAACATCTGAGTAACTGTTTCGTTGGGCTTCATCTTGAACGCCTCATACTCTTGAGTAAGTCTGCTGACCTTTGATTCTTTGACTTGAGTTGTGCCCTCATGTGTGACTTCAAGAAGTTTCCATACTTCATTTACAGTTGTGCAGATAGACACCCTGTTAAATTCAGTTCTGTCTAAAGCACAAAATAAAGCGTTAATAGCACGTACGTCAAGACTGGCCTTTTTCTTTTCTTCCTCTGTATATCTGTTATGGGGTTTTTTCAGTTAAAACTCCATCAACTTTATACGAGGTAGCTTTTGATAGCCATCCATAACAATAGACCATAAATCAAAATCAAGAGATTTCAGAAAGAAACTCATACCTGTTTTCCAATAAGTGTAGTTTGTGCCGTCAAACAGTGGTGGAGGTCTGTTTATGGCTTGGCCTTCACTTGTGAATTTCACAGTTACCATGTGTAAAGCTGTGATATATAAAATTGAATATAACTGCTGTTTTATCTTGCTTTATCTATATAACCCGCTTTGATACCAATTGTAGGAACAATTGGGATCAGAATATAATACCTCTAGATGGAGTGCCTGCTCTGATACCAATTGTAGGAACGAAATTGTAAAGCAGAATACTCTAGAGGGAGGGGGTGAATAGAGTAGGGAGCGAAATATTGCTAATTAAAAGCTTGTTAGCAGTTAGATCACAAGTATAATAATAATCACAAGAAGTAAATGACAGAATTTAAAAGTGATTAGAAGGCAAACACAAACACCGAGATTTATACTGGTTTCCCTCTGGTGAGGACTAGTCCAGTCGGAAGAACTCTAGCTTCCAGTTGAATCCACTATTGGAAAACCGCAAGTTTTCATGAAGTCCTTGCAACTTCTACAGACGCGAGCTTTGATACGAAGAACTCGTCCAACTTCAATTGTGAAGAGTTGAATCTTCTATCAAGCCTCTGATTATAATCACTCTAAAACTTCTAGACCGTACCGCACTGGCAAATCGACTAGAGGATTGTAACTGGCTTGGGATTTGAAAATAAAAGCTTTTAAGAACTCTTTGGAGACTGAAAGCTTAAGAAGAGAGAAGAATGAAAGTGAATTGGTGTATTAAAATGATAGAAATGCTTCTCTATTTATAGCTTTTCCAAAGACAGAACTCTGACAAAATTCGGGCAGAATTCGGACAGAACTCTTTGTAACAACCCGTAACTGAGGAAGACCAAGTTCAAAACCCAACGTTCACTAACGTTCCAAATGGCCGAACTCTGGCCGAGCTCGGGCCGAGTTCACCTGAGGTTCTGCCAGTTCATTATTTGGAGAAAAATAAAGTTTGGCTTTTTGAATAATCCTACAAGGGCTTTTGTAATAAGAATATTTTGTAAAATATGGGTCATTTGTAAAAGAATAGGATAGTTTTGAAAATATTTTCGGATAGCCTATTTGCCAGTACGACTCGGTGTACAAAGTATTCCTAGACTCAAATAAAATAAAATACATTGCTTAACAGAAAGTACATCCGGAGAGGCAAACGGCTTCAGTCTTAAACATTGTTGATAACCATTGTTGAACAGTATCCAAAACGTCGTAGGTAACATCTGAGTTGACTTGCATTTATATCGAGACAGAGTTTGATCAATTATTAAAATCAGGTTTGACCATGACTAATGGGCCAACATGGCGATATTGAAACGAATCTAGTGTGTCTGAATGAGATATCGGTTGTAGGTGACATTATATTCATGGGGTCTTTGACTTTGTCATGGGGTCTTAGATATCGGTTGTAGGTGACATTTATTCAAGTCTTGAAAATTAATGTTAAGAAATTTTCAACTAGACCCTGGCGATATCGAAACAAATCTAGTGTATCTGAATAAATTTGGCATCAGTAAGAATCGATAGCGTATGTATACACGTTGGATGCACAAGAACTTATGTGTGATATAGCATGGTTATTAGTAACTGTCCGCTACTAATGTGTGTCCCATAATAAGACATAATATACGAATTTGTGCCTTGGATAATCTGTGTCCATCTTTGCAGAATTATTTCCAAATGGATATGAATTACTACTTGCGGAATCGTTCATGGATGTACAATCGTCGTCCTTGATATGTGTGGTGTGCGAGATGAATACATAGCGGGGAGTAGAGTAGTTTCTGCAGTTTGTTAAGGCGTTCCCTCAGTACATGGACGACACCAAAATTAAGTCCGTGTGTGAAATGTCATAACGTGAAATATTATCCAGAAGTGGAAGTGACATATCATTTGTACTCGAGGGGTTTCATGCCTAATTACTATCAGTGGACCGCACACGGAGAACTTGTGTCTTTAGCATCAGAGCCGGAGCCTTATGTTGAGCCGTATATGCATGCGGGACCTAATTTTGTTTCAGATAATCATGCATACGACGACGGTGCGTGAACATAATTTTTGACGCTGGGGCCTAGTTTCGTTCATGATGCAGTTGAGGAGGCACCGAATGTCGATGCTGCAAAGTTCATGGAGTTGCAGGAGAATGCAAGGACTCCATTGTATCCTGGTTGTGAGGATCATTCACCGTTGGAGGTGGTTACAAGACTGTTGAGCATTAAGTCAGATTTTAACATGTCGCAAGAATGCTACAACCGAGTGTTGGAGTTGATTATAGAGATCTTGCCGGCGGGTGCTAAGTTACCTAAAGACTTCTATCGGTCTAAGAGGATGGTGAGATCGCTCTGGATGGGATACGAAAAAAATCGATTCTTGTCGCAATGGGTGCATGCTGTACTATAAAGACGACAAGGACGCAGATGTGTACAGATTTTGTGGTGCTGATCGCTATAAGAAAACTAGTACAGGAAGGTCATCGGTGCAAGAAGACCGACCGATTCAATGTACTACTTGCCTTTAACGTTGCGGTTGCAAAGATTATTTATGGTGAAAGAGACGGCCGAAAATATGAGTTGGCACATGCGAGAACAGATTGAAGGAGTATTGGATCACCCATCCGATGGATAAGCGTGGAAGCACTTTGATCGAGTGTATCCTGATTTTGCTTCAGATCCGTAAATGTCAGGTTGGGGCTATCTTCTGACGATTTTACTCCTTTTGGTCTTTCGGGATCCCAGTATTCATGCTGGCCTATGATTGTCACTACGTATAACCTACCGCCTTGGATGTGCATGAAGACTCAGTACATATTTCTAACCATTATAATTCTTGGTCCGAACAATCCTAAGAGGAACATTGATGTGTACTTACAGCCTTTGATAGATGATCAGTTATGGGAAGTAGGCACTAACACGTACGATGTTTCCAGGAAGCAGAATTTTCAGATGAAGGCAACCATTATGTGGACCATCAATGACTTTTCGGCCTAAATGTTATCTGGATGGAGAACTCATGGCTGTCTCTCATGTCCGTATTGCATGGACCGTACTAAGGCTTTTCGCTTGAAACACGAACGAAAACCGTGCTTCTTTGATTGTCATCAGCAATTTCTGCCAAAAGATCATCCGTTCAGAAGGAACATGAATGCATTCTGTACCGGCATTGTAGAGAAGGATGATCCACCGCCAAGGTGGTACGGAGCCACGATATGGGAGGAGGTTAGAGATTTTCTAAGTGCTATCGAAGATCCTACAACTGGGTACAAGTGCGATGGATTGGTAGAGATCATAACTGGACAAAGAGGAGCATATTCTGGGATCTGCCATATTGGAGTACCAATCTGATCAGACATAATCTTGATGTCATGTATATTGAGAAGAATGTGTTTGATAACATAATTAATACTGTGATGGACGTAAAGGAAAAAACGAAAGACAATTCCAAGGCCAGGTTGGACTTAGAAGAAATATACAAATGCCCTGCGTTGCATTTGATAGAGGAGAATGGAAAACAGTTCCTGCCGAAGTTAATTTTCTTACTGGACAAGAAGGATAAAGTAAGATTTTGTCGGTGGATCCAGGGCCTAAAATTTTCAAACGAATATGTGTCAAATCTGAGAAGATGTGTCGATCCGAAGGAAAACAAATTGACGGGTATGAAGAGCCACGATTGTCACGTATTCATGGAGAGGTTAATTTCGATTGCATTTCGAGAATTCTTACCGCAGGCAGTTTGGGATCCATTGACGGAGCTTAGCATATTCTTCAGGGATCTTTGTTCTAAGAAATTGCTCGTTGATCGTCTAGAAAAGCAAGAGAAGGACATTACGGTAACACTGTACAAGCTAGAGAGGGTGTTTCCTCCTGGATTCTTCGACTCTATGGAGCATTTGTCGATTCATCTATCCTATGAGACACGTGTTGGTGGACCCGTCGAATATCGATGGATGTACCCATTCGAGCAATATTTGAATCACCTAAAAAAAAAGGTAAAAAATAAGGCACGGGTCGAGGGTTCTATTTGTGAAGCCTATGTTCTCGAGGAGATTACAAACTTTTGTTCGATGTATTTCAAGCCTCATGTTGCAACTAATAGAACGAGAGCTTCCAGAAACGACGACGGAGATCATGAATGTAATGATACAATACTGAAGGTATTCAATGCTCCAGGAAAGCCATCGGGTGAAATAAAGAAGAGATATCTGAACGATGATGAGCTAAGGGCTGCTCAGGTGTATGTATTACTCAACTGCGACGATGATGACGTAGAGAAGCTGGAGGGATAAGTAATTAATACGTCTACATTATCAAAAAATCCCTTATTTTAATAGTGTTGATTATTATACTTATATTAATTGAACGATGTTATTTTCAGCATATTTAATGATGATTTGAGGTCAGGTAGGCCACACATAACAAAAGAAGAACCAGAACAAAAATGAGGCATTATTTTCTATCATGGTTGAGTGCATATGTAAGACTTGAGAATTCTGTAATTACCTTTCTGTATATGCACTTGAGAATGAGCTTAATTTATTTTTTTGTGGTATTTAGGTCGATCGTCCATACGCAAGACTTGAGAATGAGTTTATTAGAAGCTAGCCAAGGGACCAATTTATGCTACAAAAATATGGCCAAGCTACTGTGTTAATGGATTTAGGTTCAAGTCAACAACTAGTCCGATCAGAGACAACTTTGTGGATCTTGATTCCACAAAAAATAGCTATTTGTGTATCAGATCTTCGAACTAAAAAGATGTTGATACGGACAACAATTTCTATGGCGTCCTACGAAAGATTGTGGAGCTGACATATAGTTATGGAATAGAGCCTGCTAAGATTGTGTTATTCAGGTGTGATTGGTCCGATCCGATTGAAGGTCAAGGTTGGAAAGTAGACAAGCACGGTCTTGTGGATATAAACTATCGGCGTCGATATTAAGCCTATGAACCATTTGTCCTATCAAGTCAGGCTCAGCTCGTGTACTTCACAAGTTATCCTAAACAGGAAACAACAAGGTCGGACTGGTGGACAGTATGCAAGACCAAAGATAGAAATACCTTTGAGGTTGACGATATAGCTTATCAAGAGGATGAACTACTCCTATAACAAATATTATAGAAGTACACATGACGAAAGTTCCTCATTACACATCTAATTGTATAGAAGAAGTAGAATTATCTGAAGAGGAAGATGCAGATGAAAGTAAAGATGAAGAAGAAGAAGAAGGAGAAGAAGAAGAAGAAAGAAGAAGCTAAACGAACTAGATGAATTTTCAGAAGATTTAAATCTGCACATTTATTTTATCATCATATTTGACACTTTAGTGACACTTTTATCATATAAATCTGTGACACTTTTATCTATGACTATGATATTTTTCAAAAATCGTGATGTCTATCATATATATGTATATTTGTTTTATTGTCATATGTTATTATCAGGTATGACTAGACCAGGAGGACGACGCGGAGGATATTATATTAGGCAGTCCCGTCTGCCTTGGGCTGGGGATGCAGATTTCGTACCCTCATCTTCATCTCCGAGTATGCCAGTGTACCGTTCTGTTCCCGGTCCATTATCGGGATAGGGCAGTTCCAGCAGGTTGGCGACTCCTCCCTCGTCGTCTAGCATTCCTGATCTTGCATCCAGTATTCCTCCTGCGTCCAGCATTCCTCCTGTCGACGGCTCCGTGGGGAGAGCCGATGCCAAACATATGGAGGACGACGATCAGACTGATCCTGCCCAGGCAGGAGGTGAGAGCGACCCTCCATGCGCTCCCCCGAACGGGACACGTATGGAGATTTGGACGTACGGGCCTACGAAGTAAGTTAATTAGTTAATATATTTCTCAATGATAATATGTACATATATATTCATAAAATTTATTATTGTATATACCGACCTCCTGTAGTACAAAGACAGCTGGGGTTATTTCTAAGGCAGAACTATGGTGGGCCTTGGATTAACTACTCAGATGCTCCCGCAGATAGGAAGGCCTTTTGGTTGGCCCACTTCAAGGTAAAAATTTGTTTATTTTTAAATTTTAATAATCATTTGTGTATATTATATAACTTTTATATTTTACTTCTTACAGAGGACCTATTTCTATCCACCACACCGGGCGACGAAGATCGAGGCCCAATTTTCTGTCGTCGAAGGCAAGCTCATCCGTGTTGCGATCCACGACCATAAGTCTCATGATCGCTCCGGAAAGCCAATCCATGGTTGGATCACGCCAGAGTAGTGGACTGCGATGAAGGCTAGATTCGGCGAGGTCAGGTACCAGGAGCGGTCTGACAAGGCCAAGGTGGCGCGGTCGAGCGCCAGTAAGTGGTGTGGTGGCTCCATTCCGATGACGGAGCATTTTCGTCGTCTAGTACGTTTCCTCTGACGGACATCATTTTTTATATAGTTGATAGAATGTTTAATACTAATAATAGATAATATATTTTAACAGGTAAAAAAGGGTGAGGACCCCAACATGGTGACCGTCTTCCTGGTCACCCATCGGAGGGCTGGAGTTTATTGTCGAGGGCGATACAGGCATATGTACATTCTATTCTTTACATTAATTTACTATAATTTAGAAAACAGGAAAATAGATATCAATATAGACTTTAGCAAACTTAGACGTTAGCAAACATTGTTCTAGGCCGAGTTTCTTCGGCTACAAGAGGGGCGGCTGCTGCTGCTAGTGCGCCAGCAGAGGGAGGGGCTGGTACTTTCTCCCAGTCGCCTACAGCTCCATCGCAGGACGACCTCTGGATGACCGCCGTTGGTGGTCTTCAGAAGGGTACGTACTACGGTGCGGGATCCTACGGCACCTATTTGGCTTCAAGTCATCCCGGGCCCCCTCTGTCAGTGCACAGTCTCCAACTTCGCAGGCGTCATTACGAGCTCAGAATATTGGTCGTCAGATCGACGAGCTGTGTCGCGAGTTGCAGCAGCAGATTTCTGATCACCACACCGCAGAGCGACGATCCGATGATCACCGGACAATTTAATGCGATCGAGCGCAGTATACATGAGCTGATGAGTCTGCAGCAGGCTACAGCTGCCAGCTTGCATACGCTCATCGAGTCTACGTAGCGCACAGAGCGTGGACATATCGAGCTGGAGGGATCGTAGAGGACCATGTCTGCCTCATCCCTCAGGTACAAACTTCGATTGAGGAGAGTACTCAGAGGATGGTGAGTACCCTTGCTGCGCATGGTGAGCAACTGCGAGAGCTGGAGCAGATACGTCCTCTCGGTCCATCGAAGGCACCGACTCCACATTGCACTGCCTCCTACTGTCCCTACGGTGCAGCTCACACATGAGCATTATGAGTACATGCTATCTCAGGTGCGCGGCAGGGGTCCTCAGTTATCTAGTAGATTTTTTTATCATCTTTGTATGTATTGGCCCTATGGGCCCATTGACCATTCTGTACACTAATTTTTATTCTTATTTGCCCTCTATTGTGGACATGTATGTTTGTTGGATATTTACTTTGTGATATTTACTTTGTTGGTATTTTCATTGAGTACATGTATGATATTTACTTGGACACGTATGTTTGTGATATCTGCGACGGGGATGACAAATATACCTACGCTGGATTATAAGCGATGATCTGATATACAAAGGAGGTGCTGCCTAATTTTTAAAAAAATATGTTTGGTATTTTTTTGATGATGTGTCTGTGTAAACACAGACACACAGCATAACAAAAATACCAAACATAATTTTTTAAATTTTTTTATAATATCTGCGACGTATAGCGACTATCTGCGACATATAGCGACGTATCCTGACGTCGCTAGTTAGCGCGTCACGTCGCTATCCGTCGTAATCCGTCGCTTAGTAGCTAACGTGGCAGAGAGTTGACGTCGCTAATTTGGTCGTCGTACGTCGCTAAACTGCTGACGTGGCAGGCATGCCATGTCATCACATAAAAAGAAATAATGTCGCTACGTAGTCGCACTACGTTGCTAATTTGGCGACGTTCAAATTCGTCGCCCTCCGTCGCTAATTTTGCGACGACCCAGCGACACTGGGGTGACGTCGCAAACAACGACGGAGGGCGACAAATTTGTCATCTGCGACTAGCTTTTTTGCGACCTTCATTTTTCGTCGCTAAAGCCGTCGCTAATTACGTTTAGCGACGTATTTTCCTTAATTAGCGATGTATCAGGACGTCGATAATTTGCCTTATTTTAGTACAAAATCATGTGGGTACACCCTGACTTAGTACCTGAAATGGAAGATGAAAGTAAAACTTTAAAATCTAAGAAAGGTCAAAAAGTCAAAACCTGCAATATAATTTCTCATGTTGTTACTCCAGATCATGATGATTTGGATCATCATTGGGATGGAATTCCTTTGGAGGATAGACTTAGGGGTTTGAATATATGCCCTCCAAGTTTGGCTCCTCCTACCAAACTCAAACTTACTCATCGACAATGGTTAGCAATGAATAGTGTCCCCTTATACAGGGCACAATAAGTCTTTGCTGCTTATGAGAAAGCTCCTGTAGGGATTTTTCCTCATGTCTCGAATACCCCTACTCCTGTGGCTACAGAGGTCTCTGTTCCTCCTTCCTCTGTTGAACCATCTATTAAAAGTCCGCTACCCACTCACATGTACAGTCAATAATCAGTCCATCTCATAAAAAAGATGGGCTATGACTTTCAAAAGGCGGAAGGCTTGAACTATGATAAAGGAATGCGACTTCCTTCGACTTCCTTTACAAATTCGAGGTCAAAAATCCACTGTTGGATTGGGATTTGAGGTCCCTCATAAAAATCCTCGCAAGAATAAGAATAAGGGAAAGAAACTAAAACCTGTAATATGGTACTTCATTCTCCTGAGTCCGAAGAAGAAACCTTTGCTGGTACGAGATCTGGTAAAGAATACCACAAAGATTATAGGGAACTTCCAAAGAAGTAGAGGACGTTGCTAAAATACTACCAGCTCAACCATCTACTATTTCTGCTGAGGCAAGACCTTCTAAACCATCTGTGGTTGAGAAAGAGAAACAGAAAGCAGTACGCTTTGACGTCCCGCTGAAGTCTGCTTCAAATTAAGGGGTGGTGATGAAGCCCTACAAGTTCGATATTCTAGCCCAATTAGCTAATACTCCGACTAGACTCTCTATCTTTGAGTTGCTTCGTCTTTCTAAAGAAAGTCAAGAAACTTTGAGCGAAGCTTTGCTACAAGCAGATTCATGCTTAGCTCAACTCAAAAGTCCTGACGATATACCGGTCTTGTGTTCCCAATGTCATAGTGTGATGGAATCAATTCCTAACATTACCTTCACACAAGAAGATATGCTGTTGAAGCATAATAAATACGACAAGCCTCTGTGTTATACAGGGTATATTGATTCTACTGAAATTGACAGGATATACATCGATCTTGGGTCTTCCATTAGCATTATTCTACAAAGTATGCTAAGACTATTAAGGATTTCTACTAGTGATTTGACTTACACTAGTACAACAATAGTTGGTTTCAACTCTGGAAAGTGTAAACCATTGGGGAAGATTCGTCTGAAGATTCAAATAGGTGATCTTTGAACTATGGCGACCTTTTATGTTATCAACTCAGATGTATCTTACAACATCCTTCTTGGAAGACCGTGGATACATGAGCATAACATTGTGCCTTCAACTCTCCACCAATGCTTCAAGTATGTAGATTCTCAAGGGATTATGAAGACTGAATTTGAAGATATCAATCCTTTTAAGGGTGTTGAAGCCTATTTCTCTGATTCAATACTCTACAAGCAGGAGCATGTGAAAGAAATATCTGATATGGTTGAAGATCGGTTGCCTGTAGAAGATCAATCTGTCTTAGAAGATCCTCCAAAAGATCAACCTTTGATGATTAAAGTTAAAGTTCGAATTCAACCCCAACCTGTCAATGACGAACCTTTGATGATTAAGGTTAAAGGAAGAACTCGAGCTTCGTCTGAGGAATCTGTGAGAATTCCAGTCAAGAGCCAAGTTCAACCTCTCATGATCAAGGTCAAGGGACGTACTTCTCGTATAAATGATCCAGAACCACTGATTATCAACCTTGGCAAGTCTACGCTGAAGACGGATGAAGGTCCATTAATGATCAATCCAAACAGTAATCAGTTTGTAAATGATATAAATATTGATCATTCTGTACTTTCTCATATTAATGAAAATTTCTTTTTGGAGTATATGGCTATCAAATTTATTGAAAGAATGACTTTATCTGCTGATAATCAAAGTCATCGACATAAAAATAACATAAATACAGAGGAAACCTTATATATTAATCATCAAGAAAATTTTTTTCCTCCTCATGTCGATGTTGGACCCTACGCTCAAAGGTTCCTAACATCTTCTCCTTATCTTCTACCTGTAGCCTCATCATCACAAGCTTGTGTAACTTATAGATGTCACGAAGAATCTTATTTCGTGATCCCGTCTAATAAGAAAAATAAGTGCTAAATTGTGTTTGGCTTGGCTAGAAATATCTCTATTACTCAGACAGATGATCTCATAGAGAAAGATAAAGGAAAAATCAGAATTGACAAATATAGTCAACAATATCTTAAGATTATCCAGAATATGGGATATGATTTGAAAACTATGCTAGGTCTCAATCAAGGCAAAGGTAGACAGTTACCATTATGTTGATCCATTTTACCAAAAAACTCATCATAGGTTGGGATACGATCCATCCCACATGTTTAATGAAGATATACAAGAAAAATTTTCTTCCAGTTCTTCACAATCCTTAGATTCTGAAGAAATCTAGTTCATTAAATCTGATACATCCCACATGTATAAAAAAGATATAGAAGAAGAATTTTCTTTCTATTTTTTTTACAATTCTCAGATTCTGGAGGAAACCTGTATGTTGAATCTGAGTACGTCTTTTCAGTCAACATGGTTCAAACTGATGGTGAATCTGAGCTATTTGAAAATGACCCTTGGGCACAACAAATGGACACTCAATGGGAGCTTCGTTTTGAACAGTGACAGCCACCTACAGAAAATAAAATTATCTAGATTGACGTTGGAGACGAAACTACGTCTAAGCCGATATTTATCAGTAAAAACCTTTCTGAAGATGAAAAAGAAGAGTTAATAAGACTGATAAAAGAATATATTGACATCTTTGCATGGAGCTATGAGGGTATGCCAGGTCTGGATCCCAAAGTAGCTACCCATTAGCTCAATATCCTTCCTAATGCCAAACCTGTAAAATAACAACATCGACATTTTTGACCAGATATGATGGATGTAATTGAAGCAGAAGTCAAAAAGCTGATCACATGTGGCTTTGTTCGTGAAAAACAACACCCAGACTGGGTTGCCAACATTGTACCTGTCATAAAGAAAATGGAAAAGTCCGAGTTTGTATAGATTTTTGAGATCTTAATGCAGCTTGTCCAAAAGACGAATTTCTACTTCCGATTACCGATGTCATGATAGACAATACATGTGGTTTTGAACGCATGTCTTTCATGGACGAATTTTCAGGATACAACCAAATTAAGATGCATCTAGAAGATGAAAAACATACAGCTTTTCGTACACCCCTTGGAGTTTACTGCTATACGGTTATGCCGTTTGGTCTGAAAAATGCCGGTGCTACGTATCAACGGGCCATGAGCAATATCTTTCAAGAACATCTACGGAAAACAGTTGAATGTTATGTGGATGATATTGCTGTCAAAAGTCGATTAAAAGACGATCACATTCAAGACTTGAAGATTGTATTTGAGTTGATGGGTCAACATCAACTGAAGATGAATCCCACTAAGTCTTTCTTAGGGGTTTCCAGTGACAAATTTTGGGATTTGTTATCACTTCTCAAGGTATCCATGTTGATCCTGATAAAATCAAAGCAATTCTTGAAATGCGTCCTCCACGTAATCTGAAAGAACTTCGTGGCTTCTAAGGTCACATTGCTTATATCAGGAGATTTATATCCAATCTTTCTGGAAGATGTCAACCTTTCTCTCGTCTATTAAAGAAAGGTGTATCATTTGTTTGGATGAAGCATGTCAAAAAGCCTTCAATGATATCAAGTGATACCTTACAAATCCACATGTTCTGGTACCTCCAGTAGTAGGAAGACCATTTTTGCTATATGTTCGAGTCTTAGATCATTCTCTTGGTGTTCTTCTTGCACAGAAAAGTGATAAGGGTCATGAACAGGCAATTTATTATCTTAGCCGAATGATGGTTGGAGCTGAGCACAGGTATACTCCTGTGGAGAAAAAAATCTGGCCTTGGTTTTTTGTGTTCAAAAGACACGACATTACGTGTCAGGACAAACTATTCATGTCATATCCAGAATAAATCCTATTCGGGTATTGATGAGAAAGCCGAGTATTCTTAACTCCAGGTTAGCTACCTGGGCAATGTTGCTTACTCCTTATGATATGGTCCATGTACCTCAAAAATTAGTGAAGGGTCAAGCATTATCTGATTTCTTAGCAGCTCACCCTATACCTGAAACCTCTAAGCTATATGAGGACATTCCAGATGAAGTCATAGATTACAACATGACTTTGAGGGATGACATTTGGCAATTATACTTTGATGGAGCATCGCGGGTTGGACCTAAAGGCAATATTGTCTCCGGAGTAGGCATCGTCTTGGTCTCTCCTGATAAAATGGTCATATACCGTACTTATTCTCTTAATGAACCATGTTCCAATAATATGGCAGAATATAATGCTCTGCTAATTAGTCTTCAAGTAGCAAAACAATTGGACATTGAGTTCCTGGAAGCTTATGGAGGTTCTCAACTGATTGTTAATCAGGTCAGAGGGATATATGAAGTCAGAAATCCTGACCTCATTCCCTATCATCAAGTTGGTAATCGAATTGGTCCTTTTATTCAAAGGATTCTTCATTGAATTCGTACCACGTTCTCAAAATTTGGAAGCTGATGCTCTTGCTAGTTTAGCTGCAGACTTAGCTGTTCTAATCAGAAGACAAAATACCATTACTTTGTTGGATAGAGAAGATCTATTCTGTGTCAAGAATAATTTGCATATCGAACAAAGTTATACTACAAAATGAAATTCTCAGCAAAGGGATTGGAGAAGTCCATTTATTGATTATGCGGTCCATGGGATTTTACCTGAAGATCCAAAAGAAGCTGTATCAATCAAAAGACGATCATTTCGATTCTACTACGATTCTTCTTTGCATATGTTATATCGTCGTTCTTATGACGGACTTTTGCTGCGTTGTCTCTCTGGGAGTGAAGCTAAGCAAACATTCCGTGAAGCTCATGATGGTGTCTGCGGTGCTCATCAACCGGGTCCGAAATTGCAGGATCGTATTCGAAGAATGGGATATTATTGGCCTTCCATGATAGCGGATGTTATGGATTATGCTAGACGGTGTAAAGTATGTCAGATTTATGCTGATTTTATTCACCAACCTTCTGAATTCTTACATCCTACAGCAGCTTCTTGGCCCTTCGAAGCTTGGGGCATGGATATTATTGGATAATTAATCCTCCTTCTGTAAAAGGGCATCGGTTTATCTTGGCTATAGCCGATTACTTTTCTAAATGGGCAGAAGCAGTTCCTCTTGTGTAAGTGAAAACGCCTAATGTGGTTAATTTCATCAAACATCATGTCATTTACCGTTTCGAGATTCCACGAAAGATAATACATGATAATGGACCACAATTTGTCAGTCAGGCATTTTATCGATTCTGTGACAAGAATCAGATCCAGAACTTAGCTTCAACAGCTTACAATCCAGCTGCTAATGGTTTGGCCGAAGCTTTCAACAAGACAATTATTAAACTTCTCAAAAAGTTTGTCTCTTCTAATAAACGTGATTGGAATGAGAAACTTGGAGAATATTTATGGGCTTACCGAACGACAGTCCGAACTCCTACTGGTTTTACACCATTCTCATGGTTTACGGATGTGAGGTGTTCTTCCACTGGAAATCCAGATTCCATCTCATAGAATAGCCATTGCTAATGAGCTAACTACAGAGAATAATGATCGATTGAGACTTCAAGAACTTGAAGGTCTAGACGAGAAGCGTCTTCAAGCACAACAGCACATCGAGTTATATCAAGACCGTATATTCGAGCTTTCAATCGTAAAGTTAAAGAGAGGATATTCAAAGTTGGTAAGCTAGTGCTGTAACGCCCCAGTCCTAAAATACGTAGACTAGAACGTAATCATGCCAGCTGTATACATACGAAGTATATGGACCCTCGTATATACATAAGCTGTAAAACAGTAACCAAGTACTAAATCTCATCCACAAAGAAATATGATATAAAAGCAACTTTGAATTTGTTATGTATACAATCGTTGGGCGGAGACAAATCCACTACCAATAAGTAAGAAAAAGTACATGAAAATACAATGAGTTTGGCGGGCGAAGCGAAGACGATCAAAGCGCAATCATCTTCGAAGAAATAGTGACAATCATGGCCACGGCTAAAACACTCTGCAAACACAAGAACACACACCTGGCGAGATAACCAGGTCCTCAGAGGGACGTAACAAGATACAATAAACATGCCATATAAATACTGAATATAAATATGCCACAATCAAAGAAAGTGACAAGACACAAAATAAACTAACCAACTAAAGTGACATACAGTGAGAACAAACCTTTCGTCGCATAAGCCCTGGCTGTAAATGGGATCTGGTATAGTCCCCACTTAGGCACCAGTGACCTAAGAGCATGACGTTCAAAAACGACAGTGGCCAACCTGAGAGGCTCATACCCGTATCTCCAGCGGAGCTTCCGGGTTAAAGGGAAGTACAATCGAAGCCCATACGACAAGGAAATGTTCTCCCTACCCAATGTACCTATCATGTCGCATCCACGACCATGTAACACTACTAACCGTCAAGTCTTCTAACATACAACTATTAACAGTTAGACCTAACGCACGTCCTGCACGCATCAGTGATCAGCCAACACGCAAGTCCGTAGGCTATATGCTACTCATAACTCACACATTTCGTGGCACATTAGTGTCAAAGTTTATGTAATGCACTAAACTAGTGGTAGTCCCTTAACTCTAGGTCCATATGCAACCAAAGGATAAATAACAAGGTACAACTAATATCACTGAGCAGGCAGTAAAGCAGGAACTAGAAATAAATGAACAGTGATATGTAATAAAATACAAACTGAAAATAAACAGTATAATGGCAAGGTATCTTGCCTGGTGTGTCGCCGGGTATGGTGCGGTGTTCTCTGACATGTCTCAATAGTCCAATTGTCGTGGTCGACGTAATGGTCCAAAATCGCGAGGGAAAAGGAACATGTGATTAGTCATGATCAACCGAAAATAGGAGGAATTTAGGTAACTGAATATTTATACTAGTTTTAGAAATTATGCCCTTATTGTTTTGAAGACAAATTTTTATTAGAAAAATTTTAAGAATCGATTTTTAGGCAAGAAAACTCTTAAGTTGATCAAAATAAAATTTCCTAGCTAACAAGTATATTTTTATTGGTTAAAAATACTTTCTAGAAAATATTTAAAATACTTATGAATTATTTATATCTTTAGAACTACACTTTATAATAAACATTTCTTGAACAAAACATTTCTTAAACAATTATATATATTTAAACCATTTTTTATAATAAAATATTTGATATATATTTTACTATATATATATATATATATATATATATATATATATATATATATATATATATATATATATTTATTATATATAAAAATATATATATAATATATAATATAAATATAAATTTAAATATAATATAATATTATATATATATTATATTATTATTATATATATATATATAATATATATAATTATCTATATATATATATTAATATATAATATATATATTATATATATATATATACCCATGATACAAAATAATAATAATAATAATAATACAGTAATAATAATATAACAGTATAATAATAATAATAATAAAATAATAAGCTTAATAATATTTAATAATAATAATAATAGCTTATCCCTTTTTAAATAATAATAATAATAATAATAACAAAAAATCCTACAGCTTATCCCCTTTTTAAATAATAATAATAATATAATAATAACAAAAAATCCTACAGCTTATCCCCCTTTTAAATAATAATAGTAATAATATAATATATAATAATATAATAAAAATCCTTTAAAAACTAATACAGCTAATCCACAATTTATAACATGCGAGAGAGGGAGAGAGTTCGGGAAGTGTGAAAGGGGTTTTCTCACCTTCGATCGCGGAGGGCGGCGATCGGCGCGGGCGGAGGTGGCGGTGGCTCGTGTTGGCGGCGGGGCAGATCTGCGGCGGAGAGCTGCTCCGGCGGTGGAGTGAGGAAGCGGGACGGAGGGTTCATCGGTGGGTGGCCGCCAACGTCGCAACCGACGGTGGCGGAGCCGTTCGAGGACGAAGATGGCGCGCACGCCGGGGCAAACACGGGCAGCACGTGGCCTGCGGCTGCGGCAGTGTGCCCGGGCGGGGCGGAGGCCTCTGGTGGTCGGTAGGGGCACCACGCGCGGTCGGCACTCATCGCGATGAGGTCGACACTGGCGGAGGGCAGCTCGCACACAGCCGTGCGGTGCTGGATGCCGGCGATGGCACAACGAGGACAGAGGGACTAGGAGGGGCGATGCTCGGCCAGGAGCGGAGGCGCCGACGGCTGTCGGGAGCATCCTGGTGTTGCGGCATCGGCGTAGGTCGCCGCCGGGACAGAGGCCGAGATGTCGGTCACCGGGTTTGGTGTGAAGGCGGTGGCATAGCAACTCGTCATCCAGAGTGTGGCGCTCTGGAGATGCGAGGAGGGAGGTCGAATTCAGATGAGGGTTTCTTCCCCTTTCTCATTACTTCTGTTGATGGTGGTTGGGTCGGTGAATGACGGAGAGGGCGCTGGCGCTGTACAGCCTGGCCGGGAGATCGGGGACGGGCACGGTGAAGGCGGTCGGGGATCACCATGTGGGTGGTCGGATCTTGGTTGGAGGGAGGATGATGGTGGTGACGGAGACGGGTGACGGTGATGGTGGTGGGGTGCCTGAAGTACGGCGGCGACGGGGACGGGGATGATTACAGATGGTCGGTGATGGACAGAATAGGAGATGTATTGTCGGGTGTGTCCGACACGGTGATGACGACTTGTAAATGTAAACTTGGAATAAGAATATATGTCACAGACACGATGCTCATCTACTGTGGATGGAAAATTTCTGGAGGAGTACCTCTCCTTTTATAGGAGGTAGGAATTCCCAGTTGGATAAGGATTAGGATGATTTAAATCCCCAATAGATGATCACTTTAAATTAAAACAATTTAAACCTTATTTCGATAAAATCTAAATATAAGTTAATTATAGATACTCTAATCTTTAATAACATAAATAAAATCTTTTCTAAAATAAATTATCATGATTAATTAAATATTAGATTAACAAGATTTTATAATTATCTTTTTCGAATTAGTAAATATGATAAAAAACACATTTCGAAAATCATAAGAATTATTCAAATATTTGAAAACATTTTTGTATGTGAATAAAATAATTTAAACAAGTTTTGGAAGATACAACATGCATAAAATTATATTCCTATCTTGCAAATAGGGTATCTTTATAAAGTATTATTTGTACCATGAAATTACTAACATCAATAAATAAATTGCCAATAACGATGCGATCAAAAGATTTACTTTATATAAAAATATACTTATTTTCTTTATGAAGAAAAAATGCACACCATTCGTAAATTCATACTCGACGCACAATTAGGAAAAATGGGAAGTCGCACGCGACGTATAAATATGAAAAACAAATTCAATACCAAATAAATAAAAATTTAAAATCATAGTAAAATTTTAGGGGGTTTACAAGTGCTAGCTGTCCGAAGATCGATGGTGATGACTCATAAGAGCAAAGGGAAATTTCAAGCAAAATGGGAAGGTCCTTATGTAGTCGAGACAGTATTCTCTAATGGTGCCTATAGGTTGTCTAAACCTAATGGAGATTTGCTCATGATGCCAATTAATGGCAAATTCTTGAAAAAATATTATGTCTAAATTTCTTCTTTATTCTCCAGCTACCAAGGTTTGGTTAAGCTGATTATTTGTTCTCTTAAAAGAGAATTTTGATTTTTTCTGTCTTACCAGCTGATTTTAAAAAGAAGAAGATTTATTATTTATCATGTCCTCATGACCTCTGAATAGATATTAAGTTTACTTCTTTTCTTATCTATCATGTTCATATGGTCTCTGAATAGATATTAATCTATTTTTTTGAGTAATTACAATCTGTCACGTCCATATTACCTCTGATAGTATTGTACACTCTAAAAAGAAAACAAGATTCATTATCTATCATGTCCACATTACCTCTGGATAGATATAATTTATTGAGTTTAGAAGACTTGTCATGTCCATATTACCTCTGATAAGTGTTTTCTATCTCATACCTATTGTTTAAATTCAAAATAAATGATAGGGTTACAAAACAATGATTTTATTCATTTCTTGTAATATTACAGAAAGGAAAAGACAGAAGAATACAAAATTCTTTATTGATGATACGAAAAGAAGAATACAAAATTCTTTATTTCCTAAGGTGGAGCAGATACATCTTCGAGCAGTTTTTGCAGCTCTGCTAGACGCTTCTCACGAGAATTCAATACAGTAGCAGTAGCTACGGTGCGACGAGCTTCTGGAGTACAGAGATGAGAGAGTTCGACAAAAGTAACTATCATCTTATCCTTGGCTTCATCAAGGGTTTTGATGGTAGCTTCCGCACTAAAGACTTTCTCCTCCAAAATTGAGCTCTGCGTCAAATGCTTATCTCGAGCTGCGGTCGTCTGCTCTCTCTCCACCTTCAAGCGAGCCAATTCTGCCTCAACTTCACGAATTCTATCATTCTGTTGATGAATTATCATGTTTGAAGTTTCATAGGCTTCTCTGTGAGTCTCCAGTTGAGGTTTAGTTTCAGCCAAAAAAGCTCTTTCTCTGGTGACTTTGCTGTTGTACTCCTGGAGAGATTCTTTAAAAATAGTCTTCCGAGTGATGTATTCTGTAGATAAAGCATCATACTCGGTTTGGATGAGACTTTCAAGGGTTTCACTTGACAACCTTATATATTCTTTAACAGGCTGTTCAATTCCTCCTACTACCTTCTCCAGCGCCGTTGCTCTCTCGGCATCATTAAACATAGCGACGTTTCCAATAGTGGGAGCAATCGTACCCTTCAAGCTTTCATAATTTATGCCCTTCTTCAGGACCATCTTGATCAGAGCCGCCAGGGTTTTGTAGAAAGCTTCTGTATGAATCTCAACTAAAAGATTCATTTCTGCGTTAGAGCTTGGTGTTGCAGCGAGCTCTACTAAATCCCTCTTCTGAAGACTAGGAGCAGATGTTGTTGCCGTGGTAGCAGGCTGAGATGAAGTCAAAGTTGTCGTTGCTACTAAGGCTAATTGATTTCCAGAAGTTCCAGAGACAATGTCTTCAGTATGTGTATGAATTATTCCTTCAGCCGTTTCTGGAGCTGAAACTACTTGAGTTTCAGTGGCGGTGATTGTTGTGAAAGGAATGGTGATCGTTGTAACTGATTCAGTTTCAGATACTATCTTCTCAAGAACTTGTGCCGGATCAGTAGCAATAACTGAAGATGCTATTACTACGTCTCCGATTTCGGTTGATGAGTTGACAATATCTTCATCACCTTCGTTGGTTGAAGTCCATTCAAGTTCTAGGAGTACTTTTGTTACAGTTGGTTCTTCTGCAACTGGTTCTTCTTCTGCAGCTCTTTCTTTATCTACAGCTGGTTCTTCTTCTGCAGCTATTCCTTCATCTGCAGTTGGTTCTTTTTCTCTGTCTTCAGCAAGAGAAGGTAGTCCTTGCTGGACCTCTACTTTAGGCTCTTGTTGTACCTCCATGGATGAAGAGTCTTCTTTAGAAGCAGAATCTTCTTTTGAAGAAGAACTCTCTTCTTCAGACTCTATGTTTTCTTCATGAATAGTTTCTTGAAGAAGAAGGGGAGCCACAGGCTTTGATGCAATGATAACACCTACAAAAATTAAGCAAAATAAGTTAATATACAAAATCGTAATATATAATTTTGTATAGATTTTGTGTAATATATATTTACCTGGAGTAGGTGCAGGACGTGCCAAGAGTTCGTCATAATCTTGATCCCAGTCATCATCTTCTAAATCAAGAGCCGGTTCATCCGAGGGGATGGGCTCCGGATCATTAGTACAAGTCGTGGCGGTGTCCTCAATAGCTTGCACCTTCTATAGAGAAGTTAGATGTGCAGAGGTGCTGAGACGTCTAGAAGATAGGAGCCCCATAATTTCTGTTGCTACTGCTGATTGCGATGCTGAAGACCCTTCTCCAGGATGAGCTGAAGAAGATGCAATGTTCTGAGGCTCCTTAACTGAAATCTCTCTGTCCAGGGTAGTAGCCCTCTGCTTGGAAGGCCCTTTAACAGTGACCTTTTTCTTCTTCTCTTTAGGAGCAACCGCTGTATCGGATTTACGCTTCTTAGAGGTAGAGATTTTGATGGGTCCTGCTGGTACCTCTCCAACTCCCGTAGGGATCGTCGTCAAATATTCATCTGGAACAACAACATCATTAGGTACGTCTGAAGGTACCATGACTGGTTCTTCGACATTTCCTTCCTTGACCCCTCGAAGACTTCCTTCATGTTGTAGTCAGTTGCGAAAGGACGGATGGATGCATAGAAGCGAGCATACGAATGCAGCATTCGTAGCTCAGTGGTACTAGTGGCAGTTGGCACACGAAATTTAGCACCGGTACATCCAGCGCTGAAATACCTCCATGCCCTTGCACCATCAACTAACTTTCCATAATGGTTGAAGGAGGTGGAGGGATTACCAACGTGAAGTTGGTCATACCCGAATTGACGAGCAAACCGATTGGGCAGAGAAGGTTCGAAGGCGCAGTCATCATCAGTTCTATACATCAGATGCGATGGTCTGATGCATATTAGCCAATTAAAGACAGGCCCAGGGAGCCCCATCCTCTCTTCACCTGCATCTTTAAATTGCACACCGAAGCAGTCAGCTGGAACTGGCTAGTCATGTGCAGAAGAAGTTCCAACCATGAGAGTAGTTTAATGCTGCTCGGGTATCTGTCACTGAAGTTGCAACACACGAGGCTTTATAGAACTTCTGGAGGAACACCTCCGCTTGATCTTCAGGGCCTGATGGCAATAAGCTGTAGTTGTGATGCAGCAACCAGCCCATTAGATAGGTGTAGGGCATCTCCACTCGGGGGAAGTCTTTACGGTAAGGAGCATTATTAATTAACTCCTCACCAAATGTTTCCAGATCGACATTTATCCTACATACTATTACTGGTAATAGGCTGAGTCTGTCTTTAAACACCAAATGTACTGCTGGCCATAGCACATTCTGGTAAATTCTATCAAGCGTACCAGTTCCTGGTACGACCCATCTTTACAGCCACAGGAAAAGAAAGCCCGCCAGCAAGGCTTCCTTCAAGATCTTTCGACTGCCATGCTTCAGATAGCTCAAAGTTTTAGTCCCCGCAGGGATGTCTCCAGTCTTGGTGGTCAGATACTGGTCCGAAGACTTATGTGTGATCATCCAACCATGGATCAAATCTGAAGAAATTATTGAACAAGGGTTGATGGTTTGATCCTTGTTATCTTGGAATCTCCCCTTGTCGTTCTTGGATAGCCTATTCTCGTGGTGGAATAAATAGGTTGTCCATTTATTGGTATATGCCAATTACGACCCACTTTTATACATAGTGGTGCAAATCAGATAATGGCAGATCAATTCTTGATACACTTTGACTAGATCAGGATTTTTTTCGCTGATCTGATAGTTCCTGGTTAGAAGGAACATATTCTTCATATGGAGCTCCCCCCAGTGGCAGCTTAGAGATGAATTACATCTCATGTAGTACAAAACCCATTTTTCCTATTAGGGTTACAAAAGTCCCTGTTGAGCTGATGTACAACTCCATCAAAGCTAAGAACAGGTTGTTGTTCATTGGTATGCCCTGACTGGTAGAGGCCACTGCTTCAAACAGCCCAATAGCTCGCAGCTCTGTTTCAAAGTGATTCATAACCCAAGCACCGAGTTGAATCTAGTTCTTATTATGTGGGGTCATCCACCCTGGAAGCCTAGGATTAACCGGAGGATATAATGCTGAGGCGTTCATAAGCTTGTTTATGAACATAGGTATCTGCACTGGTTGGATCAGAGCTGAATCTTCGCTTGGTGTAAATCCAGGCAGTAAACCGAAGAAAGGGACACCACCACCACAGAGAGCACTGGTATGATAGCCCATTTGGTGGGACTCATCTCTCTCGAATATGATTTTTCCTGGTCTACCATGACTGTTGGGAGTCAGGTTCCAGATCATATGTCTTATTTGGGTAGCATGAACGAATGAAGACAGGGGCTAATCCTTTGATATTGACAGGAGATACATCGCTCTCTCCCCAAATCTAAATACGCAGGATTCATTCTTGGGATTTGTCTGAGATTTGAAGTCAATGGCATCTCCAAACATGAAGGCAGGCTTCAAAAATTGTTGGCCATCCATCGATGTCAGCAGCTCTCCATTTATCAAAATCAGCAGCATCCTGTCTCCCTGGACAGCTATCAGTTGTTGTCTCTCTTTAGGATACTATTTGTCTGATTGTGGGAACTCGACATGAGACAGATTCTCCAAATAGTTGGAACCCAAGATACCAGTTGGGGAACCAAAGATCTCAGAGAGGGGATGAATCTGCAAGTCCACTGCAAAAAGAAGATAAAAAAAAATCAAAGTTAGTAGAATTCAGAATTGATCTTTTCTATGCAAATGTTTCTACGCAAGTAAATGATTGTGCGTAAAGGTGTCTGACTAAATGTTTTACGCGTCCTTTTCTTTGTTCAAAAGAGTAAAAGTTGTATGCATGAAAACATATGTTCTTTTACGCTGACACGTATGAACGTGGGTGACTTGCGTATTTTTAACTCTACGCTGGCATGTATAAACGTGAGCGTATTTTTTATGCTTAAATATTTTACGCGAGCACGTATTGACGTGAGCGTATTTTGTTGTTTACATTTTACGCTGGCATATATTGACGTGAGCATATTTTATGCTTAAATATTTTTACGCGGGCACGTATAGACGTGAGCGTATTTTGTTTCTATTTTTACGCTAACACGTATAGACGTGGGCGTATTCTGTGCTTTATGCTGGCTCGTATAAACGTGAGCGTATTTGGTAATTTTTATTCTACGCTGACACGTATGAACGTGGGCGTGAAGTTTAAGGTTCAGTCCTTCTTCTTCTCCGACGAATCTATGGCCAAATTAGATAGGGTTCTACCTATCATTGCCGGAGCCACAACGGGATTGGTCCTTCGGGTTGCCGCTGATAATGCGATGGCAGTCTCTGTACGCTCACTCCTTGACGAAGCAGCGGTGGGCTTCTTGCCCTTGGTGCCGGCGGCGGTCTTGCTCTTGGGGGCTATTGATTTGAATTGAGATTTCGAAGAATGAGAATAAAGAAGTTAGAGATTACAAAGGACGAGTAAAGTTCTCTCTCTACTCGTAAAGCTCTATTTATAGAGAATTTTGAAAACGGTTCAAATTCCAGAAATTTATGCTGACTGTTGGATATCCCGAATATTACGCTTCTAAGCTGACTATTGGGTATCCCGAACTTTACGCGGACTGTTGGATATCTCGGATTTTTATGCTTCTGTTCAAAGTATTTCAAATCTTAGAAATTTTTTTGAAAACTTTGAAGGAGGTCTTGTAGAAGCATAAATAAATTTCATAGACCAAGTCAAAGAAGTTGAGAGCTTTACGCAAGTCAAACTGAGTTAGATTCAAACTTTACGCCGAGATCAAACAGAGTAAACTCTGCGCGAACTACTTTACGCGAGAGCCATCCTCAAGCCTTTGCGTGGGAGACAGGCTGTCCACATCGTATTGCACGTGATACTGTTCTGACAGAATAATTTTCTGACAGCAAATTGCACAGAAGCCGAGAAGATTTTTTTACACCAAATCCAACACTTGTCGTTTAGCGTGAAGATGGGCTACTTTACGCTCAAGAGATTGCTTCTTTTACGCATGAAAGCTATTCGAGTTTTTACGCTCAAGGCTTTCGTGTGCGTAGAGTTTATTTGAGCTAATTATACGCTCAAGGCTACTTTTCAGCCACTTTACGCAGGAAGTCTATTTTGGGTTATTTTACGCCCAGTCTGCTACTTTACGCAAGAAGTCTATTTTGGGTTATTTTACGTCCAGTCTGCTACTTTACGCAAGAAGTCTATTTTGGGTTATTTTACGCCCAATCTTTTTTGGCTATGTGAGAACGTGGTCTGCATGCGTGGCTTTCATGCCACACCTATCGAGGAACGTGTGTACATGTTCTCCCTATATTGTTGAAGTTGTGGGACACGTGTCACCATGCGTAGAGATCAAAACTCTACATGGGACACATGTCATCACGCGTAAAGGTTGATTTTCAATCATGGTGGCAGTTACTTGCGTAGAGACCCAATTTTGTTGCTTTTTACGCACAGAGGGTCTAGTATATAAATAGACTTATTTTTAACAAAAGAGGATATCAAAAAAAGATATACAGAGGAGGAGATTCTGAGAAAACTCATACTTTCAGAGTGATATTCCCAGAAGCATTTCTTCAACTTTTTCTCAAGAACAGGGTAAAGCAAAGCAGGAAAGCATTCGACTGTGCCATCAGTACCGTTGTGTCGATACCTTTCTGGTGACTTAGTTCTTCCGATTGTTCATCTTCTTCAAGCAGTTCTCTTCATCATCATCGTGTGGTCCAGGAAACAAAGTGATCTCTCTCAGATCAGACTTCCATAGCAATACTCTCCAGAATCTATTTGTACTTTTGTACTTTTTCTCGTTTTCTTTCAAAAGCCAATTTTAGGCATTTTGTTAAGTGAAACAGTCTCCCTTAGTCTGCATGTAGCTTGAGGACTTTTGAGCCACATAGGTTCTTTATTCTGGGCCGCATAAAGCTCATGCAGCTCAGATTGTAGTTACCATTGGCCGCATAAAGTACATAGATTGAGCCGTATAAGGTTCATGTGGCTCGGGTCGCAGTCCTTTTGGCCGCATGGCCATGTCCAGTCTGGTGATATGACGTTTTGTCTGATCATGTCTTATCTTCTTTTTGTCAGAGTGTCAAAGTTGTCAGAGCTATCCGAGCTGTCAGTTTTGCCAATTTTGATAGAGTTTGTCAGCTTTATCAGAAGGGTTGATCAGCTTGGCCGTATAAGTAACTATTCTTTCTGCAGCTCAAAATCAGTCTGGTAAAGATGGGCTGTAGGGGGCATGCTGAGTCTGTCATGCGGCTCTTCTTTATGCGGACCCCCTTCAAAGTTTTTAAATTGCAAATTTGGAATACTTTGAATAAGAATCTTGGACATATGTCAAGCCGTAGGAAAATCTTTGAGTCATGAGAGACATTGTGCCGCAAGGACATTTTGAGCCGCAGGGACATTTTTGAGCCGCAGGTAGATCTTGTGCCACAGGAAGATCTTGTCTGCCAGCTGTCACTGCTGTATTTAATGTCTTAATTTGTTTTTGGATTTGGGCTCTTTTTTCGAGATAAAGCTGACGGTTACTAAGGATAAAACCTCCAAACGTCATCATTATCTTTAATGGACTCGAGAATCGAAACGACACTCTTTCGAAAACCTTATAAATATGGGTCATTCGAAGAAAGAGATTTTTTTTCCTTCACCTTCTTCTCCTTCGTCTTCATTGTCCCTGTCGTGCTTTTTGTTTAGCCATGGCTCTAAAGGCTTCCAAGTTGACTGATGCTGTGGCCAAAGGGAAGGGACCCGCCTCTCCGTCGAGAGCTACGAATTCTCTTTCCATTCATCCTGACGTGCACCCCCTATCAAGGGTAAGGATGGCGGAAAAATGACGAATTAATTTTGAATAGCCATATCGCATATTTTATGCACAGGCCTGTCACGTATCGTCTCTGTGCGTCAAGTATGATCGATGCATGCCCTATATCATTGGACCGCATGTGTTCTGTATGATGGGGTTGCATGGGCTGAGCCGCATAAGCGTTACTGACCCGTGTGGGTGCCTTGTGACTGAGCCACATGAGCGCTACATAATTGACCATGACCAAGCCGCATAAGTATTTCATAACTGAACTGCATAAGTGATTCCTTGTTCGATCCGCATGAGTACTACATAACTGAACCGCATAAGTGTCTCAAGACTGATTCGCATAAGTGCCTCATGACTGAGCCGCATGAGCATTGTACGTATAACTTGGACCGCATAAATGCCTCATGATTGATCCGCATAAGCACTGCATAACAGAACTGTGTAAGTGCCTCATGATTGAGCCGAATGAGCACTACATAACAGAACTGTATGACTGAGCCACATGCGTCTTTAAGCCGCATGCGCATCCCTCATAACTAGGCCGCATAGGTTCTGTTTGGCTAGGCCGCATAGTTGAAAATGAGCCCATTCACTTTGTTTTCATACTACTATCATCTTTCTTTGATTTTTTGTAGCATCTATGCCGAAGGCTGAGACCACTGTGAAGGAGGAGATGCTGCCTCGTCTCGTCAAACAAGAGTCACCGCTTGTTAAAGAGGAGGTGATACCAAAAGTTGAGGTAAAAGAAGAGCTGGCGTCCATCGGGAAGGGAATTACTCCCAAGATTGAGGCTGCTGTAAAGAAGGAACCTAAGTCTGAGGGTAGTAGCACTGGAAGTTCTGACCCTCCTACCCCCGCCACGGACCTTAATCGAATAGATCCTTCGTATGCAAAATGGTTGAGGGAATGGTATATGCCTCAACACAACTAGGATCCGTGGGTTCCCATTCTATTTTTGAAAAAATAAATGTCTGTATTTTATCTTGGTATTTCTGTCTGTCTTTAGCTGTAGTTTGTGTTTCGCTTCTTTTGGACATCAGTGTAATCTTTTACTTCCTGTCCAAATGAAGAGGTGAAAAACTTTTTGGTTTGCTCACACAACCAAAATTTATCGTTTTAGCGACGGCCACATCCGTCGCTAAGACGACGGTAATTACTATTAGCGACCGATTGCCGACGGATATTGGCCAAAACAATCCGTCGGCAATCAGCTCGTCGCTAATAACCTTCCATCGCTAAGTTGTCGTCACATGACGGAATAGCGACGGATATTCGACGTCACAATACGAAGCATTAGCGACGCATTTCCGACGGACTGTCGTCCACTTCAACTATTAAGTACTGAACTGTGTAGACAATAGCGATGTAAATTTCCGTCGGTACCCCGTCGTAAAAGCGTATCAGATCGTATCGTTCTGTCGCTAATCCGTCGACACCTTCGATAACAAATGACAGATTAGCGACGAATTTCTGACGGAAAAGCCGTCGACCAGCTTCTGGAAATTCATGTCATTTCCAGCAACTTGGCGACGGATAAGTCGTCACTATGCCGTCGAAACATATCGACCGAATAGCGACGGATTAACCGTCGACCTTGTTCTGGAAATTCTTGTTATTTCCAGAACACGGGCGACGGATAGGTCGTCGCTATTCCGTCGAACGATATACCATGCCGACGGATAGTCCGTCGAACATCCATCGCTACCTGGGAAAATTTTCAAATATCCAGTTAGCGACGGAATAACCGTCGAAAAGTAGTCGGAAACTGGTGATGACCGTCGCAAAACGGTCACAAGTCCGTTGCTAACTGAGAATATTTTGAAAAAAAAATTACAGCGCTTTCCCTGTTCGCAAAAATTTGTATAAACCAAACCAATATATAATGCACACCAATTATCCAACAATCACATAGACCAAATATATTATGCACACCAATTATCCAAGAATCACATAGACCAAATATGCACATACGAATTTAATGCACACCAATTATCCAAGAATCATATAGACCAAACCAAATTAATATAAAATAGACATCAATTATCCGGAAGAGTAACCTAATATCCATCGTTATAATCCGATCATTGCACAAATATTCCAAATTTTTCACAAATATTCCAAAATACATAGGAAAGAGTTGGCCAGTTACAGTAACCTAATATCCAATCCTGATGACCGATCATAGCACAAATATTTCAAAATTTTCACAAATATTCCAAAATACATAGGAAAATCGACTTTGGCCTCAACAAAGACCACAAGTCAGACGATGAATCCTCACAGCCAGGGATGATAGTTGCGTTGAGGCATGTACCATTCTATCAGCCACTTTGCATACGAAGGCTCAATCTGGTTGAGGTCTTCTGTAGGGACAGGAGGGTCGGTCCCGATGCTACTACTCTCTGACGGTGGCTCCTCCTTAGCTTCAAGCTTGGGCGCAATCTCTTCCTTGATGGTCATCGGTTCTTCCTTGACCTCGACCTTTGGTAACACCTTCTCCTTAACAGTCACCGGCTCTTATTTGACGATGGAGACTTCCTCCGTGTCGACCTCCAAGGGTTTCTTGTCTCGACCCCTTCCTCGACTAGCAGCACCACCTCGACGAGTCCTAGGAGCCATCTTTCTGACAACAGAAATTTTCATATAGGGTAAAGAAATTTACTCAAGTTATAAAAGTTGTGACGTTGGTTTTTTGCGTTCATCATCATTAGAGGGAGCAGCACTGGAAAAGTTGTGACGTTGGTAGCATGAGAGAGTAAAAATCTGTATCACAAGACTAACAGAATTACTATGTAATCATGTACTCACCAATAACCGGATGTAACTGGAGTCGTTGGGCCTATCGTGCAGTAATTTGTGGATCCGCTGGTATAGGCCAGATGTACTTAGTATCTAGTGTATCAGATTTGTATCGGTCTATCGGTTTGGTATAGGACGTATCATATTGGTATTAGCCTTAACAAATTGGTATCGTCCTATATCCGATATGTACATGTATCGGCCGAATAGCTAGGATTCATATTGGTCTTATCGATTTGGTATCGGTCATATCCGATAGGTATCGGCCGTGTTGGATTAGTATAGACTATTTTGGATTAGTATCGTAGAAGGTTTAGTAACAACTGTACTTGGATTTCTCTCTTCTCGAGCTAGAATACCATTGCAAGAGAATCACCAGATCGTGATTGGCCAGTTACAGTAACATACATACTTCCTTTTCCATCAGGAAAAGCGAGATTGAAAAGGAAGTATGTATGTTCTGTAACTGGCCATCTACGCTCTCGTGACTCTCTTGCAATGGTAATCTAGCTCTAGAAAAGAGAAATCCAAGTACAGTTGTTACTAAACCTTCCACGATACTAATCCGAAATGGTATATAATAATCTAACACGGCCGATACCTATCGGATATGACCGATACCAAATCGATAAGGCCAATATGACTTAATGGCTATACGGCCGATACATATCGGATAGGACGATACCAATTCGCTAAGACCAATACCAACCGATATGGTCCATACCAAAACGATAGATCGATACTAATCCGACACGGTCAATACTTATAAGTACCTACGGTCCAGGAGGTTGATCCGCTAGTACATCCATGTACGAACAACGAAGTAACGATCTATTTCAATTTGGATGTAAAAATCTGTATCGTAAGAAAAACTAAACATAATCAGTTCTATTTCACATGCTTAATTGCCAAGTATGGGAACGAATGGCTCAGAACACGACCCAAAATTCATTCTAGCATACATTAGTGTGAATCATCTACGTTCTATACATATAGTGTAGTATATGTTCTTATCGTATCTAGTATCTGAAGGATGTAACAGAATCAAGATGAACTCACATAATGTTTACAGTCTTGGTCTCAACTGTCTTCGATTCTATGATCCCATGTCTTAGGTTAAATAAATCACTAACCTCATCACGGTGAGTCTTGGTGTAGCACTCAAATGTGGGGCACCCGTAAATTCGTCGAGGTTTTAAATCATCGACATTGAGTTTTAAACCCTCACGTAGCCTTTCTGCTTCACTTCTAGGGTCGAGCAGCAACTTCTTGCAAGCTTCGGTCTCCAGATACTCAGTGTCAAGATTCTGGACGCTTTCGTAGAGCATGTCAACGCATCCTAGCGTCAATTTCCTCGGCAGGAAATTGATGCTAGGATGCGTTGACATGCTCTACGAAAGCGTCCAGAATCTTGACACTAAGTATCTGGAGACCGAAGCTTGTAAGAAGATCCTGCTCGACCCTAGAAGTGAAGCAGAAAGGCTACGTGAGGGTTTAAAACTCAATGTCGATGATTTAAAACCTCGACGAATTTATGGGTGCCCCACATTTGAGTGCTACGCCAAGACTCACCGTCTGTATAGTTTGGTTATTGGCGCTCGATGTCCCTGTGGTAAGGCAATGGATGAGGATATTGCGTGGGAGGGGGTTGCAGATGGAGGCAACAAGGATGGCGTGTTTGTGAAAGGAGGGAAAAGATACATAATCACAGACAATTTGCATGTAAGGCCATTCTATTCCATGGAGTCTGCGTTGTCTATTTTCCGAAAGCATGGGATCATAGCATCGAAGACAGTTGAGACCAAGACTGTAAACATTGGCCGCGATGAGGTTAATGATTTATGTAACCTAATGTAGTAATCTTGTAATTTAAAGTTGGAAGAACATGCAAGTAGCCTTATAGTTTCTGCCTCACCAGTCGAATGACTTAATTCCCAAGTATCGGAACGAGTGGCTCAGAACACAACCCAAGATTCATTCTAGCATACATTAGTGAGTTAATCTTGATTCTGTTACGTCCTTCAGATACTATATGATAAGAACATAGATGATTCACACTAATGTATGCTAGAATGAATCTTGGCTTGTGTTCTGAGCCATCCGTTCTGATCAAGCATCTTCCTTCTCCTCTCCTCCACCATGGCTCTGAACCAATCTGCTCCTCCCTACTTCCTTTCTTTTTATTTGACTCTCTCAGCCACATATGACATCCAGCTCAAGTGTAGACTCGGGGGAGAAGAAGTGGGCAGGAAGAGGAGGGGGAAGCAGCACAGCCGGCGGCATAACCCGGAGGAAGTACATAGGTTTTCTTTATAGTTCTCCTATGCACACCCTCCGGGTCATGCCGCCGGCTGTGCTGCTTCCCCCTCCCTTTCTGGCCACTTCTTCTCCCCCGACTCTACACTTGAGCTGGATGTTATATGTGGCTGAGAGAGTCAAATAAAAAGAAGGAAAGTAGGGAGGAGCAGATTGGTTCAGTGCCATGGTGGAGGAGAGGAGAAGGAAGATGCTTGATCAGAACGAATGGCTCAGAACACAAGCCAAGATTCATTATAGCATACATTAGTGTGAATCAACTATGTTCTGTACATATGGTGTAGTATATGTTCTTATCGGTTCTAGTATCTGAAGAACGTAACAGAATCAAGATTAACTCACTAATGTAATACTAAGACATCATCTACTACTATATAAGATATAGTGATAGGTTGTCGTATCATCATTGCCGAGGGATGAGGGTCGGAGGACAGGCAACTTTATCTACGGCTACATAGTTTCTGCCTCACCAGTCGAATGGCTGCAGGGACTATGTCCTGATCACCATGTCGTGCCGTAGATTAATGCAAATGGAGCTGAAAATATCCGTCGCTAACCGGTCACTAGTCCGTCGGTAACTGAGAATTTTTTTGAAAAAAATTGCAGCACTTTCCCTGTTCACAAAAATATGCATAAACCAAACCAATATATAATGCACACCAATTATCCAAGAATCACATAGACCAAATATACACATACGAATTTAATGTACGCCAATAATCCAAGAATCATATAGACCAAACCAAATTAATATAAAATAGACATCAATTATCCTGAAGAGTAACCTAATATCCGTCGTTATAATTCGATTTATCTTCAAGTGTGAGAACGGATGGCTCAGAACACAAGCCAAGATTCATTCTAGCATACATTAGTGTGAATCATCTATATTCTGTACATATGGTGTAGTATATGTTCTTATCGTATCTAGTATCTGAAGAACGTAACAGAATCAAGATGAACTCACATATGGCTACATAGTTTCTGCCTCGCCAGTCGAATGGCTGCAGGGACTATGTCCTGATCACCATGTCGTACCGTAGATTAATGCAAATGGAGCTGGAGCCAAAATACAGAAACCAAAATACAGAATCAAATCCCTGGGACGGATGGCTCAGAACACAACCAACCAGAGAGGATACTCTGAGAGATCCATCTGAGTAGGATGTATACTCTGAGAGATCACCTTTACAAGAATGATATCAGTAGTGGGATTGAGTGCTGGAGGGGATATTATCAGAGTATACGTCCTACTCAGATGGGTCTCTCACCGTTACTAATTTTTTTTGACAGCATGGTGGATGTGCTCCGTCAACAAAATTTGGCTCCGAGCCAAAACTTTGCCCCGGAGCTCAAGTGGACATCCTTCGTGTAGAGCTCGAGTGAGAGGTTTCTGACAGCATGGTGGTCTCTTTTGTCAAAGTATTCGTGCTCGTCCCACAACCAATGTGGGATGAGCACGGATACTTTGACAAATGAGACCACCATGCTGTCAGGAACCTCTCACTCGAGCTCTACACGAAGGATGTCTACTTGAGCTACGAGACAAAGTTTTGGCTCGGAGCAAGAATCTGTTGACGGAGCACATCCACTATGCTGTCAGAAAAAATTAGTAACGGTGGGAGACCCATCTGAGTAGGACATATACTCTGATAATATCTCCTCCAGCACTCAATCCCACTACTGATATCATTCTTGTAAATGTGATCTCTCAGAGTATACGTCAAACTGAGATGGATCTAGTATTCTCTCTTGTTAGTTGTCGTATCATCATTGCCGAGGGATAAGGGTCGGAGGACAGTACAAATAGTCTAATACAAAAACAACTCAATATGTAGTCCAATACAAATAGTCTAATACAAAAACAACCCAATACAAATAGTCCAATACAAATAAGTACTAATAGCTAATGAGAACCACGCTGCTCACACAAACGCTCAGTGATACGTTCACGCAACCACCTCGAAAAAGCGAGATTTTTGGCACGAGGAGAGCTATCGTCCATTGCAAGGATTGCATGAAGAGTCCTCTCGGTCTCACTAGCTACCGGTGCTGGATGAATAGAACTCCCGGTCTCACTAGCAACCGGTGCCACTTCCTCGTTAACTGTAGGAGGAGCCACCTCAGCATTCACTGTTTTCCTCAAACGACGTGCCGCTCCTTGGGTCATGGGTGCCATCTGGTATGATTGATAGTCACAAATAATATAATTGTAACATAAGCAAGCTAACTAAAGGAACCATCATGTAATTTGAGTACATTTTTGAAAGCCGATAAAGTATAAAAAATTCAATTTTTTGCCAAGTGTGAGAACGGATGGCTCAGAAGACAACCCAAGATTCATTCAAGCATATATTAGTGTGAATCATCTATGTTCTGTACATATGGTGTAGTATATGTTCTTATCGTATCTAGTATTTGAAGAACGTAACAGAATCAAGATGAACTCACATAATGTAATACTAAGACATCATCTACTACTATATAAGATATAGTGATAGGTTGTCGTATCATCATTGCCGAGGGATGAGGGTCGGAAGACAGTCAACTTTATCTACGGCTACATAGTTTCTGCCTCGCTAGTCGAATGGCTGCAGGTACTATGTCCTGATCACCATGTCGTACCGTAGATCAAATGGAGCTGGAACTGGAGCCAAAATACAGTACTACTTCACCATGTCGTACCATTTTACTCTCTCTCTCTCCTTCCCCCTTTCGGCGCTCTCACTCTCTCCGGCGCTCTCACACTACTAATTCCTATGTGTTTTAAGTGTGAGAACGGATGGCTCAGAACACAACCCAAGATTCATTCTAGCATACATTAGTGTGAATCATCTATATTCTGTATACATATCGTGTAGTATATGTTAACCTTATCGTATCTAGTATCTGAAGGACGTACGTAACAGAATCAAGATGAACTCACTAATGTAATACTAAGACATCATCTACTACTATATAAGATATAGTGATAGGTTGTCGTATCATCATTGTCGAGGGATGAGGGTCGGAGGACAGGCAACTTTATCTACGGCAACATAGTTTCTGCCTCGCCAGTCGAATGGCTGCAGGGACTATGTCCTGATCACCATGTCGTACCGTAGATTAATGCAATTAATGGAGCTGGAAATATCCGTCGCTAACCGGTAACTAGTCCGTCGCTAACTGAGATTGTCACGTACACATATGTATATCACAGCTAGATGTATAGATATATACATCTATACAGAAGCACACAACTGATAGAACTCGCACTGTCCTTGAGACAGTGAACATATACACCATGAATCCAAACCCCATATATATTCACATTTACTAATCCAAACACCACCAAAATAATGGAACACCCAATATGGATAACACATTATTTAGCCAATATATAAACTCAGATGAATTTGAGAAGCAAAAGCCATCCGTCGCCCCCGACCAAAGCCCGCCGCCCCAAGCCCGTCGCCCAATAGTTCGGTTGCATATATATATGAAGAGTGCTTATGGGTGTGCGTCGGTTGTAAATAGCCCCGACGCACCCGCCCCAAGCCAGCCGCCCAGCCCCCGACGCCGCCGCCCCAAGCCCACCGCCCAGCCCCCGACCCAAGCCAGCAGCCCAGCCCCCGACGCCCCCGCCCCAAGCCAGCCGCCCAGCCCCCGACGCCGCCGCCCCAAGCCCACCGCCCAGCCCCCGACCCAAGCTAGCCGCCCAGCCCCCAACGCCCCAACCCCAAGCTCGCCTCCCAGACCCCGACGCCCCCGCCCCAAGCCCACCGCCCAGACCCCGACCCAAGCAAGCCGCCCAGTCCCCGACGCCCCAACCCCAAGCCCGCCTCCCAGACCCCGACGCCCCCGTCCCAAGCCCACCGCCCAGACCCCGATCCAAGCCAGCCGTCCAGCCCCCGACGCCCCAGCCCCAAGCCCGCCGCCCAGCCCCCGACGCCCCCGCCCCAAGCCCACCGCCCAGCCCCTGACCCAAGCCAGCCGCCAAGCCCCGGACGGCCCAGCCCCAAGCGCGTCGCCCAGCCTCCGACGCCCCTGCCCCAAGCCCACCGCCCAGCCCCCGACCCAAGCCAGCCGCCAAGCCCCGGACGGCCCAGCCCCAAGCGCGCCGCCCAGCCCCTATACGACACCGCGAGAGAGAGAGAGAGAGAGAGAGAGAGATCGAGAGAGAGAGAGAGAGGGGGTTACCTTCGGGAGAGAGAGAAGAGAGGACGCTGACGCCGACGACGATGACACCGACGCCGATCACCGAAGCCGACACCGACGAGAGAGAGAGAAAGAGAGAGAGAGAGAGAGAGAGAGAGAGAGAGGAGAGAGAGTGAATTTGGAGGGAATGCGAAAAGTTCCTCTCTCCGTTTTATTTAAAGTCTGGAACGTATTTTTAGCGACGGACGAGCGACTGGTAAAAAACCGTCGCCCGACCGTCGCCTATTTTTATAAGTGCCGACTGAATATCCGTCGCTAAGTCGTCAAAAATATGTCCCACCAATTTCCTACACAATTCCCGCCAAATAATCGACTGTGTAGCGACGATGGTAAATCCATCGCTCTAACACCGACAGTCTAGCGACGGATGTGCGACCTTTCCTCTCCCTAAAATTAAAATAAAAATGGCAAAGGCGTGTAGTCGGAAATCAGTCGCTGAGCGGCCACGAAACCGTCGCTAATACCGACGGAAAAATTCTGTCGCTAAAAATCCATCGCTAAATGAGTGTATTTTGGTAGTGTCATGAGATGTAGTCCTGTGGATGTAACTGATTTTGAATAAACAGAATACATTCACTCCATTCTTTTTATGGTATTTGTGGTGCTTGTACTATAGGGCCTAATATATCATTTGTGTTTGATAAAGGATATCCCACTGGGGGACTTTTTGTGGACCTATTGTCCTTTTGTGCATCTGAAAATGCGAACAAATAGATTTGAATGATATTTTGTGGACCTACTACTCTTTTTGTGCACCGATGGTACGAGTAATAGATTAGGATAACTTCTGTGGACCTATTACCCTTTTGCGCACTGGTGGTGCAGGTAATAGATTTGAAACGAAACCTAACTGAGGTAATATAGACGTAATAGGTTTTGTGGTCTTAACACCATGTCTTTTATTCCAGGTTGTGTACAGGTGTTAAGTCAAGAGACTATCGGTATCAGAGGTAATATGGATGTGATACGCGATAATCAGGAATAATCTTTAGTGGACCTATTACTCTTCTGCGCACTGGTCGTACGAGTAATAGATTTTGAGACAAAACCCAATAGAGATAATATAGACGTGATAGGTTTTGCGGTCTTAACACCATATCTTTTATTCCAGGTTGGGTACAGGTGTTAAGTCCAGAGACTATCGGTATCAGAGGTAATATGGACGTGATACGCGATAATCAAGACTAGGAAGTTTGCTCAGAGATAACGATAAGCTGGGCAGACTCCTGTGTGATAAAGCATTAGAGTGGAAGTTCAGAGGTATCAGCATACATGACTCGCCACTCCAGGATATGCGATATAAAAAAATAGAGTGTGAGTTCAGAGGTACTTGGTGTATATAACTCGATAGTCTAAAAGATTTGGTGGTTTGAGGAAGTAGCAGCATGTCCTTAGACATAGTATTTCTTCAGGAATTTTCTATTTATGGGCATCATGAGCAAGTATCCATTCTGCTTCACGAGTCGGTATGTGCCGTTGGAGAATACGGTCTCGATGATGAATGAACCCTCCCACTTGGGCTGGAATTTGTCGACAATTTTGTGAGTCATGACCATCGATCTATGAATGGCCAGGACGAGATCGCCTATTTAGAATGTCCTCTGCTTGACTTTCTTATGGAAGACCCGAGAGATACGTGCTTGATAGAGCTCGATGCTTTGTTGAGCTTGCAAGCGCTTCTCGTCTAAAGCTTCCAATTCTTGTAGCCGTCGATGGTAGTTATCATCCGATGTTAACTGGTAAGTAAGGGCCACACGAAGTGAGGGGATCTGGGTCTCCAATGGGAGAACTGCCTCGCTCCCGTACACCAGAGAGAACGGTGTATTTTTCGTAGCCATCCGACTCGTAGTACGGTACGCCCATATGCATTCGCCTAGCTTTTCATTCCAGTCACGCTTGTTTGAAGACACAAACTTTTTGAGAAGCTTGATTATGGTCTTGTTAAAGGCTTCAGCCAGACCATTAGCCGATGGGTTGTAGGCCGTTGAAGCCACATTCTGAATTCGATTCTTGTCACAGAATCGATAGAAGGCGTGACTTGCGAACTGCGGACCATTGTCATGAATGATCCTCCGTGGCAGTCCAAAACGGTAAATGATGTGATATTTTATGAAACTGATCACGTTTGACATCTTTACCTCTGCTAATGGAATAGCTTCCGCCCACTTGGAGAAGTAATCGGTGATTGCAAGTATAAACCGGTGCCCTTTGGATGACGGCGGGGTGATTGGGCCAATGATGTCCATTCCCTATGCTTCAAATGGCCAAGAGGCCACCGTTGGGTGCAAGAATTTAGATGGCAGATGTATAAAATCTGTGTGGATCTGACAAGCCTTTCACTTCTTTGTATAGTCGACTGCGCCTGCTACCATTGTAGGCCAGTAGTAATCCATCCGACGGAGACGGTCCTGCAACTTTGGGCCTGGTTGGTGAGCCCCGCAAACGTCATCGTGAGCCTCAAATAAGGCTTCTTTGGCTTCTGCGTTTGACAGACATCTTAACAGTATTCCGTCGTAAGATCGTCGATATAATATTTTTGTTTCGGTGTCATAAAAGAATCTGAGAGAACGCCTTCTGATTGAGGTTGCTTCTTTTATATTCTCAGGCAGGATTCCATAGACTGCAAAGTCGATGAACGAGAGTCTCCAATCTTGCACATCATTGGTTATCTGGGCAGAGTAACTTATATCCAGTTGAACGTTGTTTTTGGGACAGGCCAACTCATGGCCTATCACGTCGACTAGATGATGAGCATAATTTGGAAACGCCAAAGAAGCGGCGAGGCCTGCTAGGGCATCGGCTTTAATATTCTGGAGCCTAGGAACATGTTCTATAAAGAACCCCTCTATGGTTGCAATAATGGCAATTATTGTCTGATGATAGGGAATCGGGTCCGCGTTACGAACCTCGTACGAGCCTCAGATATGATTAACAATCAGCTGTGAGTCACCATACGCTTCCATGTATTTGACCCCTACCTCTTTTGCGAGTCAAAGTTCGATGACCAGAGCGTTATATTTGACTATATTGTTTGAACAAGGTTCTGTGAGAGAATATGCCCGATTGACTACCAACCTAGAGAGAGAAATTAATACTACCCCGACTCCAGCGACGATATCACCTTATGGTCCTGTTCTTAAAGCACCGTCGAAGAACATTCGCCAAACGTCATCATGTGAAGTCATGTTTGAGTCAACGACTTCATCTGGGATTTTTTTCATAGATTCTGGCTATTTTTTAGCCTGGATGGGCTGCTAGGAAGTCGGCCAAGGCTTGACCTTTGACAGCCTTCTGGGGAACGAAGACCATGTCATAGGGGGATAATAGTATCGTCCATGTGGCTAGACGAGAACTGAGTACGCCTGGATAGGTCATGAGAACCCGGAGGGGATTAACTCGTGAGATAACATGGATGGTCTGCCCTGACACATAGTGTCGTATTTTCTGAATGGCGAACACCAAGGCAAGACATTCCTTCTCTACGGTGGTGTACCTATGCTCTGGCCCTACCATCATTTAGCTGAGATAATATATGGCTAATTTGTGCCCCGCATCATTGTTCTGTGCTAGCAAGGCATCGAGGGAGTGTTCCATCGCTCGTACATAAAGCAGGAAAGGCTTTCCGGTAACTGGGGCTACTAGAACTGGCAGATTCGACAGGTATTCCTTAATGTCATCAAAGGCACGTTGACATTCTTCATTCCATATGAAAGAGACGCCTTTCTTCATGAGTTGTGCGAAGGGTTGACATCGCCCTGAGAGGTTAGATATGAACCTCCTGATGTAGGCTAGTCTTTCCTGAAGACCGCGGAGTTCATGGAGGTTCCTCGGTGGACTCATCTCCAGGATTGTCTTTGTCTTATCGGGGTCTACGTGAATGCCCCGGGAAGTAATGACAAAGCCCAAGAACTTCCCGCTGGACACACCCAGGAAGGACTTGGTGGAATTCATTTTCAGATTGTGCGCTCGCATAAGGTCGAACAATATTCTCAAATTGTGTAAGTGATCATCCTTGGAGCGGCTTTTGACGGCGATGTCGTCAATGTAACACTCCACCGTCTTACGCAAGTGATCTCTGAAGATGACGCTCATGGCTCGTTGATATGTAGCACCGGCGTTCTTCAGGCCGAAGGGCATGACTGTGTAACAGTACACACCGATCGGTATTCGGAATGACGTATGCTTCTCATCGTCAGGAGATATTTTAATTTAATTGTATTCTGAAAAGCCATCCATAAAGGACATGCGCTCGAAGCCACACGTATTATCGATCATTATGTTGGTGATGGGAAGAGGAAATTCATCCTTGGGACATGCCGCATTCAGATTGCGAAAGTCGATACAGATTCGGTTCTTTCCATTCTTCTTGACAACTGATACTATATTAGCTCTCCAGTCTGGGTGTTGCTCCTCGCGGATGAAACCACTAGCTATAAGCTTATTTACTTCTGCTTTAATGGAGTTCATGATGTCTGGACGGAACCGTCGTTGTTGTTGTTTGACTGGTTTTGCGTCCGGATGAATATTGAGCTTATGAAGTGCAATCTCGGGGTTTAGCCCTGGCATGTCTTCATAGCTCCAGGCAAAAATGTCGATGTATTCTATGACGAGTTGCAACAATGATTCCCGCTCGCCGTCCGTCAGGCTTTTACTGACGAAGATTGGCTTTGGAGAGGATTCATCACCGAGGTTAACTTGCATGACCTCATCTTCAGTAGGAGGGTCACGTAGTTCAAAGCACTTCTCCTATTGTACATCCAGTTGTTGGACCCATGGCTCCAATTCAAGAGGTTCGATTAGATCTTCGTCTTCCTCTTCAATGTCAGCGGATGCCATATTGACAGATAATGTCTGCCTGAATATATCTCCAATGCTGTTATCGGAATCGTATGTAAGTGATTCGGATGAGTAAGAATGCCACTCGCATTTCTTATCGAAGCTTTCGAGCGTTGTTGCTGGTGTAACATAATCGAGGCTACATTTCGGCTTACCGTAATAATTTTGAGGTTTCCCAGACGGGGTTGACAGCTGCAGAGACGATCGTCGACCATTGCCATAATTCAGACATTGGGTAGCCTCCATGTCGTACCCCTGCTTTTGTATGAAGTACTTGGCTTGAGGACTATACAGGTAGAGTAGTAATCTTCCAGTATCGGGTTCGAGATCAAACTCTTGTGGTATGAAAGGTTGAGGACCTTCTTTTCGGTCAAAGATGATCGTGTGATCCCCTTCTCTTCTGCCTGGGACTAAGAAGTAGGCACCTCTAATGAGAGTAAGTCGGTTTGCGGTATAGACGGTTGTCACCTATGTGTGCAGGTTAATGTCCCGATCGTGCCCCACAATATACATCAAATTAAGTTTATTATACTCAGGATAGTTCAACGACAGCCTCTTATTGATGAAATAAGTAATTTTGTCCACAGGAATTACATCATCAGGAGAGGGAGTATCCACCTTTACAACTAGATACTTTGTGAGTTCTGCATCCTCTTCAGCTACCCCCTGCGTGACCGGGGGTTGAGACGCTGTCTTCGGCAGCTTGACCACCAAGGGTTCTGCTTGTGGCATTGGCTTGTCTTAGGGTCTCGAATCTACACTTGATTGCTAGTTCGTCTTAGAAAGATGGATAACCATCGGCTCGGCAGAAGACTTCGCGTCTTTCGATTGCTTTTGACCGGATCTTGGCAATCGGATCACCATCGGCTCCCCAGAGGGCCTCGCATCTTCCGGTCTTCTTTGCTTGGATTTTGGCGATCGAGTCACCATTGGCCCTATGACAGACTTTGGCTCTTAGCTGGACCTTGGGAGTCGGATGACGAGTGGTTTTGACTGCGCAGCTGGGACGGGAGAACCATGTACCTCTTTATGCAAAGTTGCGACAATGGGTGCGACTTTGCCATTTTTATGGGCCTGGAGATGAATTCTCAAGGGCTCCTCTGGCCCTGTGATGACCTCTAGTTTGTCAATTGTGTGCTTCTTGGATTCTTCGTATAGACAGGCCTCCGAAGAGTAATAAGACTCAACCCCTTTGAAGGGATCGATGTCGACGAATTTAGTCTTCACGAAGCCGTACTTACTGACATACTTGAAGCACTGGTGGAGTGTAGATGACACGATCATGTAGTCATGTATCCATGGATGCCCTAGGAGGATATTGTAGGACGTATCTCCATCTATGATGTAGCAGGTAACCTCTGTCCTCAGGTCGCCGATCTGATATTTCAATCAGATCTTTTCTAAGGGATAGCTCCTTCCCGAGTTGAAACCGCTAATGGCAGTATTGGTCGCCGCTAGCCGGTGTATAGGGATGCCGAGGACTTGAAGCAAGCTTTTTCGGGATGATGCTTATCGACGAGCCAGGATCAATGTGCATCCGATCCACCTTGATGTCGTATATGTATCCGTGTAGTACAAGGGGCGATCATACAAGTTGGTCTTGATCAACATGTCCTATGGGGTGAATACGATGTTGGGCATTTACATTCGCACAGTTACTGTCCTGGAGATCTGCCGACGAGTCTTCCCCTGTAGGTTTGACCTGGGCTAAGTAAGCGTCAGCATTCTGGAGCGCTTCTCTCAATACGACATGAAGATCCTTGGAAAGTCTTAGGAGCTCGTATAACGACAACTGTAAGAACAAAATCGTAAAGCACAATACTCTAGAGGGGGGGTGAATAGAGTTGGCAGCGAAATAATGCTAATTAAAAATTATTAGCAGCAAGATCACAGAATAATAATCACAACTAAATACTGTAAAGGTAGAGATAAAAAATCAAACGCAAAGCCAGCGATGTATACTGGTTTCCCTCTGTTGAGGACTAGTCCAGTCGGTAGAACTCTTGCTACCAGTTGAATCCACTATTGGCAAAACCGTAAGTTTTCTTACGAAGTCCTTGCAACTTCTACAATACGAGCTTTGATACAAAGAACTCGTCCAACTTCAATTGTGAAGAGGTATTCTTCTATCAAGCCTTCTGATTACAATCACTCAGAAACTTCTAGACCGCACCGCACTGGCAAATCGACTAGAGGATTCTAACTGGCTTGGGATCTGAAAATTAAAGCTCGAGAAAAACTCTTTGGAAGACAGTAGGCTTTAAATAGAGAGAAAATTGAAAGTGAATGAGTGAGTTAAAATGATCGAAATCCTTCTCTATTTATAGGAGTTCCAAAGACAGAATTCTGGCAGAATTCGGACAGAATTCGGACAGAACTCGATGAGCAAATCTCGGTCAAATCCGCAACTTTAGGAGGACCAAGTTCCAAAGAATTCAAAAATCAAAACGGCCACTAACCGAACTCTGGCCGAACTCTGGCCGAGTTCTGTCAGGGTTTGGTTAGGGTTTTTCAAAATAGATTTTGGGAAATTTTGAAAACCTTTTTGGCGCTTTTGTAAATACGAATGTTTTTTAAAACTAAGGACATTTTAAAAATATTTTGAAATCATTTTGGAATAGCTTATTTGCCAGTACGACTCGGTGTACAATGTATTTCTAGACTCGATAAAATAAAAGATTACATTGCTCAAAGAAATACAGACTCGAACAGGCAAACAACGCTTCGGTCTTGAACTGAGTAGATAGCCATTCTTGATCATGTCCGAGAGTCCGAGATATCCTGACTAGCTCCATATATCGAGACAGAGTTTGATCAATTATTAAAATCAGTTTGACCATATGACCAATGGGCCAACAATCTCCCCCATTTTGATAATTGACAAACTATGAATGATATAACATCTTTTGAGATAAGATACCACAAAAATTGTTCAAAATTGTTCAATCCCTGTATTATTCTCAAAACAAAATGTTAGATCCTTTTTCTCCCCTGTTGTCACTAAGCAAAATAATTGTGAAGAAATAGGCTCCCCGCAATTAATGCATAAGCTACAACAGTGAAGAAACACAAGAAAATAATATCTCATGCAGTGAGAATATACAAGACATAACAGAGAAGTATTTCACAGGCAGTTTATAATATAGAAGCAGATAAAGATGCTATAAAGAATAAATAAGATGATATAAAAGATAAACTACGCATCCCATAAAAATAAAATGATGCTCAAGAGACATCAAGAAATATCCAGTACAAGTCCTAAAAAACTGATAATAAAAGCTAAAAAGAAAGAAACTTGGAATGTCGGACCATTTCCAAGTATACAGTAGACAATAACTAAGTCTCAAAATCAGCTAATATATCATCATCACATCTCCTCATCATCCTCCTCCTCATCATCATCAGCATGACCGGCATGTCCAGAAGGACCAGCTCCAGAAGTACCAGCTCCAGAAGGGTGTGGAGTAGCACCAGAACTGCGATACTAATCATAAGCGTTATCGGGCTGAAAGTAGGCATAAACAGCCTCATCCTCACAGCGGTAACCAGAAAAGGCTGGATCTCTAGGAATAAAACCGGCAGAATGTCCAGTCTGAGCAAATCGGAGATCAGCTAGAGAATTTGCTATCACCTGATAATGAGTGACATCGCGGAACTCACGTTCGCGGGCCATATCCGTCATCGAGACGTACAAATCAGAAAAATACTGGTATATGCCATCAAAGGTATTGGCATACTACTGAGTAGGTGGAGGAGGTGGAGCAGTAGGAAGAGCAGCAGCAGTCATACTACGACGAGATAGCTTAAGAAACTTAGGCTCAGGGTCTTGAGTACAAGTTGACAGATCAATATCAAAACGCTGGAAGATGCGTGGGAGAATCATTGCATAAGAGAGATTTCTATCTCTTGCATGACACCGTCCCATCATCTGGATAATAGTCTTAGGGGCAGAAAAAGGAATCCCCTTAAGAATATGATACATAGCAGACAGTTCAAGTGATGTGACATTATCCTTTGAAGTAGACTTCGGAAGGAGAGTGGAGTAGATGATGCGATGCAATTCATAACTAAACAAGTTCAAGTTATTGGCCTTAAACTTTCCAGAGCGAACTCGATCAGGGGCACAGAGTTTAGCTTTGAAACTAGCAAGTGTCGTACCGTCGGGAAAATCAAATTCAGTGATATCATAAAGCGGTGCACCTTCGTTAGAAATACCAAGGATTTCCGCGAAGAGGACATCATTGAACTCGATATCTAGTCCGCCAATACGAGTACTTACGTCAAACGTGTTTAGTACGATATTGCAATAGAAAAGTCTAATGGCATTAGTAGCTACCGGGAAACAAAATTTAGTAAAGTGTTGTAACCCTAATGCCTCAAAATAAGGGTGGTGATCTGGAAACACAGTCCACTTGATAGGAGCGACTGTGCATATGGATCTCATAGAAAAGTCTCCATACCACAGAAGGGCTTGATCTAGGGTTTGAAAATAAAACCCATCGAACGCGCCATCGCTCGATTAAACTGGCAAAAAGAGGAAATCAGTGTGTGGATTTGAAGATGATCCTTCCTCACTAGGATTGGTCGTCTTCTTCCTCTTAAAGGGGTTTAATCCCTTAGGCATTGTGCAAATGAAGTAAATATGTACAAATTTGAAAGGAGGAGAAATACGGAGTTATACCTTCCGAGATTCAAGTATGCTGTAGAGGACAACGATCTCCGTACGAATCCAAAATTTGGATAGATTTCACCACGTAGATTGGGAGAAACGAAGTGGTGAAGAACTAGGGTTTGGAGAGCTTCGTGCGGCTGCTGTTGCTGTGGAAAAGGTTTTAGAAGCAATGAAGAAGAAGAGGCTATCGGGTTCTGGTTATATAACCAGATACCACTAACCGAACTCGGGCCGAATTCGGTCCGAACTCTGGCCGAATTCGCCTAGGGGTTCTGTTAGTTGGTTTGGACCACTTTCTTTTTCATTGACTCATTTCAAAAATTTAATTCAAAGATTAGTAATTTCAACCTTCAATTAATATAATTAATATTATTTTATAGATTAAATTTTGTTACACAGCGACTGTCTCAGATTAGCTGTAGGAGTACTGTCCCAGCTGGCGAAGGTTCACCGGAGAACTCTTAAGTACCGCTTCGCTTCAACCGTAGTTGTGGTGACAGACAGACTCTTTATTGGCTTGTCTCTAACACAGTTTTTGCGTATTGAAATATAATCATAAAACAAAATTAATTAACATTATTGACATCCAAAATTCCTAATTCTCGACGTAAATAATTGAAACGATCTTCTGCTAGAGGTTTTGTGAAGATGTCAGCTAATTGATTCTTAGTGTCTATGTATACAAGGTCAATATCTCCATTCAGTGATGATCTCTAAGAAAATAATGTCGGATCTCGATATGCTTAGTACGAGAGTGACATACTGGATTCTTAGTCAAATTAATTATGCTAGTGTTGTCACAGAAATTGGGAATATGTGTGAAAAATAAATCATAGTCTTTCAAGGTTTTTTTCATCCATAAAATCTGAGCACAACAACGTCCTCCGACGATATACTCAGGCTTTGTTGTTGATAGGGCTACAGAATTTTGCTTTTTACTAAACCATGAGACTAAAACCTTGCCTAAGAAATTATATGTACCGCTGGTACTTTTTCTATCAACTTTGTATCCAGCAAAATCTGCATCCGAGTAACCAATAAGGTCAAAGAACTTAGTTTTGGGATACCATAAGCCAACAGAAGAAGTGCCCTTAAGGTATCGAAAGATACGCTTAACTGCGCACAGATGTGATTCCTTTGGATTAGCTTGAAAACGTGCACACAGGCAAACACTAAACATAATATCTGGACGACTAGCAGTTAAATAAAGTAAACTACCGATCATACCTCGATACTTATGTGTGTCGACAGGCTAGCTTTGTTCATCAATATCAAGCTTTGTTGAAGTTGCCATCGGAGTGCCAATAGGTTTGACATTGTCCAGATCAAACTTCTTTAGCAAATCTTTTGTGTACTTGGCTTGATTTAAGAATGTCCCATTGTTAGTGTTTGATTTGCAGTCCGAGAAAGAATTTTATCTCTCCCATCATGCTCATCTCAAACTCATTCTGCATACACTTAGAGAATTCTTGACAAAGAGATTCATCAGTAGATCCAAATATAATATCATCAACATAGACTTGTATTAAAAGAATATTATTATTCAAAGACTTTATAAACAGAGTAGTGTCAACCTTTTCCTTTGAAAAACCGTTATCAAGTAGAAAAGAGCTTAGACGATCATACCAAGCACGAGGGGCTTGTTTTAAACCCTACAAAGCTTTCTTCAACTTGAAAACATGATCAGGGTTTTTAAAATCTGTGAAACCTGGAGGTTGTGCTACAAAAACTTCTTCTTTTATAAAACTATTTAAAAATGCACTCTTGACATCCATTTGAAATAATTTAAAATTATGAAAACATACAAATGCACATAACATGCGAATGGATTCTAATCTTGCAACTGGGACATAAGTCTCATCGTAGTCGATACCTTCTTCCTAATTATATCCTTGAGCTACGAGTCGAGCCTTATTGCGAGTCACTAAACCATTCTCGTTCAGTTTATTTCGAAATACCCATCGGGTGCCAATGACCGGATGATCAATAGGCTTGGGAACAAGTTCCCAAACTTGATTTCGTTCAAATTGGTTTAATTCCTCATACATAGCATCTAACCAAAAATGATCACTACATGCTTCATCAATGGTTTTGGGTTCTAGCTGTGAAATTAATACAATACTAGAAACAATATCTCTACAGGATGTACGAGTACTTACACCTTTGGTAATATCACCAATTACCAAATCCTTTGGATGATCAGCCGTAAATTTTAATCTTTTCGGCAGACTCCGAAGGCAGCTGCTTTCGGGTTCTTCTCTTGGAGAATCATCTGGTGTTGAGCTTGGTACATTTAGATCTTCGTCATTGTCATCGATAGTCATTTGATTCAATTCATCAAAGGTGACGTTGATTGATTCTTCGATGATCATAGTTCATTTGTTGAAGACTCTGTATCCTTTGCTCTTGGCCGCATAACCTAAAAAAATACCTTCATCGGCCTTTTTGTCAAACTTTCCCAAATTATCTTTTGTATTATGAATAAAGCATTTACAACCAAATATTCTAAAATATAAAACTGATGAAATTCTATCAAACCATAACTCAAATGGAGTCTTCTTTGATTTGGGTCGAATTAGAACTCTATTGAGAACAAAATAAGCTGTATTGACAGCTTCAGCCCAGAAATATTTGGGTAGACTAAACTGGTTTAACATTACTCTGGCCATTTCGGATAGAGTTCTGTTCTTACGTTCCACTACTCCATTTTGTTGTGGAGTCCTAGGGCAGGAGAACTCGTGTACAAAATCGTGTGTGTCACAAAATTGCTCAAACTCTGCATTCTCGAATTCGCCACCATGATCGCTTCTAATACGAGTGATCATATAACCTTTTTCATTCTGTACTTTCTTGCAAAAGGCGACAAATTCGGATAATGCATCATTCTTGCGTGTCAAAAATATACCCACGTGTATCTAGAGTAATCATCTACAATTACAAAAGCATATAACTTACCTTCGAGGCTAGCAACTCTGCTAGGACCAAATAAGTCCATATGTAGCAATTGTAGAGGTCTAGTAGTACATACTGCGTTTACTGACTTGAATGTGGATCTCGTAGCTTTGTTCTTTTCACATTGGCTGCATACCGAATCCTTCTTGAATGTTATGTCCGGTAAACCGCGTACTAGCTTCTTCGTGGACAATCTTGAGATTGTGTCCATATTTGCGTAACCGAGTCTCATATGCCACAGATGACTCTCATCACTTTTAGCCGTTAAGCATCTACCTGAAATGTTAGTTTCTTCCAATAAATAGAAAACATATATGTTGTCTTCCCTGATACCTTCAAAGATAGTACTACCAGTTGAGCTATCAACTATAGTACATTTGTCTTTGCCAAAGTTGATGCCATAACCATGATCAGCTAAATGGCTTATGCTGAGTAGATTATGTTTCAACTCGGTAACCAGACAGACATCCTTAATCACAGGATAGTGAGACTTACCAACATCACCGATACCAATGATATACCCTTTCAAGTTGTTACCGAAGGAGACATAGCCTTCCTTCTTCTTCTTCTTCGACAGTGTTGCAAATAATGTAGCGTCACCGGTCATATGCCGTAAACAACCGCTGTCGAGAATCCATTTGCTTTTAGCATGTAAAAGGCGTTCCACCTACAAAATAATTTGTAGATGAAACTTTTGGTACCCATTTCTTGTAGGGTCCTGAGATGTTAGCTTTTGGTATCCATGCATAAATATTTAAATCAACAAGCTTTCTGATTCTACATGCAGGAGAAATATGACCAGTGTGGCCACAATAATGACATTGTGCATGTTGAGTGTTGAAAGCTGAGTGGTATGCATGGTTGGTAGGTTTAGGTTTTCTAGTATAGAAGAAAGCATACCTATAATCCTGTTTGGGCTTAACCTTTTGGGGTAAAGGTTTGATATGGTTAGGTCTGACAGTGTTTGGTTTGGAAATGTTTCGATTATTTGGTAAGTAACACGTGTTAGGGTAGGAAGCAGCAGTCTCAGGCTGTTTTCCTAACCTAATTTCCAATCTTTTGGAAATGTCATACAACTTAGTATAGTCAGAAGTGAGTGCTTCCATTCTGACTTGTGCACTTTGAAGACTTTTATTCTCTTTAGAAAGTTCTTCTTTCAGTGGGTCAATAACCATGTCTTTTTCTTCGGATGACTTGGTAGTCTCATGTAATAAGAGCTGAATAGAAGAAATCTCACCAGACTCACTAACATTATCTTTAACCTCAGCTAGTAGGTCGGTAAGTCTTCCTATTTCACCTTTGTACTCTTTGAGTACCTTCTTAGAGGTTTGATATTTGCTACGCAGTTTCCTGTAATCACTTATCAGTTCACTGAAGGATTCTCCTAATTGCTCAAAGGTGAAGTCATCATATGTATCAACTATAGGTTCAGAGAGTACCTGATCGAATGCCATAAAGCATACATTTGCAGCGTCTTCTGATTGTTCATCTTCTGAGTCGCTGGCTTCACTTTTATGCCATATGCTGGTGTTGGCATACTTCCGTGATGTTGATCTCTTCAGGTTCCCTTTCTCATACCTGTTGCTCTTTTTGTTTGATGATGAGTTTGTAGGACAATCCTTCTTCATGTGTCCCTTCTTCTTGCAGCCATAGCAGACAGCATCATCTTGATACCAGTTGTTGTTGCTATTATTTTCTTTGGCTTTCTTCTCATATCTCATGAATCTTTTGAATTTCCTTGCTAGGAGTGCTTGATCTTCAGCATCAGATTTACTGCTGTCTGAATCACCTTCAGCAGCTTTTCTATGCTGAGCCTTGAAAGCGATCGTCTTCTTCTTTGGTGCAGGCTCTTCAAAATCTTGTAGCTCTAGTTCATGAGTGAGTAGCTTACCCATCAGTACTTCGAGTGTCATGGTAGTGAGGTCGTTTCCTTCAATGATTGCAGTAGCCTTCGGAATCCAGTTCTTTGTAAGTGCTCGCAGGAGTTTGCGAATCTTTTTATGGTTACTGTAATCTTTGCCTAGGGAGGACAAAAGATTTACAATATCCAAGAATCTCTCGAACATCTGAGTAACTATTTTGTTGGGCTTCATCTTGAACGCCTCGTACTCCTGAGTAAGTCTGCTGACTTTTGATTCTTTGACTTGAGTCGTGCCTTCATGTGTGACTTCAAGAAGCTTCCACACTTCATTAGCAGTTGTACAGATAGACACCCTGTTAAATTCAGTTCTGTCTAAAGCACAAAATAAAACGTTAATAGCACGTGCGTCAAGACTGACCTTTTTTTTCTTCCTCTGTATATCTGTTATGGGGTTTTTCAGTTAAAACTCCATCAACATTTATACGAGGTGGCTTTTGATAGCCATCAATAACAATAGACCATAAATCAAAATCAAGAGATTTCAAGAAGAAACTCAACCGTGTTTTCCAATAGGTATAATTTGTACCATCAAACAGTGGAGGTCTGTTTGTGGCCTGGCCTTCACTTTAGAATTTCACAGTTGCCATGTGTTGTGCTGTGATCTATATAACAATTAATTAAATAAATAAATAATTGTAATATTACCTTGCTTTACCTGTAACACCTGCTCTGATACCAATTGTAGGAACAAAATCGTAAAACGCAATACTCTAGAGGAGGATGAATAGAATTGGCAGCAGAATAATGCTAATTAAAAATTATTAGCAGCAAGATCACAGAATAATAATCACAACTAAATAATGTAAAGGCAGAGATAAGAAAGCAAACACAAAGACAGTGATGTATACTGGTTTTCCTCTGTTGAGGACTAGTCCAGTCGGTAGAACTCTTGCTACCAGTTGAATCCACTATTGGCAAAACTGCAAGTTTTCTTACGAAGTCCTTGCAACTTCTACAACACGAGCTTTGATACGAAGAACTCGTCCAACTTCAATTGTGAAGAGGTATTCTTCTATCAAGCCTTCTGATTACAATCACTCAGAAACTTCTAGACTGCACCGTACTGACAAATCGACTAGAGGATTGTAACTGGCTTGGGATCTGAAAATTAAAGCTCGAGAAAAACTCTTTGGAAGACAGTAGGCTTTAAATAGAGAGAAGATTGAAAGTGAATGAGTGAGTTAAAATAATCGAAATCCTTCTCTATTTATAGGAGTTCCAAAGACAGAATTCTGGCAGAATTCGGGCAGAATTCGGGCAGAACTCGATGAGCAAATCTCGGTCAAATCCGCAACTGCAGGAGGACCAAGTTCCAAGGAATTCAAAAATCAAAACGGCCACTAACCGAACTCTGGACGAACTCTGGCCGAGTTCTGTCAGGGTTTGGTTAGGGTTTTTTAAAATAGATTTTGGGGAATTTTGAAAACCTTTTTGGAGCTTTTGTAAATACGAATGTTTTTCAAAACTAAGAACATTTTAAAAACATTTTAAAATCATTTTGGAATAGCCTATTTGCCAGTACGAATCGGTGTACAATGTATTTCTAGACTCAATAAAATAAAAGATTATATTGCTCAAAGAAATACAGACTCGAACAGGCAAACAACGCTTCGGTCTTGAACTGAGTAGATAGCCGTTCTTGATCATGTCCAAGAGTCCGAGATATCCTGACTAGCTCCATATATCGAGACAGAGTTTGATCAATTATTAAAATCAGTTTGACCATATAACCAATGGGCCAACAACAACTTCGCCGGCATATTAGCCAATTGTGCTAATATGTCAAAGTTGTAAGGTCTCTCCAGTCATTGAGGTGCATCTTTACGGAGCGGCCTGTCGAAGCGGGTTTCTTTCGGCTTGGCCCTGTCTGTCGATGGAGGCTGAGATGGCCCCGGAACATCAATGGCAGGCAGCGTTGCCGGCTGAGGGTCCTCGACTGAACTACCGGAAGTAGGCTGGACTTGTGCCCCAGACCGGGTAACAACAGCCGTCGCCTCCTCAGCTTTGGCTAAAATTGTATGGCATGATCTGAACTTCCTGCCCTTTTTCTTGTTGGCTGGATATGACACCGCCTGGATAACTTCGGGCACTAAGTCTGGGTGCACCCACATGACCTCTCCTCATGACGTGGTGAGAGGTACCAAGCCAGTCGTCTGGTCCCGGATGGGGGGAAGATTAGTAACCTCCATCGTTGTCCGGGGGATAGGTATTACCCCGTCTTGAGTACTTGTTGGAGGGAAGTCACCGAACTGAATTGACACCATATTTGCCGCCATGGTAACCTGTTTAAAGTCTAGCGACAGAGCTTTGGTGTCGATAAGACTCTGGATGTACCGCTTTAATTGAAAGCAGTCATGAGTGGCATGATGAACATAGCTATGGAAATGGTAGTATTTTGGGTCCTCTATCTCTGCCGCTCGAGGCTCGCGCCTTGGTGGAGGGAGTTGGATCATGTCCCCTTGCAAGAGCATGTCGAAGATAGGCTTAACATGACTGTCTTCGAATAACTAATTCACCTTGGGCCACTGAGCTTCTGCCTGCTTTTGTTCAGGCTTCTTGGTCGTACCGGCGACCATAGCCTGTTTGTCTTTATTGTCCCGGTTACTGGAGGTGCCGTCAGTGTTGTTGTTATTGGCGGTGGTACCAGGACGTTTGCTTTTGACCTCTCTATCCGGGATGTGTAATCCCAGCTGGCGAGCCTTCTTTAACTTCGCCTCTACATTGGTGGCTCTTATGATGAAGGTCGTCCAATCCCTGAACTGATCTTCACCCATCCAGAGGCTGATTGCGGGAAGCAACTTCTTCTGACAGATTTTAATCAAGGAGCTTTCGGGATTGCCTTGGGGCAATCTCATTGCAGTTTGGCAGAACTGCTCGATATAGTTCATTGTCAGCTCCCTCTCCCCCTGAACGACGTCCATGAGGGATGATATTGTCACATCATGTCCCACTTTATAGTATCTTTCTAGGAACATGTGCTTGAGGCCGTCGAAAGACTGGATGCAATTGTTCGGAAGGTTGCGGTACCAGTCGAACGTGATTCCCTCCAGTGTTCCGATAAATAATCGTGTGAGGATGGCGTCGCTATGCGGCAAATGGTTGGTTGTGACCTCGAAATAAGTCATGTACCGACTAGCAGAGGTCTTTCCGTCATACAAATCAATATAAAACAGTTTGTACCATGGCAGAAAAGGAACATCTCTCCATACAACGGGATACGGCTGCCGTATTCTGAGGTCCCGAGAGGAATCTCGGGCATTGAACATTGTTCGAAGCTCCTAGACTTCCTTTCTTGCCTTCCTGGCTTCATCTGCAGCTGAAGGAGCAGATGCTCCTAGAGGATTGTCACCCAAAGGAGGAGCGGTCGTGTTGGAGTCCGCATTGACTGTGGGTCCAAAACTTGTCTGTCCAGGCATCCTTACCGGTTGGGTCGACAATGCGACTTTGATTTCGTCTACTGACTTGACTAAGGACAGGAGCATGGCTTCAAGTACTTCTAGACGTTGTCGGTCAGTAGGTGCTTCATGATCATCGTCGGCCATAAAGACTGTCCGTACGTGGGTAGACGTGGAAGGGATCGTAGCAGAGGTGCTCTCTGTGTCGTACCCTCGTACCGAGAAATCGTCGAGGAATATTAGAATATCTTTTTCCTCGAAATCGGAAGGGGTGCTACCCCCTGTACAGGAAGCTGCATCATTTTGGCGAAGGCGATCATCCTCAGGGACGTCCACGTCTGTTGCATAATTTCAGCAAATTACTACCCCCTGTGTATGCTCTTGGAACACCGGATTGTCGCATACTTTGAGGGGACTGCTACCCCCAGCCTCATCTACCCCCAGGGAGGTCAAGGATGTACCCCCAGGTGTTGGAAGCTTCTCTCTGGTTCGAGTGCCTAGGTAGACACCCCCTGTGGCTGTCGGTGGCAATCCTCCATATAAGAGTTTCTTTGCAGTGCTGGCTGAGATTGCCGTGCTAGAAGAGCCTGCCTTCTATCCTCCTTTACCGGGAAGAACCTTCCTAGTTGAATTACAGGAGACAAAAGGAAATTCCTCGTCTCCCAAAATTTGTACCTGTTTCTCAAGTTGTTGTCGAAAAGGTGCTGGCTGGTGCAGTCGTTAGAAAATGGACTGCCGATCTTCAGGTGCTGTCGACTTGTCGCAGTAGTTGATGATGACTTGGGTACAACGACGTCCCGGGAGGGGCTTATCACATGCCAAGGTTGCTTCTTTCTTCTTGCGTTTGTGAGTAATCACCTCTCGTAAGTCGATTGCAGGCTGATCTACCTTTGCATCAAATTTGTGGACTCGGGTATCCCGAGCCCACGGGTGCGTAGGTATCATGTTTGCTCCCTAATCTGAGGCTAGTAAAAGCACTTGCTCTCGATCATTGGAGGGAGACTTTTGAGACCCACCCTGTCCGTTAGCCCTGGGGGACTGGATGCGGATGGTTTTCTACAACTTTTCATCAGGGGCCCGTATAACAGTTAACGGTGACCGCTGATGATCAATAACTTGGACATTTAGCTGGTCCTGTTGGGCCCGCACTGCCCTAGACTTCTTTAATTTAGCACCTGAGGGCGCATAATAAGAAGGGTCCAGATTGAAATATCCTACATTCTCAATGGGCCGTATAGCGTCAAGCCCGCTTGAGAGACGATCGAACAAAGAGCTTCTGACAGGGCCGCATGAAATACTCTGTCTATGTCCAGGATCGGCTGCCGCATGGGCTATTTTCCTGCGGCCGGAGTTGGCTGCCTCATGGGCAATCTGCGTACGGCCAGAGTTGGCTGCCGCATGGGCGATCTGTTTGCGGCCAGAGTTGGCTACCGTATGGACGATCTGCCTACGGCCAGAGTTGGCTGCCGCATGGGTGATCTGTCTGCGGCCAAAGTTGGCTGTCACATGGGCGATCTGCCAGCGGCTAGAGTCAGCTGCCGCATGAATCATCTGCCCATCTCTCTTATGCGGCCTCTTCCTCGTCCTTATGGATTTCCCTTATGCCCCAAAAAATTTAGCATCGTAGTGTTTTCCTTTGTTGGATTTGGGGACAGTAGGGTCCTCTGCGGCCGGAAGCAAGGCTGCAAGAGAGTCTTGATCACCGTCTTGGGCTGCAGAAGGAGATTCTTCGAGAACCTGGTCGGTGGCAACAATTTTGCGCTTCAACATCCTACGGGTTCTCTTTGGGTTGGCTCGCTTCTGTGATGGGCTGGCGCTCCCTTCAGAGAGCATTTCTTCGAATGCTCGTTGGTCCAATCGAACCACGAGCATTTACTGCGTGGAGCCGAGCTTGGATGCGTCAGATTGCGTCACCAACTTCTCATCAGAAGAGAAGGATATCTCCAGCAGAGTCGCCATCGTGTTTTCTATTAAATATCAAGCACAAAAAATTACAGATGAATTGAACTTGATTGCAAACTCGCTTGTACAAGAGAAAGCCTAGAAAGAAATCCTAGAAAATAATCTAAGTATAATTGTTTAGTTTTGATTCTGGGGGTGACGATAGAGGCTCGGGAAAGTGTAACAACTCTGCCTTATTCCTTGGACTATCTAGCACGGTCCTTGCTCTTGAAAAAATTGCCCTTCGTAGGTTGCCAGCCTTTTGCATGGGTGTGGTACCCTGCTATTTATAGTGATATATGTTTTGAGCTGCATAGATGGCCACGTGGCCACGTGGCTATACAATAGCACATAAAGACCCGCTCTTTGGCCGCCAACTGGTGACTTGTTGAGATATTATTGTAGCAGATCTGGGTGGTTGAGACTTGGTCAGCCTGCCACGTGTCCCGTCATAAGATAGGGTCAGCTTGCTTGAGTCATTCTGAGCCGCATAGGCCTTTCAGTGTTTGGCCATGCTGGGCCGCATAAGACTCATACAGCTTAAGTCGCAGTCTCTCTTAGTCCGTATGTAGCTTGAAGACTTATGAGCCGCATAGGTTCTATATTCTGGGCCGCATAAAGCTCATGGGGCTCAGATTGCAGTTACCCTTGGCCGCATGAAGCACATAGATTGAGCCACATAAGGTTCATGCGGCTCGGGTCGTAGTCCTTTTGGCCGCATGGCCATGTCCAGTCTGGTGACATGATGTTTTGTCTGATCTTGTCTTATCTTCTTTTTGTCAGAGTGTCAGAGTTGTCGGAGCTGTCAGAGCTGTCAGTTTTGCCAATTTTGACAGAGTTTGTCAGCTTTATCAGAAGGGTTGATCATCTTGGCCGCATAAGTAACTATTCTTTCTGTGACTCAAAATCAGTCTGGTAAAGATGGGCCGCAGGGGGCATGCTGAGTCTGTCATGCGGCTCTTCTTTATGCTGATCAATTTGTTCCAAAGTACTCATGCGGTCAGTTGTGATCCGCATGAACCCTATATTTTTTATGCTTCTACAGTCCGGAATGTCGACGGATTCTAGTATGAAGAGGATGTACACACGGGCCACCATGTCAACGATTTCTTCATCATTGGGCTCTGTCTCTATTAAATTCTCTTCCAAATATGATAGAAAAAAGCCTATAGGAGTTCTTGAAGGGTTGTAAATCTATTAGCCTCAACCCCAAGGTTCTTTGACACAAAATCTACGATATTGTCGTACCAGTTGAGGTATTTCTCATTGAACATTTCTTTGGTCATGAACCGCCCGATAACATTCAGGTCCAGTATCTGATGGACGTCATCAAGTGTAATCGTCAACGCCCCTACTGGAAGATAAAATGTGTTGGTTGCCATCTCTCCACGAAGGTTGATATGAGAGCACTGTCCATCGTCCTGTAGGCGTATCTAGCCAAATTTTACAAGCCGTTCGGAATGATCTTATTCTGGACTGCCTCCGCTAAACTGTCAAACTGCCACCCCCAGACTTCTTCCTATGGCTCACGGCCCTAAGCATACGAAAGCTCCTCTCTATGTCAGACAACAAGATAAAATTAGAATTATGAAAAATATATATATATAGTAGACTAAACGGAAGCTTACAAACATAATGTACATACTGGATCTTCCATATTTCATAAGCAATGTGGTTGTCAAACGACAACAACATTGAGCAACCGGTCAAACGAACAGGCTCCTGAGAAGGACCGAAACCGTCATGTGTGCAGAGTTGGCCAATAGGCATGTCGTCATCGGAAGAAGACGTAGGACTAGGAGGAGCTGCTTGCTTCGACCGAGTAGGGGGAGACATTGTCTTCGTCCGAGACCGGCCAGTCACTCCAGTGACTTCACTTTCTGGAAGCGGTTCAAAAATTCTTATTGGTCTCTCAAAAGAACGGGTCGCAGTGCGTTCCTTGCACGCCGACGCGGTGGGTCATTTTTTTGGGAGCGGCCGCAAGACTGCAGGGCAACATACAATTAGTAAATAATATAAAAAATAGACAGCAGGACAACATGAAGTCCTACATTATAGAGGACTACAGGAAGGGAAGCAGTCCAATATTATTTCAGGACTGCAGGACCACTGGCAGTCCTGCTTTAATAAAGGACTACCCATCTGCCTGCAGTCCTCCTTCATATTAGGATTGTCGGCTGACTGACATTCCTCCTTCATATTAGGACTGCCAGTATGCCTGCAGTCCTAATGTGAACATGCACGACTGTCGGGGCCAGAACGGCCACACCAACACTTTGTCGTATTTTAGGATTAGGGTTTCACAGAAAATGAAGTATTTGTCATGTACGAAAAATCCATTCATGAACCCTAAAGTGTTCTAACCTATTTTATCAAAACTTTTTACATAATTAACAAAGATTCTTTAAATTTGAAAAAAATACCATAATTAGGGAAAACATACCTAGATTGTGATGAGGGTTTGGGCTTAGGTGCCATTGATTAGATTTGAAGGAATGTAGAAACAATTTAGGGTTAGGAATTCCCATGCCCCAGAACCAGAATACTGGAGAGCGGGGGACAGACACAACCAGCTACTACATTGAAGTGCAATCCACCTCGCAATACGGTAATGGCTGTCTAGATGCATGAGGGTCAAACTACAATCCATCAGTCTCTTATGGTCAAGAACAAGCCTACTGTCTCAATCTCAAGCAAGCAAATAGTTGTTACAAGATGATAGATCATCAGACATACAAGGTAAGGCATCCCAAATATTACATATTCAGATGATCATGAAGCTAGTCATATAAAATGAGAAGATTAGCAAGAGTTAAGTCATACGTGATCAACCCTAAGATTTGTCAATCATGTTACAGCCCTTAGACAGACAGAAATTAATTTTCAACACGAGCTAACACTTGCTCGACGGCTAAACGCCTCAAAAAATAATTTACAATTGAGTGGGAGAACAAAATAAGAAACCCACTAATTGTCAGGGTTACGTCTGGTGTTCACCATCTCGCTCGAAGACGGGTAGATCCTCGGGTGCTACTTCGAAATTTGGCCATACAAAACCAGCTGGGTCAAACCCCAGAAAGAGCAAGTGCCACAAGGGAGGCTCCACTAAGAAACTAAAACCAGTATATAATAAAAGAATAACTGATAAAAGAGCATAGTTAAATAACATAAAAGACTGAGTTAACATAAAACATAAGCTTGCAGTAGGAGGAACAAGAGGTGGAATATAATTCTTATGTTAATCATGAGACAATTCATTCAAGCACGGCCAATCAAGTCCTACGGCTTGTTATTGTTAGCTAACTAGGGTTATCACAAGCTTAGTTACTAACAAGATGTGATGAGATATTCCCGCAGTCACAAGCCCTGCAGACTATCCAGGTTATCCAGGCGAGGGTTACAAGAGTTATCAAGATTACTGGTGTACTTTAGTGCTTATGATTCAAGAAGTTCAACACATGACAGTGTCCTGGAAATGCTCCCTACTCGTCGGTAGGCTACAAGTCCACAGGAGTGGCCGGGATAACGGGATTGCCTATAACTGGAAAATCTCTCTATATGAACTACTTGATCAATCTAGTCATTAACCTATTCAGATTCGTTATGAATCTCTGACCGTGGTAACCAGGAATCCATATCCTAGACATGATGCAGGACGAGACATGTAGCTTGTACAGGCACAATCAACTACGGGATCAAGACAGAAGTTACACTAGCAAGACAGGAATAGCCGTCGCAGCATCAATCAGATTATACATGTCATGTCAAGAGTACTTGTCTGGAGTGCACCTCGACGGGCCACTATCAAGAGTTATCAAGACGGGTTCATATTATCATGTTCAAGTCAAGTTCAAGGTACTATCTCAAGACTATCAAACGTCAAGTCGGGTCGTCGCAATTTAAGCTAAGTATATGTTAGCACCCTGAAATTCGGGTTGATTTTTTTTCATTTTATTTATTTTCTGATTGTTTGATGTCATTAAATATTTCATTCTATTTATTTATCTGTTAGTGTACTTTTTTATGCCATTGATATTTGGAGTAACAGGGATGTTCAACTCTGGAAATATTCTTCACGAGTTTTAGAGTGGACACGATTACCTTCATGACGGTATATAGTGTCCCATCCAAACTTGTTCTCTTGTGCTCTTTCTGCTTCGCTGAACTTCGGGTCGAATTAGACCGTTCGATCAGTAATTGATTTTCCCACTCTTTTCCTTGATCATTTTCAGCGCGTTACCATGACATTTAAATTGGGAGTGCAAGACCAGTTAGTTTCTTGAAACCAACTCCTCATTGATGATCTACTCGAGATGCTCGTCACTCATGACCTTCGTTTCCCACTCATTCATGTCATTTTGTGCTCCATTTGATTCGCACAACTTTCCCGAGACGTGACCCGATTTTATTTCACGCCACGGCGTCACATTCATTTTCCAACTTGATTTGTGGGTCTCCTGTCGACCAAAATCGGTCCGCCCCAACTATGGACATGGCCCACTTTGAGCCTACTATCCGTCCGCCACTTGTGTCCCATTTATTGGAATCCCCGTGTGCTACTTATTTCTCCATGATCATCAACACCTATTTTCTAATTCGGTTTTTGCACAATGTCCAGTTTTGACCCAATCCGGCTCCACCGAGTCCAGTCCAGCTCTAAGATTTTCTCCATCATGACACTCTAATATTTTGTTGCCCAAAAATATCAGATATTCATTTACCCATTTTTCCTATATTTAATATAATTTTTGTTGAATTATACTCCCTTTGGAATAACCATTTTTTTCCATTATTTCCTAGCCCTTGATTTTTCCCTTAATTAATCATCACCATCCATTTCCTCCACTCCACACTCTCACAGCACCCCTCCCCTAGCCGGCCCTAAATTCTAGGTGGGATAACTCCTCTCTCTTTCTCTCTCTCCACATTTAATGATATCACCTCACTTTCTCTCTCATTCTAATTATTCCTACTACTACACTCAACAATTTCCAGCAGCAACTCTTCTTCCTCACCATGCTAACCCGACAGCCAACCTAAGGCCGACCTCCCCATGGCCGGCAGCTCACCGCCAGCCATATTGCCGTACCACCCACACACAGCTCCTCTCCTCCTCGATCTCCTCCTCCTCCTACTTTTCCTCCTCCTCCATCGCCTCCACTTCCACGCTCACCGCACCACCACCGTTAACCTCCACCCCGACCACCTCAAACTGCCATGTCCACCTCCAGAGCCATGATCCGCCACCCTAGACCGCCGTGCCACCGCTGTGTTTGCCGCACCGCCGTACGCGCGCTGGCGCAACACAGCAGCGGCGACAGCAGCCTTGGCGCGCGCGCGGGCGGGCGTTGCCGCTGCCGCCGCTGCGCCGTCGTGCCCCGTCGACCCCCCCACCGTGGGTAGCCCCCTCTCCGGCGAACCCAAGGGTGTCGCCCCCTGACGGTCACCGTCCTCCGGGACGCGCCGTCGAGGCGATTTCTGCGTTTTGAACGAGATCCCGTCGGCGCGCGCAAGTTTGGAACTCAGATTTGGCGCTCCGTCGCAGCGACTTCGCACGCATTTTCCCGAAGATCCGACCGTTGGATCGTCGATTTCTTTGCTCTGTCGCAATCTCGGTATATCTACCTTCATCCCTGTTAATTTTTGTCCGTTAATTTTATCATTTGATACATCAAAACCGGCCACAAAGTTGACCGTTTAAATTGTATTAAATTTGGACAGTTTTGCGGGGCCAACTTCGTCAGCTTGTATCTCATCCACCGCAGCTCCGTTTGGCGTGCTACCAGTTCCGATGCGAAGCTGGTATAACCCTCTTGCTACCCCTTCAGTTTCGTTTCATTGTGAGCTTGTTTGATTGGTTGAATTCGACGCCAAAGTTGGCCGTCCGAATTCATAATTTCTAACTTGTAAAATTCCATTTTTGAACATGGGACTCCAGATTTCATTTCTGACACCACCATTAGACTTGTGGCGTCGTTCTGGCATGTTTTCATATAAAATTTATTAGATTTGGAGAACGTGGGCCCGGGCACGTATTTCGGTGCAAAGCGGGTCCCACATTCTGGGTCAACGGGTCATTTTAAGATCGGCTCATCGGAATCCAATCCCGGAGATACCGATGAGTTCGTATCGTCATTCTGGACTCGTTGACAGGTAGTTTGCTAAGTTTTGAGAACTTTGACTCCGGCACGCATTTCCGTGCAAACCGGAATTTCCAAGTTCTGGTTAACGGGCCAAATGGAGATCGGGTCGACGGAATCCAATTCTGGAGATACCGTTGGGTTCGTATCGACATTTTGGTTGCGTGGACATATAATTTGTTATATTTTATAGACTTGTTTTCTTGTACGTATTTTGGTACAAAACGGCTCCGACACGGACACCGTTTTGACCCGAAATTACCTTTTTGCCCTTGTGTCCAAATTGGACCGTTGGGTTGGCTATCCTAGCTAATTTGACCATTCTGGACACGTTGGCGATGTTCATTTCATCGTCCGACAATGTTTGTTGATAATTTCTCTAAGTTTAACTTTTTTATAATTAATTAATAATTAATTCATATAATGTTCGTATTTCGGGATTAGTACAACGAAACTGAGGTCAGTCAATTCCAGTGATCTCACATCGCTGAAATCGATAAGTTGGATACGTGGATCATTATAATAAGATTATCAACCTTAGCGATAATCTTCTTATCTCGATTTGCGTGCCGTAAGTTTCGACGTACAAATAACGAAGTACACTTTATATTAGATAGAATTGACCCTGTTTGACCAGAGTTGACCAGTTGACCCAAAGTCAACTATAAGTCAACGCTTGACCTAGTTTGACTAAATTATTGACCGGAGTTGACCTAGAGTTAATCTGACTTAGAAGAACCTAGAATAATATAGATTGCCTGTAGGAATTTATTTATTTCAACTTGAACACCTTGTAACCTGTGTTGCTTTAAATAGGACTCTGTGGCTTCAGTGGGACCTCCCTATACTTATCAGCTGTTCAGGTTATCGAGGCGAGTATATTCTCGGTTCATTTCATATCCTGCTTAGAATTATTTCCTGCAGTAGATTACTCTACTTGTACTGTCACGTTGGTCACACGGATTGGTACTATATGGATCCCTTCTTGAGATGTTATCCTTAGGGAGCATCGGGTACTCTATGTTTGTGCGTTTCACTTGTATGGCGTATCACTATGCTTCGTTGATTCTTCGATCACTTGTGACATATACTCTTATGATCACAGAGTCATCCTGGAATCCTTATCCCATTTATGGGTCTACTATGTATCACCTTCGGGGTCTATCACCTTCGGGGTCTGTACATAGTATCATAACATAACCTGGCTGGATCCTTGTGTATTGATTGGGGGTACGGGGGAGTAGAATTTGGACATGTGAATAATACACCAGTAGTTTCTTATCAGAATCATTTCTTAGTGTCTTATCAGAATCATCCCAGGCCATTTACATGTTCATATTGTACTCTGACTCACTAGTCACATGCTAGTTCTCTATGTATAGTAGATATTTCTATTACAGCTCTTTCTGTTTACATACTGCTTTTCTTCAGTACCTGTATCTTACTTTACTGCATGTTATATGTTTTCTAACCTGCTATGATCTGTTGAGATGTACTGTGCTCGCTCCAGTCCTGACTGGACCTGTTGATAAATTTTACAGATATCCTGGAGGTGCCTGCTAGCCTAGAGGAGACACAGTAGGGTTTGTTTAGGTAGTTATTTCTTTTTGTCTGGAGTTGTATTTACTTTGTGGATTACTGTATCTTTATTGAGTTTTGAGATGTACTTCTGGGTTCATGTATCTTAGACACTTAGACTTCTATCTCCTGTATTTATTTTGGATTTCATGTTTTATCTATTCTTATCATGCTCTACCTTAGATGTGATTGAGTTGTATCTGCTATGTCACCCCCATTCGGGGAGTATAAACTGTTTAGTCTTATACTGTTAGATGCATTGAGACCTAGGACAGCGTTCTACCGCCGACACAGCGGCGTAGGCTGGGCGTCGTTACGTTCTCGTGCCCTAACTCTAGGGTGCGGGTCGTGACACGTTTTTAGTGGTGACCCATGCAGGTCGAGACTAAAGTGTAGTGGTATTCGAACTAGAGTACCACTACAGCCTGCAGTAGGATTAGGATATGTTTTGAAGGTACTCAATCACAGATAGGAACCCTTGAGAGATTTCTGGGACGACCCTGGAGAATCTTATTTAACTTCGAATTGATAACTCTCTTTTTCCCTTGATTTAATTTATTTTACTTTTGTTGTTAAATTTGATTTTTTTTTTACGGATTATTGTTGAAATTGAGTTTGTATTTATTTTGATGGAAGATTTTCGAATTTTGAATTTTGATGATAGCTGTTGCATTCGAGTTTGCATTTTGATGGATTGTGTTCACTTTTGAATTTTGATGTTCGTTAATAAATTTTGATTTGATTTTTGAGTATTCATTGTTGATTTAATTTGATTTTTGGCAAGATAAAATTATATGGCTAGGTCATCTATGTTATGGAATCTAGCCTTCTATAGTCACATTAGCCAGCATGGTGAGGACATATAGTCTGACTCTGGATGTATTTCTCGGGTGTGGGAATTTAAGGTTTTCGCAGCCAAGCATGCGGCACCGCAAAAATGTTAAATACCATGATTCTAGAGATATGTGCATAAGTCAAGGGCTCTGTGATTATCGTAGCCTTGCTTACTAGTATGACGAGGATTAGAGTACCATGATTTTGGATAGACGCATATGATTATCGGATTGCACCTTAAAATATTTTGAACATGTTTTCTCTACTTTTTCTCAGTCATTCAAAAAAAATTATTGTTTGATATTTTGCCTAGTTTCTTGTTATTTAACTTAAGAGTATGTTTAGTTGTTTTCATACACCTTGTGTAACTTCTTGCTAGGAGTTTTCATAATACAATGAATCGATGATTTTGCTAGATTTTATCTTGGATTTGATAATTTAGCTCTGGATTTCAAAATCGTTCCTTCTTTAAACAGATAAGCAAAATAGATTTCGTTGTTATTCCTTCTTGCTATTATTCTTGTATTAAATAATAATGATAATAGAACTGTCTTAATTTTGTCAATCGTCTGCTTGCAATCTTGGTAGGAATCTAAATGTTAGTCTTAACGTAAAATTAATTTTTATTGGGACATGAGAATATGTATATGAATATATATAGCAGACACTTTGCGTAACACGTATGCATGCTACACTTGATTTTTCCACATATCTAGATACATATTGATACGTTGTTGATGTCCAAAATTTCATAACCGATATTTCTGGTTCTCCGTTTTTCCATGTTTAAATTCATAATTTAAATATAAAATTCATGTTATTAGTTTTATCTATATAACTGCACATGTATGTTATACTTAGAGTTTCAATTCCAAATTTTGTTGAGTTTATGTTTAATTAGTCAAATTTAAGACTGTGTACATATTAACCTTTAGCGCTGAATTTCCAAATGTTAGTTCAAATTGCTGTTTTATTTCTTAAATGTAATATTTAGAGCTGTGAACATTGTTGTTAGTAGGATATAAATTTAAGCTTCATATTCTTACATGCTAGTTTGTGATAAACATTGAGTTGGGTTTTAATGTTCAAGTTCTCCAAAATTCTGAAAACTAGTTACATGTTAACATTTTTTTTACATTGATTTCCATGTTTAGTTAAACTTCAGATTTAACATGTAATATTAAACTGTATGCGTAGGTAAATATATTGATAGTATGTTAGGGTTTCTTTTCTATCATATTAGGATGTGTTAGGACCATTGAGATTGGTTGTGATGTTTCAAACCCTAAAATTTGAGACCGCATTATGTTCATATTTTTCCATGGGTTGAATGTTAGCTTAGTTTTCATTTTTTTTATGTAAACGCTGAACTAAAACTGGATTTAACCTTTCAATACTAAGTTATAACCCTGTACAAGGACACACACACACACACACTCTAACTTAGTACACCCTGTCGTGTAACCTAATCCTTCCTCTCTATGTTATGATCATGTATCTATATAGATATATATAGTTTTTATACATCCATGCTATAAATTGTATAGATACATAACTAAATCTCTACCTCTTTATAGATGTATATGGTTAGCCATGCATGTTATGATTAAATAGGTTGTATATTGTAGATTGTTAAACCATATGCCATGAGTAATGTAACTGGATAGCTATTGTTTGAAATCCAAATCCTCGTATACACTTTTATGTATACTCACGTACACACACGCCTACTATCTAACCGTATGAACATGTCCCCATACACATAATGTTAGCTTTTCCTCTCTAGTGCTCTCTATATTATATATTGTGATTGGATTTCAATGTAATAGACTTTCGTTAAATTAACTTGTGATTTTGATTTTCTTGGGATAGTATTTTTTTCAGATGATTGGTAGTTACCTTCTTTTATTTTTTATGAGTACCAGTTTTCATATGGGGAGGTAGACAACCATATAGTTTTGATGGTCGTTGTTTCTGTATCTTTCTATTTTGGCACCCTGGATTGCTTATGTGTTTGATACCCTATGACCGTTGGTTAGCATGACTAGTAAACTTAGATGAGACTTCACTGTCACCGTATTCCATGACCCTGGATATTATCTTTTATTTGATGGTATGATTTGTTTAAGTTCTGGGACTTTGATTTTGGGGGTTTGACCTAGAGGGAGTAGGGATATTTTAATTTCGAGGACAAAATTTTTATAAGGTGGGTAGGATGTTAGCACCCTGAAATTCGGGTTGATTTTTTTTCATTTTATTTATTTTCTGATTGTTTGGTGTCATTAAATATTTCATTCTATTTATTTATCTGTTAGTGTACTTTTTTATGCCATTGATATTTGGAGTATCAGGGATGTTCAACTCTGGAAATCTTCTTCACGAGTTTTGGAGTGGACACGATTACCTTCATGACGGTATATAGTGTCCCATCCAAACTTGTTCTCTTGTGCTCTTTCTGCTTCGCTGAACTTCGGGTCGAATTAGACCGTTCGATCAGTAATTAATTTTCCCACTCTTTTCCTTGATCATTTTCAGCGCGTTACCATGACATTTAAATTGGGAGCGCAAGACCAGTTAGTTTCTTGAAACCAACTCCTCATTGATGATCTACTCGAGACGCTCGTCACTCATGACCTTCGTTTCCCACTCATTCATGTTATTTTGTGCTCCATTTGATTTGCACAACTTTCCCGAGACGTGACCCGATTTTATTTTACGCCACGGCGTCACATTCATTTTCCAACTTGATTTGTGGGTCCCCTGTCGACCAAAATCTGTCCGCCCTAACTATGGACATGGCCCACTTTGAGCCTACTATCCGTCCGCCACTTGTGTCCCATTTATTGGAATCCCCGTGTGCTACTTATTTCTCCATGATCATCAATACCTATTTTCTAATTCGGTTTTTTGCACAATATCCAATTTTGACCCAATCCGGCTCCACCGAGTCCAGTCCAGCTCCAAGATTTTCTCCATCATGACACTCTAATATTTTGTTGTCCAAAAATATCAGATATTCATTTACCCATTTTTCCTATATTTAATATAATTTTTGTTGAATTATACTCCCTTTGGAATAACCATTTTTTTTCCCATTTAATTCCTAGCCCTTGATTTTTCCCTTAATTAATCATCACCATCCATTTCCTCCACTCCACACTCTCACAGCACCCCTCCCCTAGCCGGCCCTAAATTTTAGGTGGGATAACTCCTCTCTCTTTCTCTCTCTCCACATTTAATGATATCACCTCACTTTCTCTCTCATTCTAATTATTCCTACTACTACACTCAACAATTTCCAGCAGCAACTCTTCTTCCTCACCATGCTAACCCGACAGCCAACCTAAGGCCGACCTCCCCATGGCCGGCAGCTTGCTGCCGGCCACCTTACCGTACCACCCACACACAGCTCCTCTCCTCCTCGATCTCCTCCTCCTCCTCCTACTTTTCCTCCTCCTCCATCGCCTCCACTTCCACGCTCACCGCACCACCACCGTTAACCTCCACCCCGACCACCTCAAACCGCCATGTCCACCTCCAGAGCCATGCTCCGCCACCCTAGACCGCCGCGCCGCTGCTGTGTTCGCCGCACCGCCGCGCGCGCGCTGGCGCAACACAGCAGCGGCGACAGCAGCCTTGGCGCGGGCGCGGGCGGGCGTCGCCGCTGCCGCCGCCGCGCCGTCGTGCCCCGTCGACCCCCCCCGCCGTGGGTAGTCCCCTCTCCGGCGAACCCAAGGGTGTCGCCCCCTGACGGTCACCGTCCTCCGGGACGCGCCGTCGAGGTGATTTCTGCATTTTGAACGAGATCTCGTCGGCGCGCGCGAGTTTGGAACTCAGATTTGGCGCTCCATCGCAGCGACTTCGTGCACGTTTTTCCGGAGATCCGACCGTTGGATCGTCAATTTCTTCGTTCCGTCGCAATCTCGGTATATCCACCTTCATCCCTGTCAATTTTTGTCCGTTAATTTTATCATTTGATACATCAAAACCGGCCACAAAGTTGACCGTTTAAATTGTATTAAATTTGGACAGTTTCGTGGGGCCAACTTCGTCAGCTTGTATCTCATCCACCGCAGCTCCGTTTGGCATGCTACCAGTTCCGGTGCGAAGCTGGTATAACCCTCTTGCTACCCCTTCAGTTTCGTTTCATTGTGAGCTTGTTTGATTAGTTGAATTCGACGCCAAAGTTGGCCGTCCGAATTCGTAATTTCTAACTTGTAAAATTTCATTTTTGAACACGGGACTCCAGATTTCATTTCTGACACCACCATTAGACTTGTGGCATCATTCTGGCATGTTTTCATATAAAATTTGTTAGATTTGGAGAACGTGGGCCCGGGCACGTATTTCGGTGCAAAGCGGGTCCCACATTCTTGGTCAACGGGTCATTTTGAGATCGGCTCATCGGAATCCAATCCCGGAGATACCGATGAGTTCGTATCGTCATTCTGGACTCGTTGACAGGTAGTTTGCTAAGTTTTGAGAACTTTGACTCTGGCACACATTTTCGTGCAAACCGGAATTTCCAAGTTCTGGTCAACGGGCCAAATGGAGATCGGGTCGACGGAATCCAATTCTGGAGATACCGTTGGGTTCGTATCGACATTCTGGTTGCATGGACATATAATTTGTTATATTTTATAGACTTGTTTTCTTGCACGTATTTCGGTGCAAAACGGCTCCGACACGGACACCGTTTTGACCCGAAATTACCTTTTTGCCCTTGTGTCCAAATTGGACCGTTGGGTAGGCTATCCTTGCTAATTTGACCATTCTGGACACGTTGGCGATGTTCATTTCATCGTCCGACAATGTTTGTTGATAATTTCTCTAAGTTTAACTTTTTTTTATAATTAATTAATAATTAATTCATATAATGTTCGTATTTCGGGATTAGTACAACGAAACTGAGATCAGTCAATTCCAGTGATCTCACATCGCTGAAATCAATAAGTTGGATACGTGGATCATTATAATAAGATTATCAACCTTAGCGATAATCTTCTTATCTCGATTTGCGTGCCGTAAGTTTTGACGTACAAATAACGAAGTACACTTTATATTAGACTAGAATTGACCCTGTTTGACCAGAGTTGACCAGTTGACCCAAAGTCAACTATAAGTCAACGCTTGACCTAGTTTGACTAAATTATTGACCGGAGTTGACCTAGAGTTAATCTGACTTAGAAGAACCTAGAATAATATAGATTGCCTGTAGGAATTTATTTATTTCAACTTGAACACCTTGTAACCTGTGTTGCTTTAAATAGGACTCTGTGGCTTCAGTGGGACCTCCCTATACTTATCAGCTGTTCAGGTTATCGAGGCGAGCACATTCTCTGTTCATTTCATATCCTGCTTAGAATTATTTCCTGCAGTAGATTACTTTACTTGTACTGTCACGTTGGTCACACGGATTGGTACTATATGGATCCCTTCTTGAGATGTTATCCTTAGGGAGCATCGGGTACTCTATGTTTGTGCGTTTCACTTGTATGGCGTATCACTATGCTTCGTTGATTCTTCGATCACTTGTGACATATACTCTTATGATCACAGAGTCATCCTGGAATCCTTATCCCATTTATGGGTCTACTATGTATCACCTTCGGGGTCTATCACCTTCGGGGTCTGTACATAGTATCATAACATAACCTGGCTGGATCCTTGTGTATTGATTGGGGGTACGGGGGAGTAGAATTTGGACATGTGAATAATACACCAGTAGTTTCTTATCAGAATCATTTCTTAGTGTCTTATCAGAATCATCCCAGGCCATTTACATGTTCATATTGTACTCTGACTCACTAGTCACATGCTAGTTCTCTATGTATAGTAGATATTTCTATTACAGCTCTTTCTGTTTACATACTGCTTTTCTTCAGTACCTGTATCTTACTTTACTGCATGTTATATGTTTTCTAACCTGCTATGATCTGTTGAGATGTACTGTGCTCGCTCCAGTCCTGACTGGACCTGTTGATAAATTTTACAGATATCCTGGAGGTGCCTGCTAGCCTAGAGGAGACACAGTAGGGTTTGTTTAGGTAGTTATTTCTTTTTGTCTGGAGTTGTATTTACTTTGTGGATTACTGTATCTTTATTGAGTTTTGAGATGTACTTCTGGGTTCATGTATCTTAGACACTTAGACTTCTATCTCCTGTATTTATTTTGGATTTCATGTTTTATCTATTCTTATCATGCTCTACCTTAGATGTGATTAAGTTGTATCTGCTATGTCACCCCCATTCGGGGAGTATAAACTTTTTAGTCTTATACTGTTAGATGCATTGAGACCTAGGACAGCGTTCTACCGCCGACACTGCGGCGTAGGCTGGGCGTCGTTACGTTCTCGTGCCCTAACTCTAGGGTACGGGTCGTGACAGTATAGAAAATATACAAAGAAGATCGAGAACACCCATGTGTGATTGAAACTATAAGTCACATATGAACTCTGATTCAAGAAAGACAGGAAGATTCTTGAAGCCAAAACAAAGAACTACAACTTTTATGTTTTGAGTTTTTCAAGATTTTAGCAACAAAACAGTTTAAACGGACAAAAATAGTCATTTAGAGTGATCTACGCACGGGTGCGCTGCGCGTGGGCAAAACTTCCCACAACGCTCGCTACGCACATGCACGGCACGCGATCTACGTACTGCACGCAAAACATACTGTGCGTGCGAACAAAACTGCCTACAACGCACGATGCGAGCAAGCACAGTGCGTGGCAGAAAATCGTACGGGCGCGCGGCGCACAAGTTGTGCTGCACGTACGGGCAAACTGCCCACGATGCAGGGTGCGCACAAGCACGATGCGTGGGCGCGCGACAAAAAATTGTGCGGGCGCACGGCGTGCAAGTTGCGCTGCACACGCGGGCAAAAATGGCCACGGCTCAAGGTGCGTGCAAGTACGGCGTGAAGGCGCGCAGCAGAAAGTCATACAGGCGTACGGCAAAAAATCGTGCGAGCGCACGACGCACAAGTTGCGTTGTGCGCACGGGAAAAATTGCCTACGGCGCAAGGTGCATGCAAGCACGGTGCGCGACAGAAAATTGCACAAGCGCACGGTGCGCAACTTGCGCTGCGTGCGCCGAAAAAAAAGCCCACGGCGCAAGGTGTGCGCAATCTCAGCGCGCGGCCCGCAGGTTGTGCTGCACGCACGTGCAAAACTGTCCACGACGTAAGGTGCGCACAGCACATCGCGCGGGCGCATGGCACGCAAGTTGAGCTGTACGCGCGGGGAAAAATGCCCATGGTGCAAGGTGCGGGGAAGCACGGCGCGCTGGTGCGCGGTATAAAATCGTACGAGAGCGCGACGCACAAGTTGCGTTGCGCGCACGGTCAAAAATGTCCACGGCACAAGGTGCGTGCAAGTACGGCGTGCGGGCGGTTCAAGGTGCATGCAAGCACGGCGCACGAGCGGCGCAAACACCTCGCGCGGCAGAAAATCATACGGGCGCGCGGCGCACAAGTTGCGCTGCGTGCACAGGCAAAAATGCCCATGACGCAAGCACGGCGCGTGGCAAAAATGCTGCGTACGGCACTGTTCATCGTTCCGACAGCCCCAAAAGGTGTGGGGAACCCATGAACACGAAAATGGCATAACTTCTTCATACGAAGTCGAAATCAAGCGGTTCAAACGCCAAAATTAGGTAGAATTGAATTTACCACAACTTGGAACCATTGGTTTTTAAAATAACAAAGTTTAAGAGATCAAAACCAAGAAAACTGAAGAAACTATAAACTTAGATCTACAAAAATGTAACCATCAAAACCAAAACCTCCATGTTCTAAAGAGGCTTAGAATCAAGCAAGGAGACAATGGAACAATAAAATTTGAGATTCTTCATGAAGCAAGTTGCACTTGCCTAGGGCTTGGTAGGTGGGAGGAGTAAATGAAGAACATGAAAAAGTAATAAGAAAATAATGGAGGAGGGAGAGAGGAGTTGGTTTTTATACAAACCCTTTTCATCTCAAACCAAAACAAACCAAGCCAAGCTAAGTGGAACCAAACCAAATTAAAGCAAGTCAAGATTAAACCAAGACCAGGCTAAGCAAGACAAGTCAAGATACGGGTCACCTAAAAAATATCAGAATTCCGTACACGTATACTGAAAATACGTATAACGAAAAATGGGAGTGACAAAATTTTTTGGAATGGAGTTGTGGAGAAGAGAATATGGTTTTAAGTTTTGAGAATTTGAAAGAGAGAAAGGAAATATGGAAATTAAGTAGGAGAAAGGGTTTGAGGGGGGGTGGGCTAGCCCCAAGTAAATTTTGGGCTATTCCAGTAAAACTTTCACTTTCATGGGATGTCCCCTAGTGAGGGATATCCCCTAGCAAAAATGTAATGTGCCCTTAGAATTAGCCAAAAGAAAAGGAAGAAGGGGTGCGGCTAGCTAGTTTGATTGGCGATCAGAGCCCAAGGCGAAGCTCGAACGCAAAAAATAGAGATAGTCTAGAAGCATGAAAAATATTGCTTTTAGTCCCACATCGAAAAGAAGAAGAAGAAAGGGCTCACTCCATTCTGTAAATAGATCCCCCTTGCCTCCTTTGAAAAGGGAACCAACTTCCCTTTCCTCCTTCCAACTTGGACTCTTTCTACTACGTGTGGGAACGAAATCGTAAAGCACAATACTCTAGAGGGGGGGGGGGGTGAATAGAGTTGGCAGCGGAATTTTGCTAATTAAAAAATGTTAGCAGCAAGATCACAGAATAATAATCACAATTAAGTAAACTAAAGACAGAGATAAGAATGCAAACGCAAAGACAGCGATGTATACTGGTTTCCCTCTGTTGAGGACTAATCCAGTCGGTAGAACTCTTGCTACCAGTTGAATCCACTATTGGCAAAACCGTAAGTTTTCTTACGAAGTCCTTGCAACTTCTACAACGCGAGCTTTGATACGAAGAACTCGTCCAACTTCAATTGTGAAGAGGTATTCTTCAACCAAGCCTTCTGATTACAATCTCTCATAAACTTCTAGACCGTACCGTACTGGCAAATCGACTAGAGGATTGTAACTGGCTTGGGATCTGAAATTTAAAGCTCAAGAAAACTCTTTGGAAGACTGAAAGCTTTAGATAGAGAGAAGATTGAAAGTGAATGAGTGAGTTGAAATGATCGAAATCCTTCTCTATTTATAGAAATTCCAAAGACAGAATTCTGACAGAATTCGGGCAGAACTCTATGAAAAAATCTCGGTCAAATCCGCAACTGCAGGAGGACCAAGTTCAGAAGAATTCAAAAATCAAACGGCCACCAACCGAACTCTGGCCGAACTCTGGCCGAACTCGGGCCGAGTTCTGTCAGGGTTAGATTAGGTTTTAAAAATTAGTTTTTGATGATTTTTGAAAACCTTTTTGAAAATCTTCTTGAAACTTTTGTTTAAAGGAATGTTTTTCAAAACAAAGGATATTTTAAAAGTATTTTTGAAAACATTTTGGAATAGCCTACTTGCCAGTACGACTCGGTGTACAATGTATTCCTAGACTCAATAAAATAAAAAAATACATTGCTCAAAGGAAATACAGACTCGAACAGGCAAACATAGCTTCGATCTTGAACTGTGTAGATAGCTGTTCTTGATCATGTCCAAGAGTCCGATACATCCTGACTAGCTTCACATATCGAGACAGAGTTTGATCAATTATTAAAATCAGGTTGACCATATGACCAATGGGCCAACAATCTCCCCCATTTTGATAATTGACAAACTATAAATGACATAACATTTAAGCTTGAAATAAAATCAAAAATTGTTCATGTCCTACATTTTCTCAAAAGAATGTTAGATCTTTATTTTTCTCCCCCGTTGTCACTTAGCAAAATAATTACAAAAGAGGAAAAAAACTTCCCCGCAATCAATGCATAAATAACAAACAGTGAAGAAACACAAGAAAATAAACATGATAAATGATAGTAAAGAAAATTTGAATAACATCACAGGCATGTATTTGTACGCAGGCAGTTTATAATAAACAAATAATTATATCACATGCAGTTTATAGTAGAGAAGCATATAAAGAAATGCTAAGTAAATAAACTGATGTAAATCATAAAGTACGAATCTCATAAAGATAAATATAAAGATGTTCAGATGACATCAAATAAAACAAATCCAGTACAAGTCCTCAAAAAGAAATACTGATAATAAAGTCTGAAAATAGAAAAACTTGGAATGTCGGAGCATTTCCAAGTATACAGGAGATAATGTCTAAGTCTCATATCAACTAACATACCATAACTCCTTATCATCATCATCATCAGTATGATGACCAGCATGTCCAGAAGGACCAACTCCAGAGGTACCCGCACCAGAAGGGTGAGGAGGAGCGCCAGTGTAAAACTCACTGACATAATCACGAGGAGGAGCACGGTCAGAACGGTACCAATCATATGCGTTACCGGGCTGGAAGTAGGCATGAACAGCCTCATCCTCACAGCGGTAACCAGAGAAAGCTGGATCTCTAGGGATGGAACCGGCTGAATATCCGGTCTGGGCGAAACAAAGATCAGCTAATGAATTTGCAATCGCCTGATAACGGGTGACATCGCGGAACTCACGTTCGCGGGCCATGTTCGTCATGGAGACGTGCAAATCTGAAAGGTGCTGGTGTATGCCCTCAAATGTCATAGCATACTGCTGAGGGGTGGAGGAGGTAAAGCAGTAGCAGTACAGTAGGAGGAGCAGATGCAGTCATACTGTGACGAGATAACTTGAGAACCTTGGGCTCAGGGTCTTGAGCACAAGTAGATAAGTCAATGTCGAAACGCTGAAAGATGCGTGGAAAAATCATCGCATAAGAGAGATTTCTATCTCTTGCATGACAACGTCCCATCATCGAAATAATGGTCTTAGGGGCAGAAAATGGAATCCCTTTAAGAATGTGATACATAGCAGATAATTCAAGAGACGTGTCATCATCCTTCAAAGTAGACTTCGGAAGGAGAGTGGAATAAATGATACGTTGCAATTCATAATTAAACAAGTTCAAGTTGTTTGCCTTGAACTTTCCAGAGCGAACTCTATCAGGTGCACAAAGTTCAGCTTTGAAACTGGTAAGTGTCGTGCCTTCGGGGAAATCAAACTCAGTGATGTCAACAAGCGGTTCACCTTCGTTGGGAATAGCAAGGATCTTCGCTAAGAGAACATCATTGAAATTGATATCTAATCCTCCAACATGTGTGCTTACATCAAAAGTGTTTAATATGATATTGCAGTAAAACAGTCTAATGGCATTAGTTGCTACGGGAAAACAGAGTTTAACAAAATGCTGTAACCCTAATGCCTCAAAAAAATGGCGATGATCAGGAAATACAGTCCACTTGATGGGTGCGCCTGTGCATATGGATCTCATGGATAAGTCTCCATACCACAGTAAGGCTTGGTCTAGGGTTTGAAAGTAAAACCCGTCGAACGCGCCGTCGCTAGATTGGACTGGCGAAAATAGGGAATTAGTGGGTGGATCCGAAGATGAACCTTCCTCACTTGGGTTGGTTGTCTTCTTCCTCTTAAAGGGGTTGAATCCTTTAGGTGCCATTTGTGAAAATAAAAGAAAATAGCACAAAATTGAACGGAGAGGAAATAAGGAGTTATACCTCCCGAGATTAGAGTATGTTATAGAGAATGAAGAACTCAGCACGAATCCAAAGTTTGGATTGATTTCACCACTTAGATTGGAAGAGAGGGAGTGATGAAGAACTAGGGTTAGAGGGTCTCCTCGCGTGGCTGCTGGTTCTGTTTGATGTGGTTTGGAAGCAATGAGGAAGAAAGGCTCTCGGGTTCTGGTTATATAACCTGATACCTTCAACCGAACTCGGGCCGAATTCGGTCCGAAGTCTGGCCGAATTCGCCTGGGTTTGGTTTGGAACACTTTCTTTTTCATTGGCTCATTTCAAATATTTAATTCAAAGATTAGTAATTTCAACCTTCAATTAACATAATTAATATTATTTTATAGATTAAATATCATTACACAGCGACTGTTTCAGATTAGCTGTAGGAGTACTGTCCCAGCTGGCGGAGGTTCACCGGGGAACTCTTAAGTACCGCTTCACTTCAACCGTAGTTGTGGTGACAGACAGACTCTTTATTGGCTTGTCTCTAACACAGTTTTTGCATATTGAAATAAAATCATAAAATAAAATCAATTAATATTATTGACGTCGAAAATTCCTAATTCTCGACGTAAATAATTGAAACGATCTTCTGCTAGAGGTTTTGTGAAAATGTCAGCTAATTGATTCTCAGTATCTATGTATACAAGGTCAATATCTCCATTTTGATGATGATCTCTAAGAAAATGATGTCGAATCTCGATACGTTTTGTACGAGAATGACATACAGGATTCTTAGTCAAATTAATAGTGCTCGTGTTATCACAAAAAATGGGAATATGTGTATAAAATAAATCATAGTCTTCCAAGATTTGTTTCATCCACAAAATCTGAGCACAACAACGTCCTGCGGTGATATACTCAGCCTCTGTTGTTGATAGGGCTACAGAATTTTGCTTTTTACTAAACCATGAGACTAAAGCTTTGCCTAAGAAATGATATGTGCCACTGGTACTTTTTCTATCAACTTTGCATCCAGCAAAATCTGTATCCGAATAACCAGTAAGGTCAAAGGACTTAGTTTTGGGATACCACAAGCCAACAGAAGAAGTGCCCTTAAGGTATCGAAAGATACGCTTAACTGCGCACAGATGTGATTCCTTTGGATTAGCTTGAAAATATGCACACAGGCAAACACTAAACATTATATCTGGACGACTAGCAGTTAAATAAAGTAAACTACCAATCATACCTCGATACTTACGTGTGTCGACCGGCTTGCCTTGTTCATCAATATCAAGCTTTGTTGAAGTTGCCATCGGAGTGCCAATAGGTTTGACATTGTCCAGGTCAAACTTCTTTAGCAAATCTTTTGTGTATTTGGTGTAACACCCAGTTTTCCAGATGAGAATAATTTTGAAATTTTGTAATTATAATCATTATTTATTGATAATTATTTCATATTATGATTTTTGGTGATTTTTAATCATTTTTAAACTATTTAAAATTATGACTTGTGATTTTGACATTTTACTATTGTTTGGTTTTAATTTCAAGGAATTTGTCACCCCCAGTTTTTAGGAACAGGGGTATTTTTATCATTTTATATTTTTAAAATATTTTTGAAATTTATTTTATTATTTATGATATTATTTTGGGGTTATTTAAGTCGGGTTCGAATTTCAGCTTTATCCGACTTGAAACGGGGACCCGGAGGTAGTGTTGACTTTAGTGGACCCACACATTAGTTAGCCATGGCCCACATGATAGAAATATTTTAGTTAGAGGTTAGACTAATTATTATGGATAAGGTTAGTGTGATTAGAGACTTTAGAATGACTAATTTAGCCCCAACCAATTAGCCATTTCCTAATACTAATAGAATAGGTTAGTGGGGGCATTTTGGACCTTACCATAATAGGACAAATAGTCCCATATGGCCAGCCACTTTGGGAGAGGATAGGCTCAAGTTTATTTCATTATTCTCATCCACACTCTCTCTCTTGTTCTTCCCCAAATTTCTAGAGAGCAATCCCTAGCAATTTCTCCACCAAATCCTTCCATTTTGCCACCAAATCTTCTTCTTTCCTTCTCCATTCTAGCCAAGGAGGAAGCTACCCAAGTTTGGGAGGATTCGGAGCTCGTTCGTGTCCTTTTGGAATCTCTACGTGTCGGTGTCGCTCCGGGAAGGCTTTTCTTCGATTCGATCTACCGGGAGGTATAAATCCCTTCTCCTTTTCATTTCCTCATACATATAGGTCTATTTTGAACCCATAGGAATGACCCCCATGGTTGTATCTCCATTTGTGTCAATTTCGTGTCCATTTGGAGGTCATAGGAGTGTCCTTTGTGTTGTGGTTGTGTTCATGTGGAAAAACCCCAAATTTGGACACACTATGTGTTGTTGTTATGTATGAATGAATTATTACATGTTTAATCTCATATTTTTGTATTGGAGATGTGTTCTATAGTGTCTCATATATATATATTAGTGTAGAGAGTGAGTTCTTGATATATTATGTTATATACTTGTGTTCTTTTGTCTCAAACTACCTAAATTCGTCATAATTTTTATCCACATTTTTAGTAGGAATAGCAACTTAGAAATGTCATAACTTTTAGCTTAAAACTCCGATTTATCTCTTGTTTTTTTTAAAAGAACCGTATCGAAGTTAGCTTTCCAAATATATATTTTAATAAGCCAAATTCTTTCTGTAACTTTCTGTAGAATTATTTGAGTGTCGGCTGTACGAAAGACGAATGCGTTTCGGTATTTTTGCGATTCCGGGAGCTTCCGGACACGAAAATGCGATCCGTTTGAAGTTTCGAAAAGCTAACATGAAGTACTACAACATACTTTAATTCTAGAATTTAGTGAATTCCCAATTGGTACAGTATTGGTTTTAAGTAAAAGAGTGACTATACGATATATGCATTTTGTGTAACCTATGAGCCTATGTAGTATGGATATTAAATGAATATAGAGTATGTAATGCATGATATGTTAGATGAATGAAATGATATATATATGATATATATCCTCTTTACATTAATGTATATATATGGTTGAATGCAAGCATGTAGGAATACAATTATTGTAATATATGTAAGCAATGCATAAATGCATGAATGAAAGAATGATATACAATGCATGCATGAAAGTATATAATGAATGCTAGATATAAATGCAAGGTATATATGTAATGATAGATACGAATGCATAATGTATAAATATTGTAAATGCAATATCAGATTTCATATGTAGACATAGAACCAATGTAGAGCTGATATTTAGATTGAATGTTAGTTCATTTTAGGTTGTTCGAACACTGAACTGTCCATGTAAGCATATATACCTTCCTTTTCCTATTGCCAAGCCAACTTCAGTTTTTAATATAGTGGAATGTCTATGAATGTAATGTTAACCTTCAACCCCTTAATTCGAAATGTTAGTTAATTCCAGTATTAGACAATACATGAGCTGTATGCATATGGCATGTTGGCTTAATAGCAGATTTCAGATAACATGGTTCATTTTATGTGGTTAGTTACACCAGTTTATGGGATAACTCACTTTAGTTTATATGTAAATGTGGAACTAAACTGAGAATGAACTTCACCCTCTGCATAAGGACACCCCACTCTATATCAACCACCATGCCATGTAACCCTTCTCTAAATGATTGCTATAATATATATATAGATTTAGGTAAAGTATAGATGCATGTTAGTTATAACTTAAATAGTCTCTACTCTAATATATATAGATGTATACTTGTAGCCATGCATGTTAAGTATAATACATGTGTAATGTAGATGGGTTAGCTTTGTGCCATGTGTAGTGTAAACTCATAACGAGTGTTGATTTCTTTTTTTATGTACACCTCCATGTTCACACACACACACATAGCTTTACATGTTAGTTCTTTTCTCTTATATATATATATATAATGTTGAATATGCATGAATGTGATGTATCTTGATATATGACTTGTGTTGGCTTGTATAGCCTTGGATTTGTATGGTGTGTACTAGTTAGGGTAGACTGGTTAGGCCTAGTGAGACTTCATTGAGTCTAGGTTGACCCAATTGACCTAGTTTGACCAGTCTAGTTGACTAGAGTTGACCGAGAGTTGACTTTGGTCTAGTTTGACCTAGACAGCATGCAGATGCATAGTAGATTACATTTATCATACTCTGTATACATCTTGACTTGTGTTGCTCTAACTAGGAGTCAGGTATCTCATCTCGGACAGTACATTTACTTCAGACATTCAGATACGAGGCGAGTATATTCTCTGATCATTTCATATCCTGCTTAGAATTATTTCCTGTATTAAATTACTTTACTTGATACTGTCACGTTGGTCACACGGATTAGTACTATATGGATCCCTTTTTGAGATGTTATCCCTTCAGGGAGCATCGGGTACTCTATGTTCTGTACGTTTCACTTACATGGCGTATCATATGCTTCTTTGGTTCTTTGATCACTTGTGACATATACTCATATGATCACAGAGTCTTCTCTGAATCCTTATCCCATTTATTGGGTCTATCAGAATCCCCATTTATGGGACTACTATGTACCACCCTTCGGGGGCTTATCACCCTTTGGGGGCATATCACCCTTCGGGGGCTTATCACCCTTTGGGGGCATATCACCCTTCGGGGGCTTACCACCCTTCGGGGGCTGTTATATAGAATCATAACATAACCTGGTTGGATTCTTGTGTATTAATTGGGGGTACGGGGGAGTATAAATAGCCATGTGAACAATTCCAAAGTAGAATAGCCATGTACGCCTCTTTAGTATAGCCATGTGCAAATCAAGCCGTTCACATATCGACTTTGTACTCTAAATCACTAGTCACTGGTAGATCTCTACTTATAGTAGATATTTATATTACAGTTCTCTCTCTGTTTACATACTGCATTTCCTTCAGTATCTATATCTTACTTTACTGCATGATTATATTTTCTAACCTGCTATGAACTGTTGAGATATATTGTGCTCGCTCCCGTCCTGACTGGACCTATTGAAAATTTTACAGAGGATGATGAGAAATCCTGTACCCCTTACTTGGAGCTTGCCTAGATGACACTCGCGACCTGGACCCCTGGGGAGGTTCAGGCAGCTGTTGAGGATGATACCCTTGCTTAGTGTAGATAGCTTAGACTATTTCTTTCCATGTTTTAGCTGTTGTCTTTATTTTCAGAGTAGTATATTTTAGATGTTGAGACTGGTAGTTGGTAAGACTTGTTATTTCATTTCTGTTGTACCTCAGTTGAGGATTTCTTTATCCTTTTCATCGTGCCATATTCTATCTATAGATTGTGATTGAGTTATACCTCTGTATTGGCCTCCTTATGGAGAGTATTCATATTATGTTAGTTATAGTTCATGACCTAGAATAGCGTTCTACCGCCGACACTGCGGCGTAGGCTGGGCGCTGTTACGTTCTCGTACCCTCACAGTGGGTGCGGGTCGTGACATTTGGCTTGATTTATGAATGTCCCATTGTCAGTTTGTTTGATTTGCAGTCCGAGAAAGAATTTCAGCTCTCCCATCATGCTCATCTCAAACTCATTCTACATACACTTAAAAAATTCTTGACACAGAGATTCATCAGTAGATCCAAATATGATATCATCTACATAGACTTGTATTAAAAGAAGCTTACCATTAAAGGACTTAATAAAAAGTGTAGTATCAACCTTGCCTTTTGAAAAATCGTTATCAAGTAGGAAAGAGCTTAGACGATCATACCAAGCACGAGGGGCTTGTTTCAAACCGTACAAAGCTTTCTTCAACTTGAAAATATGATCAGGATTTTTAAAATCTATGAAACCTGGAGGTTGTGCTACAAAACTTCTTCTTTTATAAAACCGTTTAAAAAAGCACTTTTGACATCCATTTGAAATAATTTGAAATTATGAAAACATGCAAATGTACATAACATACGAATGGATTCTAATCTCACAACTGGGGCATAAGTCTCATCTTAGTCGATACCTTCTTCTTGATTGTATCCTTGAGCTACGAGTCGAGCCTTATTACGAGTCACTAAACCATTCTCATTAAGTTTATTTTGGAATACCCAACGGGTGCCAATGACCGGACGATCAATAGGCTTGGGAACAAGTTCCCAAACTTGATTCCGTTCAAATTAGTTTAATTCCTCTTGCATAGCATCTATCCAAAAACTATCACTACATGCTTCATCAATAGTTTTGGGTTCTAGCTGTAAAATAAAAGCAACACTAGAAACAATATCTCTACTGGATGTACGAGTACTTACACCTTTGGTAATGTCACCAATTACCAAATCCTTTGGATGATCAGCCGTAAATTTTAATCTTTTCGGCAAACTCTGAAGGTAGCTGGTTCCTGGATCTTCTCTAGGAGGATCAGCTAGTGCCGAGCTTGGTTGAGAATCAGCTGTTGTTAAGCTTGGTACAGTTGGATCTTCGTCATTGTCATCGATAGTCATTTGATTCAGTTCATCAAAAATGACGTTGATTGACTCTTCGATGATCATGGTTCGTTTGTTGAAGACTCTGTATCCTTTGCTCTTGGCCGCATAACCTAAAAATATACCTTCATCGGCCTTTTCGTCAAACTTTCCTAAATTATCTTTTGTATTAAGAATAAAACATTTACAACCAAATATTCTAAAGTATGAAACAGATGGAATTCTATCAAACCATAACTCAAATGGAGTCTTCTTCGATTTGGGTCAAATTAGAACTCTATTGAGAACAAAACAAGCTGTATTGACAGCTTTAGCCCAGAAATATTTGGGTAGACTAAACTGGTTTAACATTACTCTGGCCATTTCGGATAGAGTTCTGTTCTTACGTTCCACAACTCCATTTTGTTGTGGAGTCCTAGGGCAGGAGAACTCGTGTACAAAACCGTGTGTGTCACAAAAATGCTCAAACTCTGCATTCTCGAATTCGCCTCCATGATCGCTTCTTATACGAGTGATCATGTAACCTTTTTCATTCTGAACTTTCTTGCAAAAGGCGACAAATTTGGATAATGCATCATTCTTGCGTGTCAAAAAGTATACCCACGTGTATCTAGAGAAATCATCTACAATTACGAAAGCATAAAGCTTACCTCCGAGGCTAGCAACTCTGCTAGGACCAAATAAGTCCATATGAAGCAATTGTAGAGGTCTATTAGTACATACTGAGTTTACTGACTTGAATGTGGATCTGGTAGCTTTGTTCTTTTCACATTGGCTGCATACCGAATCCTTCTTGAATGTAATGTCCGGTAAACCGCGTACTAGCTTCTTTGTGGATAATCTTGATATTGTGTCCATATTTGCGTGACCGAGTCTCATATGCCACCGATGACTCTCATCGCTTTTAGCCATTAAGCATCTACCTGAAATGTTAGTTTCTTCCAACAAATAGAAAACATATGTTGTCTTCCCTGATACCTTCAAAGATAGTACTACCAGTTGAGCTATCAACTATAGTACATTTGTCTTTGCCAAAGTTAATGCCATAACCATGATCAGCCAAAGGACTTATGCTGAGTAGATTATGTTTTAACTCGGTAACCAGACAGACATCTTTAATAACAGGATAGGGAGACTTACCAACATCACCGATACCAATAATATACCCTTTCAAGTTATTACCGAAGGAAACGTAACATTCCTTCTTCTTCTTCTTCGACAGTGTTGCAAATAATGTAGCGTCATCGGTCATATGCCGTGAACAACTGCTGTCGAGGATCCATTTGCTTTTAGCATGTGAAGGGTGTTCCACCTACAAAACAGTTTACAGATGAAACTTTTGGTACCCATTTCTTGTAGGGTCCTAAAATATTAGCCTTTGGTATCCAAGCATAAATATTTAAATCAACAAGCTTTCTGATTCTACATACAGATGAAATATGACCAATGAGGCCACAATAATGACATTGTGCATGTCGAGTGTTGAAAGCTGAGTGGTGTGCATGGTTGGTAGGTTTAGGTTTTCTAGTATAGAAGAAAGCATACCTATAATCCTGTTTGGGCTTAACCTTTTGGGGTAAAGGTTTGATAGGGTTAGGTCTGACAGTGTTTGGCTTGGGAATGTTCCAATTTTTTGGTAAGTGACACGTGTTAGGGAAGGAAGCAGCAGTCTCAGGCTGTTTTCCTAACCTAATTTCCAATCTTTTGGAAGTGTCATACAACTTAGTATAATCAGAAGTGAGTGTTTCCATTCTGATTTGTGCACATCAAAGACTTTTCTTCTCAATAGAAAGTTCTTCTTTGAGTTGGTCAATAACTTTGTCTTTCTCTTCTGATGACTTGGTAGTCTCGTGTAATAAGAGCTTTATTGAAGAAAGCTCACCAGACTCACTAACATTATTTCTAACCTCAGCTAGTAGGTCAGTAAGTCTACCCATTTCACCATTGTACTCCTTGAGTACCTTTTTAGAGGTCTGATACTTGCTACGCAGTTTCCTGTAATCAGTCATCAGTTCACTGAAGACATCTCCTAATTGCTCAAAGGTGAAGTCATCATATGTATCAACTACAGGTTCAGTAGGTACCTGATCGGATGCCATAAAGCATACGTTTGCAGCGTCTTCTGATTGTTCGTCTTCTGAGTCGCTGGCTTCACTTTCATGCCATATGCTGGTATTGGCATATCTCTGTGATGTCGATCTCTTCAGGTTTCCTTTTTCATACCTGATGCTCTTCTTGCTTGATGATGAGTTTGTAGGACAATCTTTCTTCATGTGTCCCTTCTTTTTGCAGCCATAGCAGACAGCATCATCTTGATACCAGTTGTTGTTGTTGTTTTCTTTGGCTCTCTTCTCATGTCTCATGAATCTCTTGAATTTCTTTGCTAGGAGTGCTTGATCTTCAGCATCAGATTCACTGCTGTCTGAGTCACCTTCAGCAGCTTTTCTGTGCTGAGCCTTTAAAGCGATCGTCTTCTCCTTTGGTGCAGGTTCTTCAAAATCTTGTAGCTCTAGTTCATGAGTGAGTAGCTTACCCATGAGTACTTCGAGGGACATAGTGGTGAGGTCGTTCCCTTCAATAATTGCAGTAGCCTTTGGAATCTAGTTCTTGGTAAGTGCTCGCAGGAGTTTGCGAATCTTTTCATGGTTATTGTACTCTTTGCCTAGGGAGGACAAAGGATTTACAATATCCAAGAATCTTTCGAACATCTGAGTAACTGTTTCGTTGGGCTTCATCTTGAACACCTCATACTCTTGAGTAAGTCTGCTGACTTTAGATTCTTTGACTTGAGTCGTGCCTTCATGTGTGACTTCAAGTAGCTTCCACACTTCATTAGCCGTTGTGCAGATAGACACCCTGTTAAATTCAGTTCTGTCTAAAGCACAAAATAGAGCGTTAATAGCACGTGCGTCAAGATTGGCCTTTTTCTTTTCCTCCTCTGTATATCTGCTCTGGGGTTTTTCAACTAAAACTCCATCAACATTTATACGAGGTGGCTTTTGATAGCCATCAATAACAATAGACCATAAATCAAAGTCAAGAGATTTCAAGAAGAAACTCATCCGTGTTTTCCAATAGGTATAGTTCGTACCATCAAACAGTGGAGGTCTGTTTGTGGCCTGGCCTTCACTTGTGAATTTTACAGTTGCCATGTGTTGTGCTGTGATCTATATAACAATTAATTAAATGAATAAATAATTGCAATGTTACCTTGCTTTACCTGTAACACCCGCTCTGATACCAATTGTAGGAACAATTGGGATCAGAATATAATACCTCTAGATGGAGAAGCTCTGATATCAATTGTAGGAACGAAATCGTAAAACACAATACTCTAGAGGGGGGTGAATAGAGTTGGCAGCGGAATATTGCTAATTAAAAAATGTTAGCAGCAAGATCACAGAATAATAATCACAACTAAGTAAAGTAAAGGCAGAGATAAGAATGCAAACGCAAAGACAGCGATGTATACTGGTTTCCCTCTGTTGAGGACTAATCCAGTCGGTAGAACTCTTGCTACCAGTTGAATCTACTATTGGTAAAATCGCAAGTTTTCTTACGAAGTCCTTGCAACTTCTACAATGCGAGCTTTGATACGAAGAACTCGTCCAATTTCAATTGTGAAGAGGTATTCTCCAATCAAGCCTTCTGATTACAATCTCTCAGAAACTTCTAGACCATACCGCACTAGCAAATCGACTAGAGGATTGTAATTGGCTTGGGATCTGAAATTTAAAGCTCAAGAAAACTCTTTGGAAGACTGAAAGCTTTAGATAGAGAGAAGATTGAAAGTGAATGAGTTAGTTGAAATGATCGAAATCCTTCTCTATTTATAGGAATTCCAATGACAGAATTCTGGCAGAATTTGGGCAGAATTCGGGCAGAACTCTATGAGAAAATCTCGGTCAAATCCGCAACTGCAGGAGGACCAAGTTTAGAAGAATTCAAAAATCAAACGGCCACCAACCGAACTCTGGCCGAACTCGGGCCGAGTTCTGTCAGGGTTAGGTTAGGTTTTAAAAATTAGTTTTTGATGATTTTTGAAAACCTTTTTGAAAACCTTCTTGAAACTTTTGTTTAAAGGAATGTTTTTCAAAACAAAGGATATTTTAAAAGTATTTTTGAAAATATTTTGGAATAGCCTATTTGCCAGTACGACTCGGTGTACAACGTATTCCTAGACTCAATAAAATAAAAAAAATACATTGATCAAAGGAAATACAGACTCGAACAGGCAAACATAGCTTCGGTCTTGAACTGTGTAGATAGCTGTTCTTGATCATATCCAAGAGTCCTGACTAGCTTCACATATCGAGACAGAGTTTGATCAATTATTAAAATCAGGTTGACCATATGACCAATGGGCCAACACTACGCACCTTTGGGAGCTAAGTCGAAGAAGTCTAGGGCAGTGCGGGCTCAACAAGCCCAGTCAACTGTCCCAAATACTGACCATCAGAGAGTCCCGCTAACTGTTATGCGAGCCTCTGATGGAAAGTTGTACAGAACCTTCCGTGTCCAGTCCTCTGCGACAAACGGACAGGGCAGGTCCTAAAAGTCTACCTACAATGATCGAGTGCAGTGCTTTACTAGCCTCAGATCTGGGAGCAAATATGACGGTCCCAAAAGTCTTTCTACAACGATCGAGAGCAAGTTCTTTTACTAGCCTCAGATCAGGGAGCAAATATGATACCTACACACCCGTGTGCTCGGGATACCCGGGCCCACAAAAGGGATGCAAAGGTAGATCAATCTGCTATCAACTTGCGAGAGGTGATTACTCACAAATACAAGAAGAGAGAAGCAACCTTTGCGTGCGATGAGCCCTTTAAAGGACATCACTGCACCCAAGCCATCATCAACTGCCGCTGCCACAAGACAGTGGCTCTACTACCAAGGAAGTCTGTGTTCCAGCGACTGCGACCTACTGCGCCTTTTCGACATCATCTCGGAAGCATGATGCCAATTGAAGACGTTGTAACGGCCTGCTCTCAACTAGATGTATAACTCAGTTAGGCGCATCCTCTTAGTCAAGTGCATCACAATCTTTTGAAGGAGTCCACCGAACAAGGAGATCCATGATCCACAGTGCCAACACTCGCCAAGAAGGAGGGTCGGTCAAATTCATTTTTTTTGAGAAGTCATGAGGGAGACAAACGAAACTCTCTCAAATCGTGACATTCGGCACAGCACCTTCTCCTAGGGCCCCCATACCCATCCAGCCAGAAGATATCCTTCATGCGGCTTAGTCATAAAATATTCCTCATACGGCTCGGTCATGAGACATCCTTTATGCGGCTCGGTCATGAGACATTCCTCATGCGGCTCGATCATGAGACGTCCTTCATGCGACTCGGTCATGAGATATTCCTCATGCGGCTCGATCATGAGATGTCCTTCACGCGGCTCGGTCATGAGACATTCCTTCATGCGGCTCGGTCATGAGATATTCCTTCATGTGGCTCGATCATGAAGCATCTCTCATGCGGCTCAGTCATGAGACATTCATGCGGCTCGATTATGAGACATTCTTCATGCGGCTCGGTTATGAGATGTCCTTCATGCGGCTCAGTTTTGAAACAACCTTCATACGGCCCGGTCATGAGACACTCTTCATGCGGCTCGACCTTCATGCGGCCCGGTCAAGAGACACTCTTCATACGGCTCGGCTATGGGACAGTCCTTCATGCGGCTCGGCCAGGATGCATCATTCATGCGGCTCGCCACAGAGTATCAGTTGAGACGTGTGGCAGAAATTGACCCAGTCTTAACAGTTCGAATTTAGTGCAACAAACAGATCATGATCAATCTTAACCAATCCCCAGCTGCCCACTTCTCGAGGCACAGTTACAAGGATGTGGCCCAAAATTAGCCACAGCTGTACACCCCATTAATCATGAATTCCTATAAATAGCAAGGTGCTATTCCCTTGCACACATATATACACACAGAGAGATATACACACACCCAGGCAGAGATAGAGCATTTCTTCACCGGAGCCGAGGTTGCGTTCGATCGACCAAGGAGTAAGACAGAGTTGATAGCACTTTCCCGAGCCTCTACCGTCACCCTCCAGAATCTAAACTAAACAATTGTACTTAGATTGCTTTTCCTAGGTTTTATGCCTAGGCTCTCTTTTGTACAAGCGAGTTTGTAATTGTGCGTCAATGTTCAGTCCTCCTATAAAATTGTTCTGTTCTACGACGATCAATGTCAAACACGATGGCGACTTTACTGAGGACTAACTTCTCCACTGCTGAGAAGTTGTTGACGCAATCGGACGCAGACAAACTAGCCTCTACGCAATAGATGCTAGTTATTCGCTTCGACTAGAAAGCGTTTGAAGAGATGCTCTCCGACGGGAGCGCTAGTCCCATCCAGAAGCGAGCTAGCCCAAATAAGGCCCGCAGGGCATGGAGGCCCAAAACCGTTGCCCCTCCCCAAGCTCTGGAAGAAGTATTCTCTGCTGCCCAAGACGACGAAGAAGACTCACATATGGCCCCACTTCAGGCCGCAGAGGACCCTGCTGTCCCCAAGTTCGGCAAAGGAAAATACTATGATGTTGGACTTACGGAAGCAAATAGGAACTCTATGCGGTCCAGAAAAAAGCCGCATAAGGGTGCCAGCCGCATGCAGAAGGCTCATGCGGCCACCAATTCCAGCAGCATGCAGAAGGCTCATGCGGCCACCAATCCCAGCCGCATACAGAATGCCTATGCGACCACCAACCCAAGCCGCAGGGAGATGACCTATGCGGCATCCAATTCCAGCCGTCGGCCATCTGCCCTATGCGGCTCGGGTTCAGTCTTCGACCGCCTCTCATGCGGTCCTGACATCAGAAGCTCCAATGAGAATGTGCCAGATTCTATGCGGCACAGTTTGGACTCTTCCTACTACGCGCCCTTGGGTGCTATAATGAAGAAGTCTAGGACAGCACGGGCTCCTCGAGCTCAGTCAGCTGTGCCAACCTCGGACCATCAGAGAGTCCCGCTAACTGTTATGCGGGCCTCTGATGGAAAGTTATACAGAACCACCCGTGTCTAGCCCCCGGCAGCAGACGGACAGGGTGGTTCCCAAGAGTCTCCCAACAATGATCGAGGGCAAGTACTTTTACTATCCCCGCATCAGGGAGCAAACATAATACCAACGCACTCGTGCGCTCGGGATTCTCGGGCCCACAAAACGAGTGTAAAGGTTGATCGAGATATACTTGACTTGCGAGATGTGATTCTTCACAAGCGCAAGGAAAGAGAAGAAACCTTGGTGTGCAATGAGTCATTCCATGGACATTACTGCACTCAAGTCATTGTCAACTACTACTGCAATAAGACAGCAGTACAAGAGGACCGACAGTCCATCTTCCAATGACTGCAACAACCAGGACCGGTCCTACAACAAAGCTCAGGAGACGAGGCGCTTCCTTTCGCCTCCTGTAACTTTACCCGAAAGGTCCCTATCGGCAAAAGAGAGAAGAAAATAAATACCTCCAGCCCGATGATATCAACTAGCATGGCTAAGAAACTCTCATCTAAGCGGTTGTCTACAGCCGTCACATGAGGAGTTTATCAAGGTACCCGCTCAAAGACGAAATCTTCAACACTTGAAGATTCGTCATCTATATCCCTGGGGGTAGTTGAAGATGGGGGTAGCACTCCTTGAAACATCCACAACAATCCGGTGTTTCAAGAAGATAAACCAGGGGAAACAATCCTCCCAACAAACTCAGACGTCCCTGAAAACGTCCACAAGTGCCAAGACGACGCAACCTCCTATACAGGGGGTGGCACTTCCTCTGAGTCCGAACCAGAGGAGAATATTCCCACATACCTCGACGACTTCTTTATGTGAGGGTATGATTCGGAAGGCACGTCTTCTACGGTTCCTTCCACTTTTCCTCATGTGAGAACGGCATTCATGATTGAGAATGATCAAGATGGTCCCAGTGATCGGCAGTGCCTCGACACTCTTGAGGCCATACTTTAAACCTTGGTTAAGTCAGTAGACGAGATCAAGGCGGCCCTACCGGCTCTCCAAGGAAGGACACCTGGCCAAACAAGCTTGGGTCCCGCTGTCAATGCGGACTCAAACACAACTGCGCCAACCCCGGGCGACAATTAACCCGGAATGTCGGCTCCCACTGCTGCAGAAGAGGCTAGGGAGACAAGAAGAGAAGTCCAGAAGCTCCGTGCAATATTCTACGCCCAAAAATCCTCTCAGGACCTCAGGATACGACAGCCGTATCCCGCTGCATGGAGAGATGTCCCCTTCCCTCCACGATATAAACTATTCAATATCAATCTATATGACGGGAAGACCTCTGCAAGCCGGTATATGACCTACTTCGAGGTCACAACAGACCATCTACCGCATGACGACGCCATCCTCATGTAATTATTCGTCGGGGCATTGGAGGGGGTCGCGTTCGATTGGTACCGCAATCTGTCGGATAACTGCATCCACCCTTCATCAGTACTTCAAGTATGTCAATAAGCATGGCTTCGTGAAAAATGAATTCGCCGATATCGATCCCTTCAAAGGGGTTGAATCCTATTATTCTTCGGAGGCTTGTCTATATGACGAATCCCGAAAACATATAACTGACGAACTGGAGGTCATCACAGGGCCGGAAGAACCCTTAAGAATCCGTCTCCAGGCTCGCAAACTGTCACGACCCGGTCCCAATTTCTTGGATCGAATCGGATCATGCCCAGCCTGCACCGTTGATGAGATGGCGGCAGTAAGCTGTATCACTCATGCAGGTAATCAACAACACAGATTCTATTTGCCACAAATTTAATTTTTTTGATAATAAAATTTGTCCAACAAAATTTACAACTGATAAAATAAATAGTCTTTTAATAACAACAACTAGAAAATAGTAAATGACAACAACTAAAAAGTAGACTCGTCATCTCCAAGTCCAGCCTCATCTGGTAGCACGACTGGATACAACTCAGGATCATAATAGCTACTAATCAGTAGCTCTGCATCATCAATAGGACCTAAAAATATAGTCTCCAGTCAGGAGGGAGCAAAGTATAATTCATGATATTTTAACAATTGAAATAATAATAGAATTATGCATTTTTAAACTATTTGCTGTAAATGGTTTTCCAACAGTTAAAATAGTGTGATGTGAATAGGCAATGAATATGACCGGATTGGGTTGTACAGTTGTATCCTATTGATACGATATGGCTTATCCCCGTGTGTAAGAGGGGTAAGCTAACACAGTCATTTATACTATATTGGATGTGGTCATACTCATTACACTACTCCCCTAGTACCCAACAGTTAAACAGTCAATGCTCTCAGAGAGAGTTCCGTGTTGCCTCGTGGTTTAAATTTGCAGTAAAACTATTACTAAATAATTACAAACTACCACAAACTGTACTTGCCTTGTTTATGACTGGAGTGAGATGTCGGTACCGGGAAGAAACTCATGTTCGTCCTTGAAAATCCTACAGTTTGAGAATCCTGTCTTAGAACCAAAAATTGATACAATCTCTAGGTGAGCTAGTTTCAATTTCTAGAAGTTTTGTCCTAGTACAGTTTTATGTTATTAATAAGAACTACCGAAACACATCTATCGATGCAATTTACTAGTTTATAAAATTACGAAAGAAAAATCAATTTATCGTTTATTGGAAAAACTCGCACTTTTCCGATTATTTAGCAAAACTTTATGTTTTTTAATATTATATAATGAACTAAGATTTTTCTTTTAGATGAGAAAACGTGAATTTGTTAAATTGCAAACTTGTAATTTTTACTAATTTAATGTGAGAAAATGTTATTAATTTTCCATTTCAAAAATAAATAGTCATTTTATTATTCTACGTGTTTAAACTAATAAACCAGAAAAAAAAGATAAAAAGTTACGCTATATTATTACAGGGCCGCAGAAAATAAAGAGAAATACTGGGCTTATGCCCTTACAGACCATATTCATGAATTTAAATAAGAAGAAAACTTGGTTAGTCTCTAAAAATCTTACAATTTTAATTACAAAATAAAACTAATAATTAAAATAAATTTAATAGTGAGTCTCAGATATTGGTCCAATCGTCATATAGGCTAATGCCTCAACGTCCGGACGAAACCGGTTTCGTTTGCACTTAGCCAGGGCCCATTAACCAATTACGGTCGTCGCCCAAAATTTCCAAAATACAATCTTTCCCGAAAACCATTTTTAAAATAATTAAATTTTATAGAAAATCCTGCAGCACTTCCTCTATTTTCGGTTCAACCCAAAAACTGGAAAAATGTGCTGTAATTTCCTACAAATTATCCCAAACCAGGGAACCCAAATATTATATAAATTATATCCACAGAAAATATTTCCGAAACAATTTTGGAAAACCCGAGATGAATCCACAGAACCATAAAGAACCAGAACCAACATTTAGAAAATCCGAACTAACCGAAATCAAATAAACTCTTCCAAAAATTATTCGGAAAACCCGAAACTAAAGCGAAAATCCCGAAACTAACTCGGAAAACACCACAGCTCATATTAAACCATCAATTTGGAAAAATTTGAGAATCACAGAAACTATTCCGTAGAGTTCTCGGAAAATCCGAATTGGAATCGGAAAACCCAAAACTAAAACTGAAACATACAACCGAATTCTACAGAAACTTGCCAAAGGCAAATTCGAAAATTCCGAAGGATCGGAAACCTCACAACAGATTCTCGTTGCGGGATCAGGACCAATTTCATCATCGACACAAACCCAAGGGACAACTACTGAGATTAACAGAGGTTACCCAAAACTTGACGAAATCTGAAGGGTAGCCTCAGACTCGGAACAGCAGGCCAGACACGGAGAGGTGCTGGACCGGGCGATCGGATCGGAAACGGAGTGAGCGTGAGGAGGCGCTGGGACAGCGGCCAGGTAGCAGCGCACGGGAACCGCCGAGCGGGGGCCGCCGGGACAGAAGCGGGGTCGGGTCCACCGGCAGGAGGCTGGCGCGGAGGGTCGGACAGAGCCGCTGGGCTCGGGCTGGCCTGGGTCGGGGACAGCGGCGGCGGGGGTCGCCGGGCTCAGGCAGCCTGACGGTGGAGTCGGGAAAGGATCGGTCGACGTCGGGTGGCGGAGCTCCGGCTAGGGTTTGGGGGTTAGGGCTGAGGGTTTGAGAGTGGGGGTGATGGTGAATGGTGGAAGGGGTTTATATAAGAGAGATGAGCGGGTGTTACGGGAGAGGAAGGGGTTCGCCGGAGTAATGGTGGTGACGGCGGATGTTCGGAAGCCGAAAGGGTCAGCCAAGGCCGAGAGGGTCAGGAGAGGAAAGGAAATTTCCTTTTCCTTAACTAAATGAAAGAGAGAGAAAGTAAAGAAAAATTTATGAATGATAGTTAAGTAAAAGTTGTCTTTCTTAATGGTGTTGGGAGAGTAATAGGCTGTTGGGCCTAAATAAATGGGCTCAATAATTGACTTTAAGAAAAATAAGGAATGGGCTAAAAATTAAATCATTCCCTTGATAAACAAATATTTGTAACTCTTTAATATATATATATATATATATATATATATATATATATATATATATATATATATATATATATATAAATATTTTAGGTTCAGAGTTGAGTTCGGGTCTGGGCCAGGAAATCAAAAGTCCAAGTTCAATTTCTTTGAAAATAATTTTACATTTTTAACTGATAATAATAATACTAATTTCAAATACTAACACATATTTAAATAATAATTACTAGAAAAAATTGCGGGTTTCACAACCTTCCCTCCTTAGAAAATTTCGTCCTCGAAATTTAAAGGATAGAGTTAGGAATTACCTCAGGTCTCAAATAGATACAGATACTGCTCCCGCATCTCATCTTCTCGCTCCCAGAAAGACTCGCCTGGGGAATCGTGCCTCCACATAACTCTGACTATGGGAGTCACCGAAGTCCTGGTCTTCTTCTCGCCTCTGTCCAAAATCGTCACAGGCTTCTCTGGTACTGTAAGGCTGGGTCCAATCTCCAGCTCTGAATGATCCAGAATGTGACTCGGATCCGGGATGTAGCGTCTGAGCTGCGAGACGTGGAAGACGTTGTGCACGCCCTCAAGATTAGCTGGTTGAGCTAACCGATACGCTACTTCACCAATTCGGCTTAAAACTTCAAATGGTCCGATATATCTGCGACTCAGCTTCCCAGCTCTGCCAAATCGGATAGTTCCTCTGGTAGGTGAAATCTTCATAAAGACACTATCTCCTTCTTCAAACTCCAGTGGTCGACGACTGCTATCTGCCCAATGTTTCTGCCTGTCTTAGGCAATCCTGAGTTTGTCTCTAATCACCTTCACTTTCTCTGCTGCATCAGTTACCATCTCTGGCCCCAGCAGTACTCTTTCTCCTACGTCGTCCCATGAAAGTGGAGTACGGCAATGACGTCCATAAAGAGCAAGGCCGCACCCCTCGTCGCAACCTTGCATAAAGAAGTGCTCAGTTCTCCTTCCTCACCTACGTAGTTAGAACAGATGGTCATACGGCTCCCGAGATCCAACCAGGAGCCAAAACCTGTCACGGGGTCGATGGTGATCCGATTGCCAAAGTCCACTCAAAGGCAATCGGAAGACACAAAGTCCCCTGCCGAGCCGATGGTCATCTATCTTTCCAAGACGAGCCGACAACCAAGTGTCGATCCGACACCCTCAGGCAAGCCAATACCACAAGCTGAACCCCTGGTGGTCAAGTTGCCCAAGACAGTATCCCAACCTCCGGTCACACAGGGGGTAGCAGAAGAAGATGCAGAACTCGCAAAGTATCTGGTTGTAAGGGTGGATAGTCCCTCTCTTGATGATGTGACAACCGTCCATACCACAAACCGACTTTCTCCCATTAAAGATGCCTACTTCCTAGTCCCAGACAGAAGAGGAGGGGATTACACGATCATTTTTGGCCGAAAAGAAGGTCCTCAACCCTTCATGCCTCAAGAGTTTGATCTCGAACCCGATACTAGAAGACTACTACTCTATCTGTATAGTCCTCAGGCCAAGTATTTCATATGAAAGCAGGGGTACGACATGGACGCTACCCCATGTCTGAATTACGGCAACGGACGATGTTTGCCTCTGCAGCTGTCAACCCCGTCTGAAAAACTTTAGGATTACTACGGCAAGTCCAAATGTAGCCTCGGTTATGTTACACCAGCAACAATGCCTGAGAGCTCCGATAAGGAATGCGAGTGGCATTCTCACTCATCCGAATCACCTACATACGACTCCGATAATAACATTAGAGATATATTCAGACAAGCATTATCTGTCAATATGGCATCCGTTGACATTGAAGAGGAAGACGAGGATCTACTCGAACCTCTTGAATTGGAGCCATAGGTCCAACAACAGGATGCACAATGGGAGAAGCGCTTACAAGCTCAACAAAGCATTGATTCTATCAAGCACGCATCTCTCGAGCCTTCAATAAGAAAGTCAAGCAGAGGATATTCCAAGTAGGCGATCTCGTCTTGGCCGTTCGCAGACCGATCGTCATGACTCACAAAATCGTCGGCAAATTCCAGCCCAAATGGGAGGGTCCATACATCATCGAGATCGTATTCTCCAGCGGCACGTACCATCTCGTAAAACAAAATGGAGACTTGCTCATGATGTCCGTCAACGGCAAGTTCCTCAAGAAATATTATGTCTAAACGACATCTTCCAACTATCTCTCAGATTGTGAGTTATGTACCCTCTGGTACCGCTGAAGTTACACTCTGACCCCAAATCTCCCAGATTGTTAAGTTATATACCCTCAGGTACTACTGAACTTACTCTCTGACTACTCCGAATGAATCCATATCTCATCTCTTGGTCATATCTATGAACTTTCTGGTCATAGCTTTTCTCTACCAAGAGTTTGCCTCAAAATCTATTATCCGCACCACCAGTGAGCAGAAGGATAATAGTCCATAAAACTTATCCTAATCTATTAACCGTACCACCAGTACGCAGAAGGGTAATAGGTCCACAAAACTTATCCTAATCTATTACTCGCACAATCAGTACACAAAAAGGGTAATAGGTCCACAAAATTCTCCAACGGGAAAAAACAACCATGTCCATATTACCTCTGAGTTGTTTTTCCGTCCATCACAAACAAATCACCCAATACATAGAACTTCCACGTTGATAACAGCTCTGAGTTGTTCTGTGTATCGCCCTTTGGCCTACTTCTACCATGTCCTCATTACCTCTGAGTAGGAAGGCTTTGTTTTGACCCATATTTACCATGTCCTCATTACCTCTGAGTAAATATGTTGGTTTTCTCCCCACTTATTATCATTACTCGCATCGCCAGTACACAAAATGGTAATAAGTTCGTAAAATTATCCTAATCTATTACTCGCACCACCAGTATACCAAAGAGTAGTAGGTCCATAAAATATTATTCAAATCTATTTGCTCGTATTTACAGATGCACAAAAGGGCAATAGGTCCACAAAATTCTACAACGGGAAAAACAACCACGTCCATATTACCTCTGAGTTGTTTTTCCGTCCATCACAAACAAACCACCCAATACATAGAACTTCCACGTTGATAGCACCTCTGAGTTGTTCTGTGTATCCTCATTAGGCCCACTCCTACCACGTCCTCATTACCTCTGAGTAGGAAGGCTCTTCTTTAGACCCATATTTACCACGTCCTCATTACCTCTGAGTAAATATGTTGGTTTTCCCTCCACTTATTATCCGTACTCATACCGCCAGTACACAAAAAGGGATAGGTCCACAAATATCCTCTGTTGACCACAAATTCTGTATTAGGTCCTCTAGTACATGCACCCCTTTTTCACAATCATATGCTTCTGAAACCCAGTTGTTCTGTGGCATTCATTAGCCGTTACGTAGAACTTCCACGTCCATATCTCTGAGTTGTTCTATGTATCCTCATCTGAGTCGACTCCCACCATGTCCTCATTACCATCAACCCCATATTTACCATGTTCTCACCACCTCTGAGTAAATATGATGGTTCCCTCTCTCAACTTATTATCCGTACCTAAAACCAAGGTACGCTAAGGATGATAAGTCCACATAAAATCTCCAGCAGAAGTACCCAAACCTATCATGTCCATGCTACCTCTAATAGGATTGCCACACCAAAACAACTCTACCTTCCATGCTTCTTATTCAAAGTATTCTAAATTTTTAATTTGAAAACTTTGAAGGGGGTCTTGTAGAAGCATGGAAAATATTACTTTTAGTCCCACATCGGAAAGAAGAAGAAGAAAGGGCTCACTCCATTCTATAAATAGAGCCCTCTTGCCTCCTTTGAAAAGGGCACCAACTTTCCTTCCCTCCTTCCAACTTGGACTCTTCCAACTACGCACCTTTGGGTGCTAAGTCGAAAAAGTCTAGGGCAGTGCGGGCTCAACAAGCCCAGTCAACTGTCCCAACTACTGACCATCAGAGAGTCCCGCTAACTGTTATACGGGCCTCTGATGGAAAGTTGTGCAGAACCTCCCGTGTCTAGTCGTCTACGGCAAACGGACAGGGCAGGTCCTAAAAGTCTTCCTACAACGATCGAGCGCAGTGCTTTACTAGCCTCAGATCAGGAAGCAAATATGATGGTCCCAAAAGTCTTCCTACAACGATCGAGAGCAAGTACTTTTACTAGCCTCAGATCAGGGAGTAAATATGATACCTACACACCCGTGTTCTCGGAATACCTGGGCCCACAAAAGGGATGCAAAGGTAGATAAATATGCTATCAACTTGCGAGAGGTGATTACTCACAAATGCAAGAAGAGAGAAGCAACCTTGGCGTACGATGAGCCCTTTCCAGGACATCACTGCACCCAAGCCATCATCAACTGTCGCTGCCACAAGACAGTGGCTCCACTACCAAGGCAGTCTGTGTTCCAGCGACTGCGACCTACTGTGCCTTTTCGATATCATCTCAGAAGCATGATGCCAATTGAAGACGTTGTAACGGCCTACTCTCAACTAGATGCATTACTCAGTTAGGCGCATCATCTCAGTTAAGCGCATCACAATCTTCTGAAGCAATCTACCGAACAAGGAGATCCATGATCCACAGTGCCAACACTCGCCAAGAAGGAGGGTCGGTCAAATTCATTTTTTTCGAGAAGTCAAGAGGGAGACAAACGAAACTCTCTCAAATTGTGATATTCGGCATAGCAGCTTCTCCTAGGGCGCCCATACCCATCCAGCCAGAAGATATCCTTCATGCGGCTTAGTCATGAAATATTTCTCATGCGGCTCGGTCATGAGACATCCTTTATGCGGCTCGGTCATAAGACATTTCTCATGCGGCTCGATCATGAGACGTCCTTTATGCAGCTCGGTCATGAGACATTCCTCATGCGGCTCGGTCATGAGACATCCTTCATGTGGCTCGATCATGAGGTATTTCTTCATGTGGCTCGGTCATGAGACATTCCTTCATGCGGCTCGATCATGAAGCATCTCTCATGCAGCTCAGTCATGAGACATTTTTCTTGCGGCTCGGTCATGGGACATTCTTCATGCGGCTCGGTTATGAGACATTTTTCATGCGGCTCGGTTATGAGATGTCCTTCATACGGCTCGATTATGAAACAACCTTCATGCGGCCCGGTCATGAGACACTCTTCATGCGGCTTGACCTTTATGCGGCCCGGTCATGAGACACTCTTCATGCAGCTCGGCTATGGGATAGTCCTTCATGCGGCTCAGCCAGGATGCATCATTCATACGGCTCGCCACATAATAGCAGTTGAGACGCGTGGCAGAAATTGACCAAGTCTTAACAGTTTGGATTTAGTTCAATAAACAGATCATGATCAATCTTAACCAATCCCCAGCTGCCCACTTCTCGAGGCACAGTTACAAGGATGTGGCCCAAAATTAGCCACGTGGCTGTACACCCTATTACTCATGAATTCCTATAAATAGCAAGGTGCTATTTCCTTGCACACATATATACACACAGAGAGATATACGCACACCCAGGCAGAGAGAGCATTTCTGACCGGAGTCGAGGTTGCGTTCGATCATCCAAGGACTAATACAGAGTTGATAGCACTTTCCCGAGCCTCTACCGTCACCCCCCAGAATCTAAACTAAATAATTGTACTTAGATTGCTTTTCCTAGGTTTTTTCCTATGCTCTCTTTTGTACAAGCGAGTTTATAATTGTGAGTCAAAGTTCAGTCCCCTATAAAACTGTTCTGTTCTACGACAATCAATGGCAAATATGTAGATGGCTGGCCAGGCAAACCAGGGTCTAGGAGCTTGGTAGATCTAGGCGTGGGGTAGTCCTAGTGCTGGCAGGTCAATAGAACAGGAGGTCACGGATCTGGCGCTCGCGTTCGATGACCGGGCGATGACAGTTGGTTGTGAGCGAGACTGCGCAAAACTTAGTGGCGCTAGAGAAGGAGGAGGCCATGCGGTGCTTCGACGGAGATCCTCGATGGATCTCGAGATCAACGAGAGGGAAGACGATGACATTCGGCAAGGTGGTGCACGAAAAGTCATTGGGAAGTGCGCAGAGGCTCGGACAGAACCGAAGAGGTATGGGCACACTCGGCTGGAAAAAACACGATAGCATGGGGACTGCTTTGATCGCAAAAGTAGATCAGTAAGTAGAGACGACGGTTAGGGCGTCGATTACGGGAGGCGGTGGACACTCGAGGAAGAGGACGACCGAGAGGTGACTGCTCGACCGCGTATCTGGGGAGATCAACGGTGACAGGTGCTTGTCACAGGTGGCGAACTTAGTCGTTAGCCAGAGAGCTACGGCAAAGATCCAGAGAGATCGACTGGATCTATGTGGAGGTGGTCGAGGTCAAGTCTCTCCCGCGAGGAACGACGGTGTTGGTCGTCAAAAGCTGGTCGGGATGCAGGCGCTGCGAGAAGATCTAGCGATGGCTGGTTGAGGTTTTTCATGTCCTTGGAACTAAAGGGCAAGAGACACAGGGATTTAGGTTTAGGGTTTCGTTGTGGGTTTTAGGAATTGGGACGTGTCGTATCGGACACGAAATAATTTTGTATATATTAGAAAAATAATATGGAATTGACATCCGGGGTCAGATGTCGATGCGACTTGATACAGGAAGTGATTTAGACACCGACACAATTGAACACGAAAATGGTTTAGGGTTTCCTAAGAATGGTTTTGGGCTTCACAAAATAGGTTTAAATTTAGGAATGATTAACACTGGGATTATAGCTATTTATAGGTTAGGAAAGAATAATCTAGAAGAGATTTGCACATGGATTATGAGAGAATATTTTAGGAATATTCCTAAGAATATTCTAGGAATATGCTAGATTCCAAGGAATATTTATTAGGCTTTAATTATTCATAGATAATTAAGCAAAGTATACTTAATTAAGTTATTCTAGAAGGTTCACACCTAGCTGACCATGGCTAACTATTTGCTAAACTTGCCACTCCTTCGCAAATTACGAGAAAGCCACTTCCTTACGAAAAATAATAATAAAAATTCCTAAAAATAATAATTAGAAAATTTTGAAAAATAATAAAATATGAATTTTGAAAATAGAGGGTTACAGAGAATTATCGAGAGAAAGATATCTCCAACGATTCGCTCCAGCTTTGCCTATGCAATCAACTGCATTTGTACGAACAAAGGATCAATACTCTTCTTCTCTTTCTTCCTGAATTTGATATGAATATATAAATCAATGAAGGCAAGTAATGAAAACCATCAAAAACATCCACGATGCATTCATAAAACCAATAACTAAAGCAACAACGAAAATAAACAATAGAAAGGTTTAAGGAAGTGACTCTTACATAGGGTTCTTCTTCAAGACACGATCCACTACATTTGGACTTGATTTCAAAGAAGTCAATCCAAAGAAAGGAAGGGTCTTAATTCAATCTATTCTGAAAAAGTCAATCCAAAGAGAGGAAGTCATCCTAAAATCATTTGAATTATGGTTAGGATAGTAAATAAACTTTGATATATCATCCATTTTCTTCTCTCGAAAATTGGATATCTTCATAAGACAAATCTTCCTGAACATTATCGAGGTAAAAATTATGAGTACTCATGACAAATATCTCGATCACCATCTTCTTCTCCCAAATATTCGTATTTCTTCGTACTCTATCCTTATTGATGTTTGTTTATCCAAATTAAAAGGCTGGAAGAGTCATTGCCTTTCACATACGGGTCGAACTGCCCTCATTAAATCAAATCTTTCTTCCTTACCTACATATTGTCTATCCTCCTACTTAATACCCAAACAAGTTACCAAAAACTTTCTTAAACCCAAAATCAATTTGGTGGGGTAGGAGTAACACCCAGAGGAAACTCCATTTTACTAAATGGAAGGTGTTCACCCAACCAAAAGCTCTCGAAGGTCTGGGCATCAGAGATCCATCGATCAATCCATCGATCACTAATGAAGCTTTAGTGACTAAATTGGCTTAGAAATTCATCTCGAATTATAATACGGACTGGGTTAAACTTCTTACAGCTAAATATCTCTACTGATTTTTGGAGTGTCAAATTAAAGCCAACTGCATCTTGCATTTGGAATAATATTTTACAGTAGAGGGAATTTTTATCCAAAAATATCATGTAGATAGTTGGATATGGGGTGCTTATTGATATATGGAAGGATCCTTGGGTACCATCTCTACCAATGTTTCGTGTAAAGGGTTATCCTGGAGTTCAGAATTGTATTCAAGGTGTTTTTAAACTCATTAACCAAACAACCAATACTTGGAATGAATCCCCTATCTTCAGTTTTTTCCCTCCTCATGAAGCTGCTGCAATAATCCTTATTTCAATCCCATCAAGATCACGCCCTAACAAGCTAATATGGATCCATACTAGAGATGGTTCGCTCAACGCTAAATCAGTGTACAGACAACTTCATAATAATTGGGAGAGGTTTCAGAACCTACCACTACAAGGAGGGTTCACAGCATTGACAAAACTATAGAAATTTAATCATATCTGCCCATGTGTGATCACTTTTGGAGAGCTATTAGCAAATCACTAGCCTCTGGTGAAAACATCAACATGCATGTCCAAACTTTTAGTCTAAATTGTTCTTTCTGTCAGGTACATATTGAATCAATAGATCATCTACTTTTACATTGTCCTATTTCAGGAGTGGCGTGGAAAGGATTTCTACCTATAAGCTCCAAAATCTAGCCTAATCAGTCCTTGCATGGATTCATCCAGGAACTTTTATTTGAGAATGACATAGAAAACATTTACTTCAAGTTTTTACCTTTTTGGGCAACATGGAACGCAAGAAATGCATTCATCTTCCACAATATTCCAGTTTGCAGTGATGGAATCATCAAAGAAGCTTCGGGACTGGAATTCCTATGAAGCTTATAATATTCCTGTCCTCCCCTCTGACATTGTACAACAACCAAAAAGAGTTTGGATGCCTCCACCTTCAGACTCTATAAAGATCAACTTCGACGGTGCCTATCACGAAGGAAAGATGAGTGGGGCAGCAGTTGTTCGTGACTCTGGTAGTAACTTTCGTGGTGCAATCATCTCATATCAAGATGGAGGCTCACCTTTATAAGCAGAGGCCTTAGCTGCAATGCTAGCTATCGAGTTATTCAAACATGGAGGCTTTTTCACCACCATAATTGAAGGCGGTTGCAAAAGCTTCATAAACTCAATTTACTCTAAGGATTCATTAACACTGTGGAGAGCAAGACACACAATAGAAGACAATCGGCAATCTATTGAAAACAATGGTGGTCTCTTTTTTGCCTATGCACCTAGAACAACAAATATGTTGGCACATTCTCCGGCAACCCATGCTTTATTTTCTAACATTCTTGCAACGATAATGTATAAATCTTCCCCTGCATGTCTTGTACCCATTATCAATTCTAATATAGGAAACTTTTAATCCTATATTATATAAAACAGTCTCTCTGTTGTTTTCAAAAAATATTGATAGGGTTGCCAATATACTTCCCCCGACTGGAGAGCAAGGCACTACATCCATCCTCGAACGCCCCTTAGGACAAGAGGGCTACCGTCCTTCTATGAACCCCTGTCGACCTTATCGCCAAGGTCGATCCGCGGTCAGTGTGTGTTTGCAAAAACAAAATTTGTTTATTCTAAACTTGTAAAAGAGTACAAAGTACAATGAATTCTAGGGAAGTATAACTTTAGGATTCTGATCAGAAGACGATCACTTTATCCCTTGGACTATGTGAACTTGAAGACTGTAGTCTCTGGAGAATGCAACAGCAATTTTGTAAGAGTTCTTGATCTTTGTCTGTGTCTCTCTGATCTCTGTGCCTATGTATCTGATGATTTCACAATGATTGGAAACTCTATTTATAGAGTTCAAGAAATAACTATTTTAGCAGTTATTCTGATGTGCGTGAGGTTGGGTTGTGCCACATTGGGTTGCGCCAACCTCCTGTTGCGCCAACTTTCATTCAGTTGTCAGTCGTGTACTAACTGTATTTAGACGCGTGGCATCATGTGATTGAGATACGCATGGTCGTATACAGGATAGTAGATACGTCTTGAGAGATTAGTGGCATGTGCGCCATGTCATCCTGCTTTAGAATGTCAGTTGTCTCAACTTCATCAGATTACGCGAGCTTCGGTCAACTGCGCCTAACTGAGCCGCGCCTAGACACGTGGCAGCTTTTGAGCAGAAGCCATTCAGATTGCGCCTAGGCGCAACTAAAGATTTTGTCTAGATTGTGCCTGGGCGCAACTCACGAAGCGTACAGGATAGTTGTCCACTACCTTCCCTTGAGCGGCACAATTCACGGGATTCGAAAAGATTTTTCTCGTTCACTGTTGTGTCAGTCGTCAGTGTTGTCAGGTAATGATGACCATTAAGTGTCAGATGCCACGTCAGTTTTGGCGCAAAAAGACTGGACGCAGTCTGATATCAGGCGCAATCTGATCAGTGTCGCGGTCTGTTCTCTGAGCTTCATATCAGTGGCACAACCTAATTCTTGGGGCATAATTTGACCACTGATCAGTATATTCAGGACGCAACTTGATTTTTAGGCTCTACAAGCCCCCTTCAAAGTTTTTAAAACTTAAAAATTTTGCAAAGTTTTAGAATACTTTGAATTTAGAAAAGTTTTGACTAAGTCAAGTTGCGCCGGATAATGCTCGGTCATCACAATTAAATACCTTTCTCGAAAATACTTAATCCTCTCTTCGTCTTCCGGAGTTTCATTGATTATTTTCAGTTTTCCGTGAAGAAGAAGAATACGAAGAGTCAATTTGTTGATATATATGTAGTAGTTGATCTTTGTGCTTTGTTCTTCACTTTTGTTCTTTAATGGCCCCCAAGAAGAAAGAGATGGAGACCAATGCTGACACCACAACCAAGTCTCCTGAAGCGGGACATGATGTTGTGCCTATAACTTTTTTATTGGAGGTTGACCCAGCTTTGAGGGCAGTGAACTTTTTGAACTATTTTGGTTTAACCTTGTCAGTCTTCAATCGCTCGAGTGGCGGATCATCCTCTGAGGAGCACGTCAATTCGGAGGGATTTCTTAACCTAATGCATCACTCGGGGATCCGCACCATGCAAGAATTGGATGCCACCCTTTGTCAGACTGATGAAGGCAAGGACAGGAAATAATGTTCTAGGCAAAACAATTTTTTTATTTTTATGTCCTTGACTGTAGGGGTCCACCCGTCTTTATACAATGAAACCTAGAATTTCTGATTTTATGTGGCTATGATTTCGAATGGTGCTCATGGACATATTCTTTTAGCTAATTCTTCGTTTTACTGTTTTTTCTGAAGAACATGTGGCAGTCGTTACACGGTTTTAGATGCCCATTTTTAGTTCTTTTCCAAAATAGGATCTTAGAACGACGCACCCATCTCATCTTTAACCTCTTTAAAAAGGACATCCAGAAATAAAAGAACCATTCATACTCTCTCAAAATAAATGTCTTCCCATAAGGTTTCACTTGCGCCACTTCATTCTGATGTTATTTGCCTGCATGATGTGTCTTCAAAAATTGGTAAGTCTCGACGAAGAATTAATGGTATGAATATTCTTCTTTCACACCACTTTTGGAGAGAAGTATCGATCTGCATGATGTAGACACTTGTTAACATGCACTAACTATTTCTGAGAATAGGCGCACACTGTGGTCCAGTATTTAGCTCCGATCAGAGGCACGTATTGCTGACATACACTTGTTTGATCAGTGTTTAGTGCTGATATGCGCCTGTTTGTAAGCACAATGCTGATGTGCGCCTGTTCGTAGACGTATACTGATGTGCGCCTGTTCGTAGGTGCAATGCTGATGTGTGCCTGTTTGTAGAAGCATACTGCTGATCAATTCTGCTAAATTTCCTATTTTATTGATATTTACAGGGACTTGGTTAGCGAGCTTCTTCAGAACTGGCATTGGTGATTTGGATGTTGTAGAGAGCATTTTTTGACACTCACATCAGACAGCTCATGTGGTTCTGACACTTAAATAAGACAGCTCAGGACTCTTCATGTTAAGAAGGGTCTTCCTCAGATGGTAGGAAGAGCCTATACACATGAGAGTTGTATGGTGAAGACGCAGAACTAGGAATTGTATCACAAGGGTGATCTCGTTCCTAGTTCCCCTGGCGAGCTGTCTTCTCTCCACCAGTTGTATTGACAGCAGCTCATCTTTGGGCTGCTGCACTCGGGGGTTCTCCTTTCGTTTTTCTCAGAGAGAAGACCAGAGTTAATTCTATTATCTGGCTCGTTGCTTCAGGTCGAGACGACAAGGAATTGCCACCAACAAATAAGAAGATCCAAAGATGTAATAGACCTTTATTATTGATGGGAAGATCCAAAGATATAATAGACCTTCATTTAGAATAAAAATCCAAGATGTAATAGATTTTCATCAAGATGTATCTATGCTTTTAAAGAAGGAATAAAGAAATAATTGTCTCATTATTCTCTCTTTTTTTTTACAATTTGATTTTGCTATGCTGTCATAGACAACAGAATCCAGAGAGGATTACGAATGTGGCAAGTTGTTTTGATGTGAATATTTGGAATTCAAGTTCGTAAAAGACATGACCTCTCACTATGATGAATGAATGGATGATCATTCACTTCAATTTCCGAGGAAGAAATAGTGAATGAATGAATGGTCGTTTAAATTTTCGAAGAAGAAAGCGAATGAATCAAGCACGTCGGTTTCAAAGAAGGGAAGATAAAGAGTATGTTATGAATGAACCGTTAAATATGAACAAATAGTTGTACCTCTTTCCAAGAGTCGCATCAGTTCTTAAGGCTGATTATTTAGTTGTTCTGCCTATAAATTGTCAATCTCTTTTCTTCCTGTGCAAGAAAAAATGTCTTCCAAAGATTTGATTGCTCCGAAGACTGAAGAAGAAACCAAGACTTCCCTTGCTGAGCCTCCAGTGCCTTCTCAAAAAGAAAGGGGCGAAGGCTTAACTATTCCTCATGCACCAGGACAGGATTTGATCTCCAAGTTAGTGGAGCCTGGAAAAACTACCGAAGAAGAGGCATTGAGGATGGCTGTTTGTGATTTCCTGGTACGTTCAGACAATGAGATATTTGAACGGTTGGCGAACTTTGTTTTTAATCAGGAAGGGTCAGGGCCTCCTCCCCGTCCTTAATATTATGTAATTCCATTCTGCTTTTGAATAAAACATGAACTTTTATTTACATCATGTCTCTAAAAATAAAGTACATTTTGTCTTTATACATATTTCTTGAGAAATTTGCCATTGATGGGCATTATAGCAACTCTGCCATCCATATTTGTTAATTGATAGGCTCCATTGGAGAAGACTTTATTTATCACAAACGGTCCTTCCCATTTTGCCTCGAACTTGCCTTTGCTCATATGTGTCATAGTCATAGGACGTCTGACTGTAAGAACCAACTCGCCTTCTTGAAATGTTCGCACTCTGACTTTGCGATTAAAAGCTTTTAAAATCTGGGCCTGATAAAGTTCGATATGCTGTTGAGCTAATAACCTTTTCTCGTCGAGTGCCTCCAATTCCTGAAGCCGAAGACGATCATTATTGTCTGTAGTAAGCTCATTAGCAATGGCGATTCACAATGATGGAATTTGAATTTCCAAAGGTAGCATAGCTTCATAACCATATACCAGAGAAAAAGGTGTGCAACCTGTGGGGTTACGAACGGTAGTGCAATATGCCCATAGGCACTCTCTGAGTTTATCACTCCAATTACGTTTGTTAGTAGAGACAAACTTTTTAAGGAGTTTGATAATGGTCTTGTTGAATGCTTCAGCCAACCCGTTAGCCACAGGATTATAGGCTGTAGAGGCGATATTATTGATTCTGTTATCATCACAGAACCTATTAAACTTCTAGCTGATAAATTGTGGCCCATTATCATGGATGATTCGGCGAGGGACACCAAATCTGTATATCACATGATGTTTGATAAAATTGATAATGCTACTAGCTTTTACTTTCGCCAAAGGTATAGCTTTGGCCAACTTGGAAAAATAATCGGTTATAGCTAAGATGAACCGATGTCCTTTAGATGAAGCAGGATTGATAGGGCCAATTATATCCATGCCCCAAGCTTCAAAAGGCTATGAGGCTGTAGTTGGATGAAGAAATTCCGATAGTTGGTGAATGAAATCTACATGAATTTGACATGCACAGCATTTTCTTGCATAATTTAATAGCATCTGATACCATAGAGGGCCAGTAGTAGCCCATACGTCGGATACGATCCTGTAGTTTAGGACCAGGTTGATGTGCTCCACAAACACCATCATGAGACTCACGTAATATCTGTTTTGCTTCATCACCAGCGAGACACCTCAAGAGTAATCCATCAAAAGTTCTTCGATATAGTGTCTTAGTAGTATGATTATAATAGAATCGAAGTGATCAACGACGGATACTTGTAGCTTCTTTAGGATCTTCTGGCAAAATGTCATGCACTGTAAAATTACTGAAAGGTACTCTCCAATCCTTGCTAAGGACATTGACTTCAGTTAGGTTTTTAAATTCAATATTGTGGTTATTTTCAACACAGAATAGTTCTCTATTAGAGATAACAACCATGTTACCTTTTAACTGGAACTGCCAACACTGCAGCTATGTTAGCTATGGCATCAGCTTCTGTATTGCATGCCCGACGTACATGTTCGATGAAGAATCCTTTAAATAAAGAAGCTATCTTGGTTGTTGCTTCATGGTATGGTACTAGATCTTGATGTCGGACTTCATATATGCCTCTAACCTGATTAACAATCAGCTTAGAGTCACCATATACTTCGAGATATTCAATATCCAGTTGTTTAGCCAATTAGAGTCCGATGAGCAAAGCATTGTATTCTGCCACATTGTTAGAGCATGATTCGTCTAAAGAATAGGCCCTTTGAATAGTTAAACCCTCGGGTAAAACGAGAACAATTCCCACTCCCACAACAAGAGTACCTCCAGGTCCAATTCTAGAAGCTCCATCAAAGAACAACCTCCAGGTAGGAAATTCTTCTGAGATCATATTTGATTCTAATGTTTCATCCGGAATCTCATCATAGAGTTTAGATGTCTCAGGGACAGGATGAGCTGCTAAGAAGTCAGCAAGTGCTTGGCCTTTCACAGACTTTTGAGGAACATAAACCATATCATATTGTGCTAGTAATATGGCCCATGTGGCCAGCCTAGAATTGAATGTACTTGGCTTCTTCATTAGAACTCGAAGAGGATTGACTCGGGATATAACATGAATAGTTTGGCCTATGATGTAATGACTTGTCTTCTGAACAGCAAATATTAAGGCTAAACATTCCTTCTCCACTGTGTCATGACCCGCACCCACTGTGAGGGTACGAGAGCGTAACAACGCCCAACCTACGCCGCAGTGTCGGCAGTAGAACGTTGTTCTAGGTCATGAACTATAACTAACATAATATGAATGCTCTCCATATGGAGGCCAACACAGAGGTACAACTCAATCACAATCTAGAGGTAGAATATGGCACGATAAAATAGATAAGAGAATCCTCAATCGAGGTACAACAGTAATGTAATACAAGTCTCAACATCTAAAATATACAACTCGGAAAATAAAACAACAGCTGAAACATGGAAAGAAATAGTCTAAGCTATCTACACTAAGCAAGGGTATCATCCTCAGCAGCTGCCTGAACCTTCCCAGGGGTCCAGGTCGCGAGTGTCATCTAGGCAAGCTCCAAAGTAAGGGGTGCAGGTTCCTCATCATCCTCTGTAAAATTTTCAACTGGTCCAGTCAGGACGGGAGCGAGCACAATACATCTCAACAGTTCATAGCAGGTTAGAAAATATAATCATGCATTAAAGTAAGATATAGATACTGAAGGAAATGCAGTATGTAAACAGAGAGAGAACTGTAATAGAAATATCTACTATAAGTAGAGAGCTACCAGTGACTAGTGATTCAAAGTACAAAGTCGACATGTGAACGGCTTGATTGTACATGGCTATACTAAAGAGGCGTACATGGCTATTCTACTTTAGAAATTGTTCATATGGCTATTTATACTCCCCCGTACCCCCAACTAATACACAAGGATCCAAACAGGTTATGTTATGATTCTATGTAACAGCCCCCGAAGGATAGTAGACCCCGAAGGTGATAGACCCCGAAGGTAATAGACCCCGAAGGTAATACATAGTAGTCCCAAAAATGGGGATTCTGATAGACCCAATAAATGGGATAAGGATTCAAAGAAGACTCTGTGATCATATGAGTATATGTCACAAGTGATCAAAGAACCAAAGAAGCATATGATACGCTATGTAAGTGAAACGCACAGAACATAGAGTACCCGATGCTCCCTGAAGGGATAACATCTCAAGAAGGGATCCATATAGTACTAATCCGTGTGACCAACGTGACAGTATCAAGTAAAGTAATTTAATGCAAGAAATAATTCTAAGCAGAATATGAAATGATCAGAGAATGTACTCGCCTCGTATCTGAATGTCTGAAGTAAATGTACTGTCCGAGATGAGGTACCTGACTCCTAGTTAGAGCAACACAAGTCAAGATGTATACAGAGGGTGATATATGTAATGTACAATGCATCTGCATGCTGTCTAGGTCAAACTAGGCTAAAGTTGACACTTGGTCAACTCTAGTCAACTAGACTGGTCAAACTAGGTCAAGCCTAAGCCAAACAAGTCTCACTAAGCCTAACCAGCCTATTCTAGCAAGCACATACCACATCTAGGCTATACAAGTCAACTACACACCTATACTGGCATTCAAGCCATAAACATAAGATGTATCACATAGGGTACATCCCATAGGCTATGTGCCATATAGGCCATATCACATATAGGCCAATACACTATATATCTATATACACATATAATATGTATACCAATAGTACGTAATATCTATTTCACATTATATTACATATAGGAATCATACACATTTAATATAACTTATAGCTATGTAGGAAACTAGATACATGTACACATACCTATACAACATATATTAAAATGGGAAGAAGGAATTTTAGAAAGTGTAATGTGTGTGTGTGGAAATTTGTGAGATGTGAGAGTGTTATATGGCATATAAATACATGTGTGTGTGGGGATGAGCATGAGGGAAAGTAGAGTGTTAGGAATCATGGCAGTGTGTGATATGAACCTGTGCACATACACATCAGTCGAATACACATCTATATCATCCTACATACTCATTTCAGCCTTACATAGATATACATGGATATATACATTAGCATTCATTCTAAAATAGGAAGGGGAAGAAAAAGAAGGAAGATAAGGACTGGTTTTGGACAGCTACTAGGCTAGCAATGGGGCTGAATTATCAAGGAATGGACTGAATATACTAAACCTTAAAGGTCCCTCACTTGATACCAGTAATAGGAAAAACTGAACATTAAATCTTCAAGGACTGATCCTGTGCTATACAGGATAAAATCATGTGGAGGTGAAATCAATGTAAGGAAGAAAACAGAACTGAACTATGATTCAAACAATACAAATTAACATGTAATGAGTGAAATGATAGGAAAATAACAGTGTAACAATTAACATAGGTTCCAACTCCAAGCTAGAAATCCCAAACAACCTAAGCCAGTTCACTATGTGTGTGAATTTGAGAAATGTGTAAATAGGTGAAGTGTAATGTGTCAATGTGGCACATGCTTGTGTGTGTAGGAATTTTCCACATGGTTGTCAAGATTAAAGAACAGTATATGTATGCATGAACTGAACTAACCTGTGTGTAATCAACCATCCCATAGAACCCTCTACTAAACTCTAAACTTGCATATGACTGAATTAAGTTCTCAGGTTATACTGTTTACACAGGGAAATTCTCAGTTATTGCCTACATACATATTTACATATATTCAAATATACATTCAGATTTAGATTTATGAAAAGGAAAAGGAAATCAACATTTAAACCTACACACTAATCTCAGGTTTGTGTATAAAACTGGAGTGGACAGTGTGTTAAGGGGATGTGAGGAAAACAGTTTAACAGGGCAATGTGTTCAGTTACATTCTCAGAAATGTGGAATCAATTCAGTGTGTCAAAACAGTTTTAAAAAAGGGAAACAGTTTTCAGATTTTCAGTTTTGAATGTAATAGCAATGTGTATTTACTAAACAGTGGGTGTGTGTGTAAGAGGAACCCCAACCCAATATATTCATAGGTTTCAGTCCTCCTCAATTGACAGGAAAACCAAACCAACTCCAAAATCATAACCCCATTGCAAAACAACATCAAAATTTGTCTAACAGCTAACTTATTAGTTAACAATTATGTGGGTGAGCCAAATTAACAGTTAACATCACAAGGCAGGAAGAATATGAAATCAAAATTTGGAAATTCACATTCAGCCAATGGTATCAGTCAAGTATCAGGTTTTTAGGGAAATTCATGGTTTCGAAATCAAATAACCATCAAAATTGCAATCTAACCTACTCATTACTTACTACATATGTAGGTGGGTCTGAACTAAACATTAAATCAGCATTAAACCAAGAAAAATGCAGTTTAAAACCCAAGGAAAACTGAACAGTGAGGTGGTGTCAGTGTGTATCAGATTTTTAAGATTAACATGAATTCGAACCTACATAATCCACAAAATCACAATTGGTGAGTTGGTAAAACAAGACACACAAGTACACGTGTCATAGAGTCCTTTCGTGTCCAACCAAATGGACACGAACGTGTCCAAAATCAAAACAAACATGTGGTGTGCACACAGTGTACATGACCCTCGTGTAGGGGTTTCGAGTCATCGTGGATACAGCACACGACACGTGTGACCACGTGGTCATGTCCACGTGTAGCCCACGTGTCAGGCTACACGTTAGACACCTTGTGAGGTATCCACGTGGTGTCTACAGCGGACATGAGACCGCAAGTTGCGCGTGTCTGTGCGTGCTCAGCCGCCCGCGCGCGACAGCGCGCGGCCAGTGCAGCCCCGATTTCTCAGTGCACAGCCCACGAGAAGCTGCCAAACTTTAGGAGCTTGGTGGAAGACATTGCCCCAAGTTTCCTCCGAAATTTGCGGACACGACGTGTCCTGTGTCCAGAGAAATGGACCACGTGATGCAGGACACGGCCTACGGACCCGTGCTGCGTATCCACACGAAATGCACGACACACAAGGACACGAAACACCAAACATCCTTCACAAACATTCATACACACACCTATATCTACAAACCTATGTAATTAGTTTTACAAAAATCGAAAATCGAATCCTTAGTGGCATTTCTACAAACACCTAGGTTTCCTATTGGATACGTGTCCGATACGGACACGAAATGGACACAAAACTTAGCAATACCTATACCAGTAGTTAGGGTATTCCTAGGGCTTCCTATTCATGCAATTAAATCTCTACTTTATGGAGAGGATTAGGAATTACCTAGGTGTGTGAAAAAGCCCAAAAAGCTTCAAAGAGGGGTGTTTCTCTTGCCACCCAAGCTCCTCCAAATTGCTCCTCCACTAAAATTTCTCACCATAGTCAGGAAATACACAGAGATTAGGATCTATTGCAAAAAATTAGAAGGAAAAAGGAGTTGAAATGGAGAAGTTATGGATTGGGGAAGAAAGAGTTTTACCTCTATTTCCAAACTTTGCTATTTCCTAAAGGAGGCTAGCCCTAAGTGGTAGAGACATTAAATAGGAGTGGGGATGATCATAATGACCAGCCATGGGCTGATTAGAATTAGGGTTAGCTACTTGGGTGGGCCTATGGGCTTTAAGTCTCAAGTCATTAATCATGACTTATGAAGTCATAAGCCATATTAGTCAAATCAACTCCAACTCTCTCCAAACAAGTTCCAATGGCTTAAACTTCACTAAAATAGGTCAACCCAAGTTTACTTAACCTAACCAAGTGGTCTTAACCTAGGTTAGTCACTAGGTTAGCCTTCTAGTCAACACTAGTCAACCCTCAATTAAACAATTTCAAAATAAATTCTAAAAATTTCCATAAATTCAAATAAATTATAATAAATCCAAATAACCCTAAAAATGTCAAAAATATCCTAATCACATGGCTAGGCTCTAGGATAGGCAGTCTCTACTGTTCACTAGCAAAACACCAAAAATCACAAGTCATGGATTTAAATAGTTTAAAAACAATTAAAAATCACTAAAAATAATAATATAAATAAATATCATTAAATAATAATTATTATTACAAAATTTCAAAATTACCCTCTTCTGGAAAACTGGGTGTTACAATCCTACCCACCTTATAAAAATTTCGTCCTCGAAATTAAGATGGCAGCAGTCCTTTCTAGGTCAAACACCCCACAATCAAAGTCTCAAACATACCGTCAGATAATCATATGCGTCTGTCCAAAATCATGATACTCAGAATCTTCGTCATGCTAGCGAGCAAGGCTACGATAATCACAGAGTCCTCGACTAAGGCACATACCTCTAGAATCATGGTATTTAAAATTTTCGTATTGTCGCATGCTTGGCAGCAAAAACCTTAAATTCCCACACCCGAGAAATACGTCCTAAATCTGACTATATGTCCTCACTATGCCAGCTAACACGACTATCGAAGATTCTAGATTCTATAACTGGGTGACCTAGCCCATATGATTCATCTCAAAAGAAAATCAAACATAACACAAGGACAATAGGACAAAATTGATAAATCAAAAAGTAACAGAGGGAATCAAGATTTTAAGTCAATTATAAGAGGCAATTGCAGAATTTGAGTCAAAAGAATAGAACCTGCAATTAGATCTCCAACGGCCTGAGCATCCTCGACTGTCCTGGCGAAAGCTCTCCCTTGCTGTCCTCCCCTGGCCTGCTGCTGATGCTGCATGTACCTCTGCTGCTAAGTCGGTAAAGGTAATCCCCTCTGCTGGCCTACCGGGGCCCTAGCTCCTGCTCCCTGAACTGTCTGTCCCGATGATTCGGGACACTCTCTCAGACGATGATCGGATCCTCCACAAAGTAAACATCTGCCCAGCCTCTTCCGGCATTCGCCCCAATCGTTCTCTGGTCTTTTGCAAAAAGGGCAAATGATAACAAGCTGCTGTCCCGGGGTCTGCTGCTGCCTCTGCGGCTGCTGCGCCTGCTGAAAGGGTACACGGTCTTGAAACTGCCGCTGCTGAAGGTAGACCCTCGGCTACTAGTACTGCTGCTGAAACTGTAGAAGTAGCTTCTGCTGCTGGAACTGTAGAGGTAGCATCTGCTGCGGATACTGCTGCTAAAACTGTAGGGGTAGCATCTGCTGCTGGAACTGTAGAGGTAGCATCTGCTGCGGATACTGCTGCTGAAACTGTTGGGGTAGCATCTGCTGCTGGGACTGTAGAGGTAGCATCTGCTGCGGATACTGCTGCTGAATCTGTAGGTGGGGCCTCTTGGCCGGGCCTGCACTGCCACTAGCTCTCTGAGTGTCTTGCGTCCTCTTCTCCTTCAGCCCAAGATCGTCCTCCGCTGTCATGGCTCCTACCAGAATCTGCTCGAAAGTGGCATCACGGCCGCTCTTGGTATATGACTTGATCTCCTTGATCAAACCCCTGCGGAACCTCCTCGCATTCCTGACCTCGGTAAGGTCCTCGATGAATCTGCTCAAACGGCTGAACTCTCCAGCGTACTCCTCAACGGTCTGGTTCCCATGAACCAAACTCTCGAACTGCGCCTCCAAAGCATGGAGTGCGGTATCGGAAAAGAATTTCTCCTTGAACAGTTTCTTGAACGCTGCCCAAGTCTGACCGACTGTACCAATCCTCGGGTCCGCCTGGTACCAGGTACGGGCCAAGTCCTGTATCTGACTGGCGGCTGCCTCGATCTGTAATCCTGCTGGTATCTGTGCCAATTGGAATATCTCCTCAATATGCTCTACCCAATCGTCAGCGTATATGATGCCCTCTGTACCCTTGAAGTCTCGGGGTCCCATCTTCTTGAAGGAATGGATGTCTGGAGTCCTCGGCTGATGCGGCAGCATCTGGCCTCCCTGTGGCTGAGCGGCTACCAGCTCCACTGTCGTCCTGACCAACTGGTGAGTATCGTGTATGCTCTGTCGGATATCAGCAGACTGGCTCTGTTGAATCTGTTGCTGAAACTCCATGAATTACTGGAAGAGGGTAAACATCTGAGCCGCATCTACTGTCCCAGAAGGTAACTGCTGGTACGTATCTGGAATGACGGGAGAAGACCTCCGGACAGGTGGAGGTGCGCTCCCAAAAGCTGCAGAAACTCCTATATGAGCAGAAATAGGGGGTGCTGTGGTCCCAGCGTCCACAATCAGGCGAGGGGTGGTAGGCCTCTCACCAGCGTTGCTGAGCCAGAGCGATGCGATCGTGTCTCGATCACCATCCTGGAGACAGATCAAATAAGGAATTAATACTGAGATAGAATCGATAATTCAAGGGAGGACAGTTATCCAAGGAAGCAAATTTTCAACAGAAATTTAGATGGCAGGAATCCAGTTAGAGTTTTTCCTAATGTGATTGAGTACCTCAAAATAACTCCTAATCCTACTGCAGGCTGTAGTGGTACTCTAGTTCGAATACCACTACACAAACTCGACCTGCATGGGCCACCACTAAAAACGTGTCACGATCCGCACCCACTTTGAGGGTACGAGAGCGTAACAACGCCCAGCCTACGCCGCAGTGTCGGCGGTAGAACGCTGTTCTAGGTCATGAACTATAACTAACATAATATGAATGCTCTCCATATGGAGGCCAACACAGAGGTACAACTCAATCACAATCTAGAGGTAGAATATGGCACGATAAAATAGATAAGAGAATCCTCAATCGAGGTACAACATAAATGTAATACAAGTCTCAACATCTAAAATATAAAACTCAGAAAATAAGACAACAGCTGAAACATGGAAAGAAATAGTCTAAGCTATCTACACTAAGCAAGGGTATCATCCTCAGCAGCTGACTGAACCTCTCCAGGGGTCCAGGTCGCGAGTGTCATCTAGGCAAGCTCCAAAGTAAGGGGTGCAGGTTCCTCATCATCCTCTGTAAAATTTTCAACAGGTCCAGTCAGGACGGGAGCGAGCACAATACATCTCAACAGTTCATAGTAGGTTAGAAAATATAATCATGCATTAAAGTAAGATATAGATACTGAAGGAAATGCAGTATGTAAACAGAGAGAGAACTGTAATAGAAATATCTACTATAAGTAGAGAGCTACCAGTGACTAGTGATTCAGAGTACAAAGTCGACATGTGAACGGCTTGATTGTACATGGCTATACTAAAGAGGCGTACATGGCTATTCTACTTTGGAAATTGTTCACATGGCTATTTATACTCCCCCATACCCCCAACTAATACACAAGGATCCAAACAAGTTAGGTTATGATTCTATGTAACAGCCCCCGAAGGGTAGTAGACCCCGAAGGTGATAGACCCCGAAGGTAATAGACCCCGAAGGTAATAGACCCCGAAGGTAATACATAGTAGTCCCAAAAATGGGGATTCTGATAGACCCAATAAATGGGATAAGGATTCAAAGAAGACTCTGTGATCATATGAGTATATGTCACAAGTGATCAAAGAACCAAAGAAGCATATGATACGCTATGTAAGTGAAACGCACAGAACATAGAGTACCCGATGCTCCCTGAAGGGATAACATCTCAAGAAGGGATCCATATAGTACTAATCCGTGTGACCAACGTGACAGTATCAAGTAAAGTAATTTAATGCAGGAAATAATTCTAAGCAGAATATGAAATGATCAGAGAATGTACTCGCCTCGTATCTGAATGTCTAAAGTAAATGTACTGTCCGAGATGAGGTACCTGACTCCTAGTTAGAGCAACACAAGTCAAGATGTATACAGAGGGTGATATATGTAATGTACAATGCATCTACATGCTGTCTAGGTCAAACTAGGCTAAAGTTGACACTTGGTCAACTCTAGTCAACTAGACTGGTCAAACTAGGTCAAGCCTAAGCCAAACAAGTCTCACTAAGCCTAACCAGCCTATTCTAGCAAGCACATACCACATCTAGTCTATACAAGTCAACTGCACACCTATACTGGCATTCAAGCCATATACATAGGCTGTATCACATAGGGTACATCCCATAGGCTATGTGCCATATAGGCCATATCACATATAGGCTAATGCATTATATATCTATATACACATATAATATGTATACCAATAGTAATATCTATTTCACATTATATTACATATAGGAATCATACACATTCAATATAACTTATAGCTATGTAGGAAACTAGATACATGTACACATACCTATACAACATATATTAAAATGGGAAGAAGGAATTTTAGAAAGTGTAATGTGTGTGTGTGGAAATTTGTGAGATATGAGAGTGTTATATGGCATATAAATACATGTGTGTGTGTGGGGATGAGCATGAGGGAAAGTAGAGTGTTAGGAATCGTGGCAGTGTGTGATATGAACCTGTGCACATACACATCAGTCAAATACACATCCATATCATCCTACATACTTATTTCAGCCTTACATAGATATACATGGATACATACATTAGCATTCATTCTAAAATAGGAAGGGGAAGGAAAAGAAGGAAGATAAGGACTGGTTTTGGACAGCTACTAGGCTAGCAATGGGGCTGAATTATCAAGGAATGGACTGAATATACTAAACCTTAAAGGTCCCTCACTTGATACCAGTAATAGGAAAAACTGAACATTAAATCTTCAAGGACTGATCCTGTGCTATACAGGACAAAATCATGTGGGGGTAAAATCAATGTAAGGAAGAAAACAGGACTGAACTATGATTCAAACAATGCAAATTAATATGTAATGAGTGAAATGACAGGAAAATAACAGTGTAACAGTTAACATAGGTTCCAACTCCAAGCTAGAAATCCCAAACAACCCAAGTCAGTTCACTGTGTGTGTGTGTGAATTTGAGGAATGTGTAAATAGGTGAAGTGTAATGTGTCAATGTGGCACATGCTTGTGTGTGTAAGAATTTTCCACATGGTTGTCAAGATTAAAGAACAGTATATGTATGCATGAACTAAACTAGCCTGTGTGTAATCAACCATCCCATAGAACCCTCTATTAAACTCTAAACTTGCATATGACTGAATCAAGTTCTCAGGTTATACTGTTTACACAGGAAAATTCTCAGTTATTGCCTACATACATATTTACATATATTCAAATATACATTCAGATTTAGATTTATGAAAAGGAAAAGGAAATCAATATTTAAACCTACACACTAATCTCAGGTTTGTGTATAAAACTGGAGTGGACAGTGTGTTAAGGGGATGTGAGGAAAACAGTTTAACAGGGCAATGTGTTCAGTTACATTCTCAGAAATGTGGAATCAATTCAGTGTGTCAAAACAGTTTTAAAAAAGGGAAACAGTTTTCAGATTTTCAGTTTTGAATGTAATAGCAATGTGTATTTACTAAACAGTGGGTGTGTGTGTAAGAGGAACCCCAACCCAATATATTCATAGGTTTCAGTCCTCCTCAATTGACAGGAAAACCAAACCAACTCCAAAATCATAACCCCATTGCAAAACAACATCAAAATTAGTCTAACAGCTAACTTATTAGTTAACAATTATGTGGGTGAGCCAAATTAACAGTTAACATCACAAGGCAGGAAGAATATGAAATCAAAATTTGGAAATTCACATTCAGCCAATGGTATCAGTCAAGTATCAGGTTTTTAGGGAAATTTATGGTTTCGAAATCAAATAACCTTCAAAATTGCAATCTAACCTACTCATCACTTACTACATATGTAGGTGGGTCTGAACTAAACATTAAATCAGCATTAAACCAAGAAAAATGCAGTTTAAAACCCAAGGAAAACTGAACAGTGAGGTGGTGTCAGTGTGTATCAGGTTTTAAGATTAACATAAATTCGAACCTACATAATCCACAAAATCACAATTGGTGAGTTGGTAAAACAAGACACACATGTACACGTGTCATAGAGTCCTTTCGTGTCCAACCAAATGGACACGAACGTGTCCAAAATCAAAACAAACATATGGTGTGCACACAGTGTACATGACCCTCGTGCAGGGGTTTCGAGTCGTCGTGGACACAGCACACGACACGTGTGACCCCGTGGTCATGTCCACGTGTAGCCCACGTGTCAGGCTACACGATAGACACCCTGTGAGGTGTCCACGTGGTGTCTACAGCGGACATGAGACCGCGAGTTGTGCGTGTCTGTGCGTGCTCAGCCGCCCGCGCGCGACGGCGCGCGGGCAGTGCGGCCCCGAATTCTCAGTGCACAGCCCACGAGAAGCTGCCAAACTTTAGGAGCTTGGTGGCAGACATTGCCCTAAGTTTCCCCCAAATTTTGAGGACACGACGTGTCCAGTGTCCAGAGAAATGGACCCCGTGATGCAGGACACGGCCTACGGGCCCGTGCTGCGTGTCCACACGAAATGTACGACACACAAGACACGAAACACCAAACATCCTTCACAAATATTCATACACACACCTAGATCTACAAACCTATGTAATTAGTTTTACAAAAATCGAAAATCGAATCCTTAGTGGCATTTCTACAAACACCTAGGTTTCCTATTGGATACGTGTCCGATACGGACACGAAATGGAACAAAACTTAGCAATACCTATACCAGTAGTTAGGGTATTCCTAGGGCTTCCTATTCATGCAATTAAATCTCTATTTTATAGAGAGGATTAGGAATTACCTAGGTGTGTGAAAAAGCCCAAAAAGCTTCAAAGAGGGGTGTTTCTCTTGCCACCCAAGCTCCTCCAAATTGCTCCTCCACTGAAATTTCTCACCATAGTCAGGAAATACACAGAGATTAGGATCTATTGCAAGAAATTAGAAGGAAAAAGGAGTTAAAATGGAGAAGTTATGGATTGGGGAAGAAAGGGTTTTACCTCTATTTCTGTCACGACCCGCACCCTGTATAGGGGCACGAGAAGTGGGTACGTCCAGCCTACGCCGCAGTGTCGGCGGTAGAACGCTGTCCTAGGTTGCTAACTAATCTCATGCAGTGTATATAATGTACTTGCCAAGATCTCAACTCCGAGAGGAAGACAAGTAAAAGATATGATATACTCAATCACAATCTAAGCACGATAAGATAACACAGAAATCTAGATACCAACTAACAACAACAGAAATTTAAACTACTAAAATAATAACAACATGATCTCAAACAAAACTCTAATACAACTCAATATCTCAAGTTTAATACAACAAGCTCAAAACATGAAAGCTAAGTAAGTCTACTAGCTAATCTCCTGAATCACTCCTGAGAGTCGGAGCCAAAGGTAGCTAATCCCTCGCCAGGTCCATGGTAAGAAGGTCATGTGTCGTCAGGGGTATCATCTGTAATATTTTTAACAGGTCCAATCAGGACAGGAACGAGCACATCTCATCTAGAAATCCCAAGTAAATGACAAAGACTATAAAGCAGTTTTTAGACAGTTATACAGATGAGCATGGCAGTTTTATACAGGTAAAGATGTAGAGAAACAGTGAGGGTACAAGGAAAGTAAAGTAACTAACAAGAGAAGAAATCATGGCAAAGAAGACTGTAGTAAACAAGCTGAACTAGAATAACATGGTATAAGTCCAGACAGTATAAAAAGTAATCCCAGTGTGAGTCTAGTCCATATAATCCAATACTAGATGATTCCAGTACAAGATGAGTCCAGTAAAATGAGTCCAGAAGTGATCCATGATTCCAGGGTAAGTCCAGACTATACTCTAATAGTGTGTTTTAAAATACTGAGATCAACATGTAAACGGCTAGGGGTAATCAGGCACATCGCACACTCGGCCAAGTGTGGGATGGCTAGCATTCCAGAATAGTTCCAAGGGAGGTGGTTCCAGATTTTAGGTATGTTCACATGTCTACTCAAGTATTTCCCCGCCCACAAATGAATCCATAATCCAACACTACAACCAGTATGAGTCCAGCCAATGATTCCAGAAATGATTCCAGTAGGGTGATGCCAGTAGTGATTCCAGATATAGAGGCCAGACATAAATAAATGAGTGTCGCATGTAATGGATCCAACAATACCAATCGTGTTTGTACAGAGAATCATATATAGCTATCTAGAACTGAAATACAGTAAATGACAAGTAATGAAAGAACTATCAGAGAATGTACTCGCCTGACACTCTGGATGAGTAGTGTAATATCAGATGTCTGTACCAGGGTCACAATGTCCTAAAATAGAGTAATACAGTTATGACATATCCATAATGAAGGTAAATGAAATCTACAATGCAATCTATATGAATTCTAAGCCAATCTAGGTCAAAGTCAAACTTGGTCAACTCTACAGTCAAACTAAGTCAAATCAAATCATACTAGGTCACAGGAAATCAAACTAAGTTAAATAGAGTCAAACAAGGTCAAACAAGTCAAGGTTAGTCAAATCTAGGTTAAAGTCAACTCCTGGTCAACACTCTAATCAAACTAGTCAAATACTAGTCAACATGATCAATCTGGGTCAAGTCTAAGTCAAACTTAGACCAACTAAGGTATTGGTCAAACAAAGACTAGTCAGTCAGGTAATTAAGTCAAACAAAGACTAGTCAACAAGGTGATTAGGTCAAACATGGTCAGACTAGTTGAACTAGTCATTATTAGGTCAATTAGGTCAAGGTTTGACCTATAGTTGACTTTGGTCAACCATGGTCAACAATCTAGTTAAACTAGGTCTACTTAGGTCAACTAATGTCAAACTAGTCAAGTTAGGTCAAACATGGTCAAACTAGTTTAAACTAGTCATTCTATGTTAATCCTAGTCAATTCTAGGTCAAAGTTGACCTATAGTTGACTTTGGTCAACAAGGGTCAACTTGCCAGTCAACCTAGGTCTACTAGTCCTAATGGTCAACTCTAACTCACTAACCATGGGCCATAGGCTAGTAACTTTAGACCATAGACTAAGACATCAAGTCTATATACATATATATATCTAATATATAGTCAACCATATATATATAATACCATAATCTATATTTATACATATATATATCCCATTCACATATATATAATACCCTTATATATATAACATATATATATATATATATATATATATATATATATATATATATATATATATATATCACTATATAACTCATATACATATATAGGTAGAGAGAGAGAGAGAGAGGAAAGGAGAGAGAAACAGAAAATAGGGGGGGGGGGTTGTCTCAGTTTCCTGAGAACAGGGAATCAAAGCCCCCTCCCCCAACACAACTAAAACACACACACACCCTACACACACATACATGTATATACATGTGTATATACATGTATACTACCCAAAAACTCACCCACACACACACCAACATATATACTACATGTATACATACTAAAATACATATATACTATGTATAAATTATATCAAAATTGGGTTTAAAATCCATTTTTGCAAAAACTGAAAAATCCTAAAACTGAGAACAGTGGACTGTAAACCTAGATCTTAGGTTAAATCAAACACAACCTAAATCAAACTAAAATGGCCCAAGGTTGGTTGGTAATTGAAGCCCCTAGGTTAGTCTAGGATCTTAGCTTCCTGACACGGTGTCACGACGCGACACGACGTGTCCACGAGGTTTCAAAGTCACACGGGTAAATGAGAATACACTGATACGCACGTATCAGTACAAATTAGAAAACGACCTAGGACACGACACAAAGCGACACAGGCCTCGTGCCCGTGCCCGAAGGTACGCCTAGGGTTGGGCTTCGTGTCCATGGGCCTGATACGTGTCCACGTGTCGTGTAGAGGGGACACGACATGCTCAAAGTCGAGTGTCTGTGTGTGTACACTGTGTACTGTGTCACAGCGTCGTGCACAGATGCACACGCCTCGTGGACACGACACGGGCCACGTGGGGCCTCATGGTCATGCCCACGTGTAGCCCACGTGTAGGGCTACACACTCGTGCAAACACGAGGTGTCGAAGTGTCGTGTCCGCGCGATACGAGACGCGCGAAGTGGACTCTGTGCGTGCGTGTGTGCTGACAGTGCACGACCAGTGCACGTGTCCGTGCTCTCTCGACACGACACCAACGTGTCTCAAACTCGAGGGGGGGCATGACAGAGGTTGCCCCCTCCTCTGTGTCAAATTTCCCGTGTCCTCGTGTCCTACAGTGTCCGTGCTAAGTGTCGAGTAGCAGGGGAGGCATGACAGCCTCGTGCGCGCATGTCGAGGGCTCGTGTGCTCCACACGTGGCACGTGGGGCCACGTGCTCGTGTCAGGGGGTAGGCCTAGGGTCTAGGTGTGTGTCCATGTGTCTGTGTTGTGTCCACGACACGTGTGGACACAATACAAAGTGTCGAACACTCGGGTTTTCAGTGTTCAGTGCAGTGTTTAACAGTGGGTTCGTGTCCTGTTTTGGACACGGACACAACCTAAATCGTGCTCAGTCCTAGTGATTTGTGATCTACACTAAAAAAACTATTTTTCCATTCAATTAGTTTTTGAAAATAACACTTTTTAATTCTCACAAGCATTTCATCGAACACTGTTTTAAACACACAGATACGTGTCCGATACGGACACCAAACGAATCCTATTTTTCACCAAACTTGACCTACAGTTCCCTAATCCCTAGATGCATGCAAATATGAAGAGAAAACACAATTTTAGCAAGGGTTATGGACATTTACCTATTTGTGTGAAAACTCAGAAAACCAAGTTAGGGGGGGTTTGTCCTCTTCACTTGAATGGCCAAAATGATCTCCAACCTTGCTAGCTAGCCTCCCTTGGTATCCTCACTAGTAGGGGGTTCCAACGCAAGAAATGGGGCTCAATTTGGTGGAGAAATGGTCAAGTTATGGAGGTGTGAAGTTGAGGGAAAAATTAAGGTTTTAGTGTAATGAAAATGGGACCTTTTTGTGAAGGGGTGTACATATATAGGGGGGGTGTTCTTGGCTGCCATGGGGGGGTAGGGGTAGGCTATAGGGTCCCCTTCCACCTTGCAAAACTTAGTCTCTAAGGCTTTGACTAGGGTTAGATATTCTAGGTTTCTAAAATATCCTAGAAAGTTAAATATCTAGATATTTATCAACCTAGATATTTACACATAAAGTAAATATCTACACTTAGTCTCCTAGGTTAGTGACTAACCCCTAGATTAGGCTAAACTAGCTTAGGGACTAACATAACACTAATCAATAATTAATTAATAATAAAAACACATAATTTCAAATAATTCCAAATAAATCCTAGAAAATTACCAAAATACCCTTTAGGCCAAAAAGCCCTAATTTGATGTTCTAAGCCTATGGCTAAGCTCACATGATCATGGTTAGTCTCTAGGTTAAGGAATAGCTAGGGTTTACACTAGAGTTTATTAATAAAATCACAAAGTCACAAGTCATGACTTAGGAATTGGTTTAACCTAACTAAAATCACCAGAAAATCATACCATGACTAAAATACCACTAATAAATAATAATAAATAATAAAAATAATAAATTTTCAAAAATACCCCAATTTCAGAAAACTGGGTGTTACAAGTCTACCCACCTTAGAAGAATTTCGTCCTCGAAATTAAGATGGTCGTACTCCTCCTAGGTCACATCCCCAGTCATTCAAGGTCAAAAGATAACATGCAATCATAGACCTACTGGTCATGATTCTACAGTCTCAAAAGGGGGTAACTATGCTATCTAGCATATCACAAGCATATCCTGACAGGTACTAATGGAATCACACAACAAGATGGGAAAAGAAGGACAGGAAAGACAAACCTGCTAACCCGTCACCTGCAGCATCGGTCTCCTCGACCGTCATCGCAAAAGCTCCACCCCTCTGGTGCTGAGCTACAGGTGGCCTAGCACCCTCATAAGGAGGTGCAACTGGACAATCTATCATCTTGTGGGCATCAGACCCACAAAATAGACAAACCTTCAGCCTCCTCCTACAAGACTCCCAAATATGCCCTACCTTCTTACAATACCCACAACTCTGTATCCTCTGATCCTGTCCTCGAGGCTGATGCTGAACTCTAACAGGTGTCTGCTGAATGTGAGGCCTCTTGGCCTGACCTCCACTGCTGCCTGCTCCCTGTGTATCACGGCCCCTCTTGAGCTTCAGCTCAAGATCATCCTCAGCTGCCATCGCTCCTGCCAGAATGTCCTCGAAGGTGGCACTCCTCTTACTCTTGGTCAAGGACTTGACTTCCTTGACCAAGCCCTTTCTGAACCTCCTCGCCTTCGCTGTCTCGCTAAGGCCCTCTACGAATCTGCTCAACCGGTAAAACTCACCGGCGTACTCCTCTACAGTCTGGTTCCCCTGAACCAGGTTCTCGAACTGTGTCTCCAAGGCGCCGACTGCCTGATCTGGGAAAAACTTCCCCTTGAAGAGCTCCTTGAAAGCTCTCCATGCCTGCCCTGGAGTACCTACTCTCGGATCCGTCTGATACCAGGTACGGGCAAGATCCCGCATCTGGCTGGCTGCTGCCTCTACCTGGAGTCCGGCTGGTATCTCCGCCAGTCGAAAGATCTCCTCGATGTGCTCTATCCAGTCATCCGCATAAAGTATCCCCTCAGTACCCAAGAAGTCCCTGGGGTGCATCTTCTTGAACTCCTGGATGCCCGGAATCCTCTGCTGCTGTCCTGCTCCTGCCTGCGACTGGGCTGCCAGCCTCTCTATCGTCGCTGTAGCCAGCTGATGGACATCCTCAATGCCTCTGGTAAATGCTGTCGTCTGACGCTGCTGCTGGGTCTGATGCGACTCAAGAAACTGCTGAAAATATGAAAACATCTGTGCAGCACCCACATACCCAGATGGCATCTGCTGCTGGTACTCCTGCTGGTACTGCTGCTGTTGCTGATACTCTGGCTGAAAATGAGGCTGACGAAACTGCGGAGGAGGCATATCTGGGGTAGCTGGGATAGTCCTCGGAATAGGTGGAGGAGGACTACCAAAAGTAGATACTCCTACGTGAGCAGACGTAAGGAGTGGTACAGTCCCAGCTGTAGGCTGTACTGGACGAGAAACGGCAGACCTCTCAGAATCTGCCGGCACAGAGCGATGTGACCTAGTCTCCACCATCCTGAAGACAGATCAATAAGGAAGTCAATAACGGTACAAGGATGACAGTATCAAGGATAATGCAAAAATAGATTATACAGATTTGAACAAAAGTCAGTAGATTCAAATCCCTGGAAATTTCCTAGTTGTAATTGAGTATCCTCTCTCTAAGCCTATTATCAAATCCTATCACAGGCTGTAGTGATACTCTAGTTCGAATACCACTACATAAACTCGAGACCTGCATGGGCCACCACTAAAAACGTGTCACGACCCGCACCCTGTATAGGGGCACGAGAAGTGGGTACGTCCAGCCTACGCCACAGTGTCGGCGGTAGAACGCTGTCCTAGGTTGCTAACTAATCTCATGCAGTGTATATAATGTACTTGCCAAGATCTCAACTCCGAGAGGAAGACAAGTAAAAGATATGATATACTCAATCACAATCTAAGCACGATAAGATAACACAGAAATCTAGATACCAACTAACAACAACAGAAATTTAAACTACTAAAATAATAACAACATGATCTCAAACAAAACTCTAATACAACTCAATATCTCAAGTTTAATACAACAAGCTCAAAACATGAAAGCTAAGTAAGTCTACTAGCTAATCTCCTGAATCACTCCTGAGAGTCGGAGCCAAAGGTAGCTAATCCCTCGCCAGGTCCATGGTAAGAAGGGCATGTGTCGTCAGGGGTATCATCTGTAATATTTTCAACAGGTCCAATCAGGACAGGAACGAGCACATCTCATCTAGAAATCCCAAGTAAATGACAAAGACTATAAAGCAGTTTTTAGACAGTTATACAGATGAGCATGGCAGTTTTATACAGGTAAAGATGTAGAGAAACAGTGAGGGTACAAGGAAAGTAAAGTAACTAACAAGAGAAGAAATCATGGCAAAGAAGACTGTAGTAAACTAGCTGAACTAGAATAACATGGTATAAGTCCAGACAGTATAAAAAGTAATCCCAGTGTGAGTCTAGTCCATATAATCCAATACTAGATGATTCCAGTACAAGATGAGTCCAGTAAAATGAGTCCAGAAGTGATCCATGATTCCAGGGTAAGTCCAGACTATACTCTAACAGTGTGTTTTAAAATACTGAGATCAACATGTAAACGGCTAGGGGTAATCAGGCACATCGCACACTCGGCCAAGTGTGGGATGGCTAGCATTCCAGAATAGTTCCAATGGAGGTGGTTCCAGATTTTAGGTATGTTCACATGTCTACTCAAGTATTTCCCCGCCCACAAATGAATCCATAATCCAACACTACAACCAGTATGAGTCCAGCCAATGATTCCAGAAATGATTCCAGTAGGGTGATGCCAGTAGTGATTCCAGATATAGAGGCCAGACATAAATAAATGAGTGTCGCATGTAGTGGATCCAACAATACCAATCGTGTTTGTACAGAGAATCATATATAGTTATCTAGAACTGAAATACAGTAAATGACAAGTAATGAAAGAACTATCAGAGAATGTACTCGCCTGACACTCTGGATGAGTAGTGTAATATCAGATGTCTGTACCAGGGTCACAATGTCCTAAAATAGAGTAATACAGTTATGACATGTCCATAATGAAGGTAAATGAAATCTACAATACAATCTATATGAATTCTAAGCCAATCTAGGTCAAAGTCAAACTTGGTCAACTCTACAGTCAAACTAAGTCAAATCAAATCATACTAGGTCACAGGAAATCAAACTAAGTCAAATAGAGTCAAACAAGGTCAAACAAGTCAAGGTTAGTCAAATCTAGGTTAAAGTCAACTCCTGGTCAACACTCTAATCAAACTAGTCAAATACTAGTCAACATGATCAATCTGGGTCAAGTCTAAGTCAAACTTAGACCAACTAAGGTATTGGTCAAACAAAGACTAGTCAGTCAGGTAATTAAGTCAAACAAAGACTAGTCAACAAGGTGATTAGGTCAAACATGGTCAGACTAGTTGAACTAGTCATTATTAGGTCAATTAGGTCAAGGTTTGACCTATAGTTGACTTTGGTCAACAATGGTCAACAATCTAGTTAAACTAGGTCTACTTAGGTCAACTAATGTCAAACTAGTCAAGTTAGGTCAAACATGGTCAAACTAGTTTAAACTAGTCATTCTATGTTAATCCTAGTCAATTCTAGGTCAAAGTTGACCTATAGTTGACTTTGGTCAACAAGGGTCAACTTGCCAGTCAACCTAGGTCTACTAGTCCTAATGGTCAACTCTAACTCACTAACCATGGGCCATAGGCTAGTAACTTTAGACCATAGACTAAGACATCAAGTCTATATACATATATATCTAATATATAGTCAACCATATATATAATACCATAATCTATATTTATACATATATATATCCCATTCACATATATATAATACCCTTATATATATAACATATATATATATATATATATATATATATATATATATATATATCACTATATAACTCATATACATATATAGGTAGAGAGAGAGAGAGGGAAGGAGAGAGAAACAGAAAACAGGGGGGGGGTTGTCTCAGTTTCCTGAGAACAGGGAATCAAAGCCCCCTCCCCCAACACAACTAAAACACACACACACCCTACACACACACATACATGTATATACATGTGTATATACATGTATACTACCCAAAAACTCACCCACACACACACCAACATATATACTACATGTATACATACTAAAATACATATATACTATGTATAAATTATATCAAAATTGGGTTTAAAATCCATTTTTGCAAAAACTGGAAAATCCTAAAACTGAGAACAGTGGACTGTAAACCTAGATCTTAGGTTAAACCAAACACAACCTAAATCAAACTAAAATGGCCCAAGGTTGGTTGGTAATTGAAGCCCCTAGGTTAGTCTAGGATCTTAGCTTCCTGACACGGTGTCACGACGCGACACGGCGTGTCCACGAGGTTTCAAAGTCACACGGGTAAATGAGAATACACTGATACGCACGTATCAGTACAAATTAGAAAACGACCTAGGACACGACACAAAGCGACACAGGCCTCGTGCTCGTGCCCGAAGGTACGCCTAGGGTTGGGCTTCGTGTCCATGGGCCTGATACGTGTCCACGTGTCGTGTAGAGGGGACACGACACGCTCAAAGTCGAATGTCTGTGTGTATACACTGTGCACTGTGTCACAGCATCGTGCACAGATGCACACGCCTCGTGGACACGACACGGGCCACGTGGGGCCTCATGGTCATGCCCACGTGTAGCCCACGTGTAGGGCTACACACTCGTGCAAACACGAGGTATCGAAGTGTCGTGTCCGCGCGATACGAGACGCGCGAAGTGGACTCTGTGCGTGCGTGTGTGCTGACAGTGCACGACCAGTGCACGTGTCCGTGCTCTCTCGACACGACACCAACGTGTCTCAAACTCGAGGGGGGGGCATGACAGAGGTTGCCCCCTCCTCTGTGTCAAATTTCCCGTGTCCTCGTGTCCTACAGTGTCCGTGCTAAGTATCGAGTAGCAGGGGAGTCATGACAGCCTCGTGCGCGCGTGTCGAGGGCTCGTGTGCTCCACACGTGGCACGTGGGGCCACGTGCTCGTGTCAGGGGGTAGGCCTAGGGTCTAGGTGTGTGTCCATGTGTCTGTGTTGTGTCCACGACACGTGTGGACACAATACAAAGTGTCGAACACTCGGGTTTTCAGTATTCAGTGCAGTGTTTAACAGTGGGTTCGTGTCCTGTTTTGGACACGGACACAACCTAAATCGTGCTCAGTCCTAGTGATTTGTGATCTACACTAAAAAAACTATTTTTCCATTCAATTAGTTTTTGAAAATAACACTTTTTAATTCTCACAAGCATTTCATCGAACACTGTTTTAAACACACAGATACGTATCCGATACGGACACCAAACGAATCCTATTTTTCACCAAACTTGACCTACAGTTCCCTAATCCCTAGATGCATGCAAATATGAAGAGGAAACACAATTTTAGCAAGGGTTATGGACATTTACCTATTTGTGTGAAAACTCAGAAAACCAAGTTAGGGGGGGGTTTGTCCTCTTCACTTGAATGGCCAAAATGATCTCCAACCTTGCTAGCTAGCCTCCCTTGGTATCCTCACTAGTAGGGGGTTCCAACGCAAGAAACGGGGCTCAATTTGGTGGAGAAATGGTCAAGTTATGGAGGTGTGAAGTTGAGGGAAAAATCAAGGTTTTAGTGTAATGAAAATGGGACCTTTTTGTGAAGGGGTGTACATATATAGGGGGGGTGTTCTTGGCTGCCATGGGGGGGTAGGGGTAGGCTATAGGGTCCCCTTCCACCTTGCAAAACTTAGTCTCTAAGGCTTTGACTAGGGTTAGATATTCTAGGTTTCTAAAATATCCTAGAAAGTTAAATATCTAGATATTTATCAACCTAGATATTTACACATAAAGTAAATATCTACACTTAGTCTCCTAGGTTAGTGACTAACCCCTAGATTAGGCTAAACTAGCTTAGGGACTAACATAACACTAATCAATAATTAATTAATAATAAAAACACATAATTTCAAATAATTCCAAATAAATCCTAGAAAATTACCAAAATACCCTTTAGGCCAAAAAGCCCTAATTTGATGTTCTAAGCCTATGGCTAAGCTCACATGATCATGGTTAGTCTCTAGGTTAAGGAATAGCTAGGGTTTACACTAGAGTTTATTAGTAAAATCACAAAGTCACAAGTCATGACTTAGGAATTGGTTTAACCTAACTAAAATCACCAGAAAATCATACCATGACTAAAATACCACTAATAAATAATAAAAATAATAAATTTTCAAAAATACCCCAATTTCAGAAAACTGGGTGTTACAATTTCCAAACTTTGCTATTTCCTAAAGGAGGCTAGCCCTAAGTGGTAGAGACATTAAATAGGAGTGGGGATGATCATAATGACCAGCCATGGGCTGATTAGAATTAGGGTTAGCTACTTGGGTGGGCCTATGGGCTTTAAGTCTCAAGTCATTAATCATGACTTATGAAGTCATAAGCCATATTAGTCAAATCAACTCCAACTCTCTCCAAACAAGTTCCAATGGCTTAAACTTCACTAAAATAGGTCAACCCAAGTTTACTTAACCTAACCAAGTGGTCATAACCTAGGTTAGTCACTAGGTTAGCCTTCTAGTCAACACTAGTCAACTCTCAATTAAACAATTCCAAAATAAATTCTAAAAATTTTCATAAATTCAAATAAATTATAATAAATACAAATAACCCTAAAAATGTCAAAAATACCCTAATCACATGGCTAGGCTCTAGGGTAGGCAGTCACTACTATTCACTAGCAAAATAACAAAAATCACAAGTCAAGGATTTAAATAGTTTAAAAACAATTAAAAATCACTAAAAATAATAATATAAATAAATATCATTAAATAATAATTATTATTACAAAATTTCAAAATTACCCTATTCTGAAAAACTGGGTGTTACACACTGGGCTATAACGATGTTCAGCTCCAATCATCGTTCGACTAAGATAGTAAATGGCTTGTTCATGACCTTCCTTGTTCCTTTGAGCTACAAAGCTCCCAATGAATGGTCCATTGCCCAGACATACTTTAAAAAAGTATTCCTGAGATCGGTGGTACAAGAACCGGTGGGCTCATTAAATACCGCTTTATGTCGTCAAATGCTCGTTGACATTCTTCCGTCCAAACGAAAGATACACCTTTCTTCATTAATGGAGTAAATGGTCTGCAACGTCCAGATAAATTTGAAATAAACTGCCTGATGTACGCAAGCCGACATTGGAATTCTCGTAGCTCTTTTAGGTTGCGTGGAGGACGCATCTCTTGAATGGCTTTGATTTTCTCGGGATCAACGTGTATAGCCTTAGAGGTAATGACGAAGCCGAGAAAGTTACCACTAGAGACACCCAAGAAAGACTTGGTGGGGTTCATTTTGAGTTGATGCTGGCGTATTAGATTGAAGATAGTTCTTAAATCTTGAATGTGATCTTCTTTGAGACGACTCTTGACAGCAATATCGTCAATATAGCATTCGACAGTCTTTCGCAGATGATCGCAAAAAATAGTACTCATAACCCGCTGGTAAGTTGCACCTGCATTCTTAAGACCAAACGGCATGACCGTATAACAGTACACACCCCGAAAAGTACGAAATAAAGTATGTTTCTCATCTTTAGGATTCATCCAATTTGATTATATCCAGAAAACCTATCCATAAAAGAAATTCGTTCGAATTCATATGTATTGTCGTTCATAACATCAGTAATTGGGAGAGGTAATTCGTCTTTAGGGCAAGCATCATTGAGATCCCAAAAGTCTATGTAAACTTGAACCTTTTCGGTCTTCTTCAGGACTGGGACGACATTGGCCACCCAGTCAGAATGTTGTTCTTATCTGATAAAACCGTAAGCTATAAGCTTTTTGACTTCATCATCAATTGCATCCATCATTTCGGACTTGAATCGCCGTTGTTGTTGTTTGACCGATTTGGCATTCGGCAAAATGTTAAGCTTATGAGTTACAATTTGAGGATATAATCCTGGCATATCTTCGTAACTCCAGGCGAAGACGTCAATGTATTCACGAATAAGGTGAATTAATTCTTGTTTATCATCCTCTGAAGATTTTTGCTAATGAATATTGGTCGTGATACGCCTTTCTCTCTAATTTCAACCTGGACTAGTTGATCCTCAGTAGGTTGTTCTCGTTGTTCAAAACGAAGTTCCTACTGATTGCCCATCCTTTGTGCCCAAGGGTCCACTTCAGGAGCTTCTTTAATGTCATCTTCATCATCTTCCGAGAATTCGACAGACACCATGTTAGAAGATACTATCACCCTATGAACATGACCAATGTTGGTATCAGAATTCTATAAGATAGAATCAGAAGAGTTAGATCGTTCTTCTTCATCAGATTCAGAAGGTTCTGGAGTTGAAAGTGGTGATGTATAGCCTAGTCCTTGTTTCATTTTACTATGGTACTGTCGTGATTTCCCTTTTGGAACAGCAATACGAAGAGGAGTTCGCCTTCCTTTACCGTTATTGAGGCCTGTTCTGAAATCATAACCCATTTTACGGATGATGGCTTTGGATGGTGGACTATAGCGTCGTAATTGTAGCCTTCCTGTATCATCTCTATTATCGTTATAGAGCATGATTTTTGGTTCCTCTCTTTTATTGAAGAATATAGGCTTTTCATCTTTCTTTCGAGACGGTACTAAGAAGTACGACTCTTGTATTGAATCCATTGATACCACGTTTCGTCGAGATGATACAACTTCTATTGTAAGTGGTTTAAAGCTATCTAGCATATCCAGATAACACTGAGTAAAGTAAAAGATTACATCAGTATACTGCAAAGAAGATGCTTTATTGATTTTTATACCATCATTTACAACAGGGACTTTAGCCTTAGCAGGCTTAGTCAGATTGATGATAAGAGGGGAAGAAGAAAAACGAGAAGGCGAAAGGAATTTCTTGCGGCAAAGATCGATTACAAGCGGCTCACAAGAGGTGAGCTCCCATTGTTCTTGACTATCACCTTTAGGTCGCTTCTCATGAGAAGGAAGATAGATAGTCAGAGGTATGAAAGACTGAGGACAGGAGGTACGTCCTTGACCGAAATCACCAGAGTATCATTAGGTATACTCTTCTGTTTTCATCTGTGTCCATTGCTAGTACCACCTTCGTGAATTCCTCTTTGTACATATGAGAATCGTTGCAGTATGCTTCAACTCCTCTGAAAGAATTCAGATCTACATCCTCTTTTTAGACTTCTCCATTACCATCCACATATTTGAAACATTGGTGGAGCGTAGAGGGTACAATATTATGTTCATATAGGAATGGCCTTCCCAACAAAGCATTGTATATTGTCAATAACATAGAAAATTACCTTTGTACGAAGATTGCCAATTTGAAGTTTTAGGCGTATTTTTTTCAAAGGTTCACTTCTTCCTTGACTAAATCCCAGGATGGTAGTGATAGTTGTAGAAAGATTGTGTACTGGGATTTTCAAAGCATCCAGTAAGGACTTCGGCATGATGCTAAGTGCAGACCCGGGATCAATCAGAATGCGGTCGACTTTCATGGTGTCCACATACCCCATGAAATAGAAAGGACGATTATGACGATTGTCTTCTAACAATATGTCATTTTGTGTAAAAGTGATATTGGGTATTAGTTCAAATACACAATGACAATGTGCACAGCTGACTGGCTCCTTTTCGGACTTCTTGAGAAAAGTCAAACAAGCGTCAGCCTGTATCAAGGCTTCACTTAACGTCTCACGAGTTTTTTTAAGAGACGTAAAAGTTCAAAGATTGACAATCTTGCCGGAGTATTGGCCAATTGAGCCAATATGTCAAAATTGTAAGACTTTTCAAGTCCAAGAGATGATGACTTCTTCAATGCTTTATCAAAACGAACAGGTTGCTTTCCCTTGTCTACTGATGTTGGTTTAGGATGAGATGGCTCGACCACTGGCAAAGATGTAGATGGTGTGTCTTCAGCAGGAGAAGATGATGGAGGAAGAGCATCCGGGGATGGAGCAGGGTTCTCTTGATTTTCGAAATACTCCCGAAGATAGGGTTTTCCAGATCTAGTGCCCATTAGAATTTCTTCTTCTATTATTGGTTCAAAGGATACCATGTTGCAGTTCTTGGATTTAGACCTGGAATGCTTCTTTTGCTTAGAAGAGGAAGGCGTTTCAAATTCTGCCACCAGATCTGGATGAATCCACATAATCTCTCCTCTGTCAGTTGACAGCGGAACAAGACCTTCATTTTGAGGAGGTGGGATATTCACAATTTCTAGAGTAGTTCTTGGAATGGGGACAGCACCATCTTGTACGAGTTGTGGTGGAAAATTACCGAATTGGAGAGAAACCACATTAGCAGTCACCGTTTTCTCGTCCTGCTGTAGAGTAATTGCTCCAGAGTTGACCAACTCCTGGATTTTTCCCTTGAGCACCTAACATGCTCTGGTTGGATGCCTTATGAATCTCTAATAAACACAGTATTTAGGGTGATCAGTTTTACCAACTTCTTCTGGTCGCTTTGCCTCTGGAAGCTGAAGCTTATTGCTTTTGATCAAGCAATCGAAGATGCTTAAAGTATCATCTTCATCGAAAGAATACTCTTCTTTTTGACGAGTTGACTTTTGCAGTGGTGCTGATGGAGTGGATGCCGTATGAGTAACATTGACAGCCAAAGACTCTTTGCCTTTAAGATTAATGGCCAGTGTTTCCTTATTCTTGCAGTTATTCTGGCGATTACTACCCCCGGGTGTAGAATGTTCATCTTGGTTAGGATGAGTCATTTGGACTCCTAACTGCTTGAACTTTTTGGCACTAACTTCTGCCGCCTTTGCATTAACAATAAAAAAGGCCAATCCTAGAATTGTGTAGATCCCGTCCACATACTAATAATAGGCAACAAGTTTGATTTGCAAGTGTCTATTGTTACAGCAGATGGAGTACCTAAAGGTATTTTGAGTGCCTCTCGACGTAATCTTTCAATGAAACTCTCTGTGGATTCATTGTGCCTTTGTTTAATTTTAATGAAGGCAGACATTGTCATGTCATTGACTCCCTCATAAAATCGTTCCAAGAACATTTGCTTTAAACCAGCAAAAGAAGTGATACAGCCATCAGGCAGGCTACGATACCAGTCATATGCTGCACCGGCTAAACAACCGACAAACACTCTGGTAAGGAGAGCATCATTTGGCTATAATTGATCAGTCATCACCTCAAAATGATTGATGTACTGACTTAGAGAAGTACTGCCATCAAACAACATAATAGTTGGAAGCTTATACTTAGGAGGAAATGGAACTTTCTTCCACTCTGTAGGATATGGTTGCTTTATGCCCAGTCTTTGTAGGCCATCATTCTGCTTGAAGGCCTCAAACTGAGTGCGTAAGAGTTTTATAGTTTCATTTGCATCCTCTGATGTTTGATAATTGGTAGGCTGGTTAGAAGTGTTAGGAGGAGGAACAGCATGGTAATTACCACCCCCAGCACCAGACTGACTTAGATCAGCTTGAATTGGCACAGAAGCAACCTGAAGGGCTGGTACCTCCAGACTAACAGGTACTATAAGCTCAGGATTTGTAACAAGATTTACAATCGAAGGCACTGTATGTTGAGCCACCATTATGGTGTGCATGCTTGCAACCATTTCTGCCATGGTTTTCAATTTGTCTTCTAATGCAATAATTCGTTGCTCTTGGCTGGTTGACATAGAGGCATCTTGATCTTCCGTAATAGTATATGTCGTCACTTCTCTTGCAGCTGTTGATGAGATAGTTTATTCAGAACTTTCACTATCTGCATCAAACTCCGAGAAAGAGTCCTCTCCTACATGGGTAATGGGAAGATCTTCTTGATTAAAGACACCTTGGTTCAAATATCGATTTCTCGATCTAGTGTATTAAAAGACACCTTCACTGGATGCATGGATCCGATCTAAGTATTGCTGACTGGGATTACGGGATGCATTACGTCTTGGACGTTTTCCACCCCCAGTGCCTTGAGAAGTCATGTTAACAGAAGCATATAATAGCTCATCTTCGTCTTCTATTATATGTTCAGGAGTTGAAGCATAGTTCAGACGATCGAAGACAGATCGTCGAGCCGATTGGCAACAACAGTTGATGACAACTTCATGTAGGCAGTGGCGATTTAAAGCACGATTTAGAGGTGAGAAAAACATTCCCGTAGTCTCTCGCCTTTGTGTAAGACGTTGTCGGAGATCAGTTACAACCACAGGATGAGAAGAAGTCGGAGGAACATATTCTTTAATGATGTTAGGAACATGTCTCCTATTCTTCATTCTTCAGGTGTTTGGTTCCTTGAGGGTACAAAGATGTACTCAACTCATTAGCATAGGTAGATGGGTCTTTCTTTGCAAACTTTGGCTTTTGGTGTAGATTGACCTTTGGCATAGGGTTCTTGCGTTTTGCCAAAGTTGATAATGGTTGACGCCTATTGAGATAAGCGCGTAAATCTGAAAATTTTGCTCCCGGTGTCTCTGTTTGTGATACCTTTAATTTTCCTTGCTTGGATCTTGAAATTTATAAGGTAGAAAGGTCTTGACCAGACCCCATAGGGGTAGGTAAGATACCTCTCTGATCAGTATTCTCTCCGGTATCAGAGATCCGATGACCTCTGTTTACAGGAATAGAATCTGATACGTCTTCCTCTGAGTCATAGACTAGGGAAGTTTGAGAAAAGACAAAAAGGTACTTTTCCTTATTTTGAATAAGGTTAGCTAAGAAGCGTTTTCCTTTATTCTGTGGTGTGACCATTTTAGGCAAAGATTGTGCCAATTGAGGAAATGTCAAAGGACTTTTCCCTTTATTTTGTCTAGTGTTGGCACTAGGACATAAATTCTCCAAGATCAGAACTTGAGAATTGGAAGAGAGAATAGCCAAAAGACTAGTTCCCTTGAGTTGCGCCAGAGTAGCAGATTGCATCTGGTTAGCCGATTGCTTGGGTTGTGCCATAGTCCTATGGACTACTGGTGGCGCCTTGGCAGCAACATTGGTAGACTGTGCCTCGACAGTAGCTTGAACTGACAGTGCCTTGGCAGCAAAGATAGTAGTAGACTGCGCATGGGCAGCAGACCGAGCAGATTATGCCCTAGCAACAAAAACAGGATGTACTGGAGCCACTAAGGCGGATTGTACCTTGGTCATTGAGCACTCAAGTTGTGCCTGGGCAACAGCGAATGTCGAAGATTTAGGAGTCCACATAGTCCTGTTCTTGGCGATAGCCACCGTGTGCTTGTTGCTCTTGGTGTTGATAATATTCTCATAGGCTGTATGGTTGACTTGAACAACCAGAGTCTTCTGCGTCTTGTCGATCGACGCAATGTCAAATTGAGTTGTCACTTTCTCGTCGAAGGAGAAAGTCGTCCCAAGCAGAGTCGCCATTTTATTTGTAAAAACAAAATTTGTTTATTCCAAACTTGTAAAAGAGTACAAAATATAATGAATTCTGGGAAAGTACAACTTTAGGAATCTGATCAGAAGACGATCACTTTATCCCTTGGACTATGTGAACTTGAAGACTGTAGCCTCTGGAGAATGTAGCATCAATTTTGCAAGAGTTCTTCATCTCTGTCTGTGTCTCTCTGATCTCTGTGCCTACGTATCAGATGATTTCACAATGATTGGAAACACTATTTATAGAGTTCAGGAAATAACTGTTTTAGCAGTTATTCTGATGTGCGCGAGGTTGGGTTGTGCCACATTGGGTTACGCCAACCTCCTGTTGTGCCAACTTTCATTCAGTTGTCGGTCGTGTACTAACTGTATTTAGACGTGTGGCATCATGTGATTGAGATGCGCGTGGTCGTGTACAGGATAGTAGACACGTCTTGAGAGATTAGTGGCATGTATGCCACGTCATCCGCTTTAGAATGTCAGTTGTCTCAACTTCATCAGATTGTACGAGCTTCGGTCAACTGCGTCTAACTGAGCCGTACCTAGACATGTGGCAGCTTTTGAGTAGAAGCCATTCAGATTGCGCCTAGGTACAACTAAAGATTTTGTCTAGATTGTGCCTGGGCGCAAATCACGAAGCGTACAGGACAGCTGTCCACTACCTTCCCTTGAGCGGCACAATCCACGGGATTCGAAGAGATTTTCCTCGTTTACTGGTGTGTCAGTCGTCAGTGTTGTCAGGTAATGATAACCATTAAGTGTCAGATGCCACGTCGGTTTTGGCATAAAAAGACTGGGCGCAGTCTGATATCAGGCGCAATCTAATCAGTGGCGCAGTCTGTTCTCTGAGCTTCATATCAATGGCGCAACCTAATTCTTGGGGCACAATTTGATCACTGAACAGTATATTCATGGCGCAACTTGATTTTTAGGCTCTACAGTGTGTTAAACAATCTAGTCACTTAAGCGATCGAACTAGGGGGTCCAATTACTTAGGCTCCATACAACCTAACAATATCCTACTGGAAGACTAAATTCACCCTAGCAAAGTCTTGAAACAAGATTCAATATCTTCAATCTTTATCAACTTTTCCAGTAGCGACAACTCCAGTTTCTTAATAGTGACATTCCTCATAAGCATATCAGCTGGATTCTTACTTACTTGAATCTTCACAAGTTCTGTGACACCATTATCGAAACCTGACCTTATAAAATAATAATGAACCTGTACATGTTTGCTTCTTGCATGAAAGCCTGGATCCTTCATAAGGTGACGCTTTGACTATCATAATGAAAAACATTCTTCTCATCTTTTAACTTAGCTCATCCAAAAAACATTGTAACTATATCTGTTGGTATATTAGAATATGTATATTGGAATATCATGTTGGTATGTTTGGTATGTCAGAATATGCTACAGGATATTCCACAGATGATTTAATATAATAAAGAGGATTGTAAGGCTACATATAGCCATGAGATTATCAATAAAATCATCAAAAATATTCAACATGGTATCAGAGCCACCAAATCCCTTGTCGCCGCCACCTTTTCCAAACCCTAACCCTAGTCGTCACCGCCATCACCATCCGCACCACCATAGCCACAACCGCCACCAGGCGATGTATGCCATCCCCGTCGTACACTGACCCCACCGCCACCAGTTGATGCACAGCCGTACGTCGACCACCTCGCGTACAAGTCGGCCGCTGCTCTGTGGGCACCTCCGTCACATGCATACAGATGTTGCCACTACTGTTGCTCACGACGGCCGCTGTTCGAAGATACCCGCCCGACGGTGCCCACTCGCTTGTTAGTCGGCCCACTGCCCCCACCACCACGAAGCTGCAGTTTCCAAAGTCTTCCGTATGATAGTTCCGGATATTAAAGGCCTAGATCCGATAGAAGTGAGACATGATCGAATCTAGGAGAGGACGAGCATGAATCGTGGAATGGGTATGAGGTGATCGGAGAAGAGGAGGATCGATGGAGGAGATCATCAAGAAGTTGTACCTTACGGAGGTTGCACCGTTGATAAAGCTGATAAAACTATTGGCTGGTGAGAGCACGACACGAACATCAACGAAGTTGTAGCTTTCCTCCATCGATCTAAAGCTTGATGGACAAGCTACCTACCTGAGTTGGTCACGGCGGGTGAGGTAAACCCTCGCAGGAAAAACTAGAGGGTTTCCTGTTAGAATAAAAGACAGAGCCGGACAAGGGCTCGACAGGACACGACGAGTAGAAGTCCACTCGTATAGTGATCTAAGTTTGGCTTCTCAATTCTTTAATCTAGTCGATCGCCGCCACAGTGGATGGCATCGAGATGGTGAAGGATATATGAAAGAAATTAAGGAGGACCTATGATGGTGTATGAAACAACTTGAGGGTGTTCCAAATAAAGGGGGAGGTCAACAATACCGTACAAGGGAGAAGACGGTGCAGGAGTATGCCATGGAGTTGGAGCATCTGTGGTTGGATTACGATCACTCCTCAGATCTGGCAAAATGCAAGGACCCGAAATGCAAGAAGATGTATGTTTGCAGGAGAGGACGATAAAGTTCCTTAAAGGACTGGCTACAGTATTTTCTCAAAGAACAGTACTACTTCTAACCCAACCAAAGATCCCTACCCTTGAGGAGGCTTTCTCGGCCATGATCCGGGAGGAGACTTGCATCAAGCTACAGGTGGGGACAGATGGTCCTCTTGAAGTCAGCACTGACGGCTACCAGTTCAAGCGACACAGGGCCTAAGGGAGATCCCTGGCAGCATAGCCGACAGTGCTACAACTGCGGAAAGATAGGACAACATCGATATACTTGCACCAAATCACCTAAGGAGGGAGATCCAGGTGGTGGACGTGGATAGTTCGATGGACGTGGACATTTTTGAGGACATGGTCATGGTCATGGGGGTCAATGGGGTGGTCGAGAAGGTTATCGAGTGAACCTACTGGTAGCAGAAGGGGATGAAGGAGCTGGTTGTACCTTTACTTAGGAGGACCAGGCCTGATGAGCATGTTGGAGGCACTCAAGAGGAAGCAGAGAGCATCAAACTATAGAGACATGAGGAGTGGAACCGAGGAGACATCCACCTAATTCTTCGCTGGAGGCAATACTGCCATGTATGCCCATTCATCAGAAGGTATTGACGACTCACTCGCCCTTACATCTATGTCTTCGCTTAAATCATTAGACTGGATTATCGACTCGGGGGCATCTCGACATGTGACAGGAAATGCTAGTGAGTTCTCCTACACTCACCTAGCATCGGCAGATAGCATTCAAGAAGCTGATGGTACTTTCCAGCCAGTGGTCGGTAAGGGTACTGTAAATTGTACGGGTTCAGTAAATTATTCAATGTTTTGCATGCTCCATCTTTTTCAGTCAGTCTTTTGTCCATCAATTTTATAATCCTCCAACTATAATGCATTGTCTCTTTTGATATTCCTAAGTTGATATTCCAGGAGAAAGAGATGGGACGAAGACTTAGGTACACTTGGCATGAGGGACTGTGGTACCTGGATCAAGAAGGGTTGGATTCAGCATTGATATCTATGGCAGAGAAGGCAGGAATAAGAGGACTGATGATGAGTACCGAGGATACATTAATACTCCACCATAAGAGGTTGGGACACTCCTCTTTTGCTACTTTAAGTAAATTGTATCCAGCTATTTATGAGAAAACAAATAAGGAGAAACTAGTATGTAATGCATATGATTTATGCAAACTTACTAGGAGCTCATATGCTAGTACGGATCATAGGAGCTCGTCTATTTTTGATGTAGTACATTATGATGTTTGGGGGCTATGCGCCATTACTACTAAGAATGGTTACAAATATTTTATTTTCTTCATTGATTGTTCTTCTTGTGTCACTTGGCTGTATTTGATGAAGAATAAGAGTGATGTATCTACCTATTTTTGGGACTTTTATTGACATGTCCAGACTCAATACAGGACAGTGGTGAAGGTACTGAGGTCTGAGAATGAGACATAGTATATCAACAAAGCACTTGGGTAATACTTGTCAGCCTAAGGGATACAGCATCAGACCACTTATGCATACACACCAGCACAAAATGGAATAGCATAAAGGAAGAATAGACACCTTCTGGTGGTGGTAAGAAGCATGATGATCGATATAAATGTCCCACAGAGTCTGTAGGGGCATGCAATATTGACAGCAACTCAACTAATCAATAGGATGCCCTCGAAGGTAGTGTGATGGAAGTCTCTATGTGGTATTGCAAGAAAATAATAGTAGGATAGTATACTCCCATTGAAGGTACTTGGCTGTGTGTTGTTTATGAAGGATAAAGACCGTTATTTGGGAAACTTGATCCTAGAGCAGTCAAGTACATCTTTGTGGGCTACTCGACAACTCAGAAGGGGTATATGTGCTGGAGCCCAATAGAGAAGAAGAAGTTTGTGAGCATGTATGTTCACTTCCGGGAGCATGACCCATACTACCGTCAGGAGGGAACCTCAAATAACTCACATGATACTGCAAGTATGAGGTAAGAGGAAAAGATTGGTAAAATTTTGGTGACCGGTTTAGGAGTATGGCATAGAGGCGCGATTGAGAAGGAGTAGGAAGGTGAAGAAGAACAGGGGAAGGAGATGAGAGGTGTTAGGCCCACGGCTCAGGGGAAGATACTTACCTACAGTATGAGAGGGAAGCAAACTGCAGGACCAGTACCTACAGTACCAGTGCCAAGTCCCTTGCTTATGTCCGTCTTGACTCCTGAGACACCTACACCACCACCAGATTCTCCTTCAGGTGATATCATTATTCCTACTCCTTCCACACCGTTATTAGT